>CM055066.1:10865748-10919259 GCA_029204045.2 Tillandsia leiboldiana
AAATATTTATTTAATACTATTACTTATATATATAGAGAGCTACTATATTATTAAGCCTACCAAGAACTTGCTAGAATGATAGTGATCCTCAAAAGTTTAATAGATTATTGATAAAATAATATAAATTTTAAAAAATTACTATAATTGAACCATTACATTTATTTATTTAAAGACTAAAAAAATTAAAATTAATAGTATTAAATATTCATAGTATGGTGACCAAACTCTATGGCCCTGTTTGTTTTGAGAACGGGAACGGGAATAGCGGGCTTATTCCCCTTATTCTGCCAAACGCACTTGAAATCGTCTGGTATTGCTTAACCCAGAATAGGGAGAATAGCTGGTATAACAAATCCCATCTTATTATTTTACTATAAAATTTTTTTACCATATTACCCTTCTTATCTATTTTATCTCATCCCCTAGATTATTTTAATAAAAACTCTCTCCTCACTCTCTCTCCTCTTCCCTCTTTTCTCTCTTCCCAATACACTCTCATCATCACAAATCCCTCTCTCCTCTCTCTCTTTCCTTCATCCCACCTCCTTCTCTCTTCCCAATACCTCTCATCATCACAAATTAATATTATAAATTTTAAATTTATTATTTAAAATAAATATTATAAAAATTTATTATTTAAAATAATTTATAAAATTTTAAATCTTATTTAAATTAAATTTTAATTTAAAAAAATAAAATATTAAATAAAATATTATTTTTAAATAATATAATTTAATTATGATTATAATTTTATTTCTATTTTTTTAAACCATTAATCCATTAATTAAAACGAAAAAAAATGATTTTTAATAAACTTGAGGGCAAAAATTTACAAATATTTAGCAAATATACGATTTTTCAAATTTTTAAAAATTTTATGTTAAAAATTTATATTTAAAATAAATATTATAAATTTTTGGGACGTGTTGCACTTAAAATGCCGAATGGGGTCTTTTAAATTTAGGCCAGTGTTAGCGTTTGGAACCGTTCAGATAAATGGTAAATAAATATTATTTTTAAATAATATAATTTAATTATGATTATAATTTATTTTATTTTTGTAAACCATTAATCCATTAATTAAAACGAAATAATTAGATTTTAACAACTTTTTGCTCGTCTGTAGGGACGAAGGCATCAGCTCTTCGAGGCTTGGGCATAAAACTTGATTTCAAAGGGTTTTCCTAAAAGAGACTAAAAATCATTGAAAAGATAGATTTCTTTCAGACTGAATGGTTTTCTGAAATAAATGACATAGGTTTTTATAAACTTATCCACCCGAGCGGATTCGAATGATCTGGGTTCTAAGGGCTGCTTTCTCTCTTGGGGACGTAGATGTTAGTCCCCCGGGTTTCGGACCCTCGTAGATCTGGCCGTGGAGCATCTCCGGCCGTGAGTTTGTGTGTTGATTTCAGCGGAGTGTTGTTGTGGGAGCCGTCGGGAGAGACGGTGGTCTCAGCTGTGTAGTACTTTCGTTGAGTGGGTCAGTGTTGTGAGATTGAGTCGTGGAGGGTTCTCCGACTGAGTTGTGCTTTGAGCATCGTGATACCGATCTGTTTGATCGAGGACCATAGCCTGCAGGAGCCACTTGTGAGACAGTGATACTGTTGAGATACTTGAGTTCGGTGGGGTCGCACCCCTCGAACCACGCCCCGGGTGCGTTGATGATTCCGAGCTTGATGAGGCGGCGAGGATGATACCGAGCCTGACGAGGCTGCGATGATGCGCCTAGTTTATATACTAGAGGTCGCTTGATACCCCTGGCCGAGCTACCATGGGGTCACTGTGTGAGATATCGAGTTAGTCCGTTTGGACACCCTGGTTGATACACCAGGGGGCGCAGGTTTGACTCGACTGGACCCTGTGGGGCAGTCGCTGAGATTTGAGATACACTGAGAGAGTGATGGCGCAGCATGTGTCATAGTAGAGCGTCTTGGGCTTAGTACTTGTGACATGTTGTCAGCAGTGAGTGACTGCATACCATCATCCATAGTCTCTTCTTATTGAGCATAGTAGATAGAGGCATGATAGCTGTAGATTCTTTTCCAGCTTATTTATATTATCATCAGTCTTTTCTCTATCTTATGCCTCTGGTAGACTTAGTGGGCAGACCGTGGTTCTTGGAGACGGTACCCACTGAGAACTACTGTAGGATGTAGTTCTCACACCCTCTGTCGGTGACAGGTTGCTGAGGCTTTCTTCCGTCCCTGCTGGGCTTGATTGGACGGACCGAGGACAGGGAGTCGCGTGATAGTTCCCTACCAGCATTGTTACTTTAGAGAGAGGTAGATGTACCATCCCGGATTGTGGGAGCTGGTTTATTTTTCCTGTTTAGCTATCTCCCATTTGGACTAGTAGATGTTGTATAGGGCGACTTCTATTTGTATCATCTGATTTTGGGGAGATAGGCTATGTGTTGTTGCAACCTTGCAGAGAAAAATTTTATAGTACAGCTTTTTATCCGCTCTGATATCTGTGTAGCTGTAGTTTTGATCTTTGCAGGCTTGACGCTTCGTCTGTACGGCAGTTTCCGTACAGATGGCGGATCTGTTGGCGAGCCCGGGTCGCAGTTTCGACCCCGGGGCGTGACAGATTAGAGTGGTATCAGAGCCTAGGATATAGGTCATTGAGGACTTAGAAACCCTAGGCTTGTGGTTGGACATTAGGATGACTACGAGAGAGTCGTGACTTTTAGCGAGAGTCCAGATTGAGTTTTTACCTCTCCCTTGGGTTGGGATGAGTGATTTGCTATGTTATTCTCTCAAAGTGATTATGTTGGCTGCAGACAACATAATACTTTCGGAAGGGATAACAAGTTTTAGACTCTCGCTGGATTGGGTCGTATGGCTGTTGTGTCCTGATGTTCTTTTTTTGTTTCAGTTACCTGCGATGCCGCCGAGACGTCGTGCAGCGACGAGCGGGCGTTTGACCTCAGCTGAGGAGCCCGGACGGCGGGCTGCCGAGCAGGCTTGGCAGAGTGAGGTACAGGATCTGCGGGCTCGGGTGGCCCAGATGTCGGAGGCGTTGCGGCGCCAGGAGAAGAACATGGAGCGGGTGTTGCGCATGTTCGAGCTGAGAGCATCTCCCGGGGTATCACCAGTAGTACTCCAGCCGCGACATTGTCGATTTCGACCCTGGTCGCATCACTGATGGTGCAGGAGCAACGAGAGGTTGCCAGCTGGTTATTTTTTTACTTCATCCAGTCCCATCCCCTGCAGATTTTGGGATTAAGTTGGGGCCTTGGGAGGCCGAGAACTGGATCGTTGCTTTGGAAAGGCTGTTCAAGGATTTGTTCATCCAGGAGAAGCTTCAGGGCGCTTGATCTTGCGCCTTTGGTTAGGGACGCCGAGAGTTGGTGGCGTCGGGTTCGTCCGGTTGGACCACCGAGAGCGAGTTTCCACGATGGTTGAGCAGTGGGCCCCTTGTCACCCAGGATGAGGTTTAGAGGTTGATTGTTGAGAGGGGACTGCACCTGGATATCTATCTCATTGTGTATCCTCGGCGAGTGCCGACCGTAGACGCAGCGATTGGGCATGTGCGATGGATTGACCGTGGATCACTGATCACGTCCAGGAGGGACGGAGACCGAGGGACCAGCTCCAGAGGGAGAGTCTTCCAGTATTGCCTGATTTCGGGATAGTGGAGTGGATCGAGGTTGCCATGGTGCCAGCCTCAGGATCATGTGTCTCAGAGGAGACAGAGACCTGGAGGTTCTCGGTGGTTGAGGCGCCAGGATAGTGGATTGGAGACCGAGGTAGTGGTCGACTTGGTTATGGAACCTTGCAGCCGAGGTTGTGCCTGGTTAGTGTTCAGAACCCGGTAGGGGCTTTCTGAGCTTGCCTTACGGTCAAGTGGATTGACTGAGGCCTGCGAGTGTTGTATTTGAAGAATCGAGTTCTCCAGCTGTGTGTGAACGGGTTAGCAGCCGGGCCGTCGTGGACATTTGGATTTATTTCCGAAGTGGCTTAGAGCTTCAAGATCACTGGAGGTTAGTGCAGCAACTCCTAAGAGGGGAGATGTTGGTTGCCTGATCGAGAGATGTACCTGCGGGACTTGATTGTTTTGGTTGCTAAGGAGCAACGGAGGAGTTTTGCCTTTTTGGAGACTTCGATTTTTGGAAGCCACCAGCCGCAGAGGTTTATGTTTATAGACTTGAGTCTGCGCGGGGAGTTTGGACCGTGATTATTCGTCTGATAGGAGGAGGTGTATTTGAATCCTCGCACTTTATCGGCTCTTCTTCGTTGGAGTCGAACAAGGATTGAGCTATCAGAAGCAACCGAAGAATTTCTTGCTTGTGAAGTTATGGAATTTACGGTTGGGTTTACCCAGTGAAGGTTCGGTGGTGCCGGTTTGCTGAGTTAGAGCGACCACCTGAGAACCGAGAGGATGAGTTTGGGTTGCCGATTGGTGGGCGCCAGGTTAGCGGATCGCTTGGTACTTGGTATGATTTCCTTTCCTTGTGGTTGAGATCAGAGTTTTGCACCCCTACATGGTTGAGTTGGCGGATTGTGGCTTTGTGTTGCGGCCACACCAGGGACAGCTTCAACATCTCTCTCTCCTTGTTTTCCTGTGTTCGCCGAAAAGTAGCAGGCAGAGCGAAAAATTTCGAAGGACTACTCCAGAGATGGAGGCGATGCTGGAACCTGTTCTTGTTTTGATCGGGGCGAAGGCATCGGTCCTTTGAAAATTTTGAACTTTTCGCTATTTTCGGCTGCTTTTCTTTTGAGAGAGAGTTGGAGTTGATGTTAGTCCTGATGTGGGTTCTTGTGGTAGGGTGTGTGTTTTGGTTTCGAGGACGAAACCTTTTGAAGGAAGGGAGAATGTAAAGTACCGGGGCTTTGGATAGCGCGCCGACCACACAGATGGCTTGGAGCAGAGAATTGCCTTGGGCATGTTGTATCTGAGTTTTCAGTTGATGCCGGGTTGATTCGGATCAACGCGGAAGCTCCAGCTCGATTCGGGGTTTTCCGGGCTTTGTAGGCCGATTGAGGATGAGATTGGGAATTTCAGACTTCACCGTGGAGTGCCGGAAATTCGGGAAAACTTGGAAGGAGTGTACTTTCAGATTACAGCGAGGTTCGGGAAGTTCCGGACTGACGCGGAGGACCCGGAGTCAAAAGTGAGTCGGAACTGGCAATTTTGGAGCCGGTAACTGATTTGGGCACCCCGACTCAACGGATAAGCTTTTTGAGGAGAAAAAGCTGTGGACACGCGTACTTTTGATTTACAGCGAGGTTCGGGAGGTTCCGGACTGACGCGGAGGACCCGGAGTCAAAAAGTGAGTTGGAACTGGCAATTTTGGAGCCGGTAATTGATTTGAGCACCCCGACTCAACGGATGAGCTTTTTGAAGAGAAAAAGCTGTGAGCGCGTGTATTTTCGATTTACAGCGGAGTTCGGGAAGTTCCGGGCAGCGGCGGAGAGCCCGAAGGCAAAAAGTGAGTTGGAGTTGGATTATTGGAATTAGTTAATTAATTAATGGATTTAATTAATAAAGCTTTTTGCTTTATAAAAGCTGCCTCCACCCTCCTCTGCAGCAGGAAGAAAGAAAAAGAAAGAAAGAAAGAAAGGAAAAGAAAAGAGAGGAGAAGGAAAAAGAAAAGAAAGAAAAAGGGATTGGAGCTTCTCGGATTTTTGGACTCGCCGTTGAAGGCCGAGTGGATGCTCGTGGGCGTGCGGCGTGCGACAACGAGGTAAGCAATTTCTCTTTTATGCAGTTTTTTTGGAGCTTTTGAGCTTTAGGGATTTTTATAAGTGGATTTTGATTGCTAAAATGGTTTTATTGAGCAATTTGGATTTTCCTTGGGATTTGCGGATTTTTCGGGGCCTTTTTCTGTTTTTGCCGTCGCCGTCGGCCGCGCGCGCGCGCAACGGCGCACGCGCGGCGCCAGGGTGCCGCTGTCGGCAGCACCCTGCGGCGAGGTGCCGCTGGGCGCGGCGCCGCGTGCAGCAAAGTGCTGCACGCGGCGCTGCCAGGCCGCGCGCAGGCGCGCGCGGTAGGCCCTGCCTGGCCGCGCGCAGGGGCGCGCGGCAGGGCCGCGCGCAGGTGCGCGCGGCACTGCTGGGCCGCGCGCAGGTGCGCGCGGCACTGCTGGGCCGCGCGCGGGCGCGCGCGGCAGGGCCGCGCGCAGGTGCGCGCGGCAGGGCCGCGCGCAGGTGCGCGCGGCACTGCTTGGCCGCGCGCGGGCCTGCGCGGGCCGCGCGGGCCGCGCGCAGGCGCGCGCGGGCCTGCGCGGGCGCGCGGGCGCGCGCTGCTGCGCGCAGCGCTGCGGGCTGCGCGCAGCGGCCGCGCGCGCGCGGCGGGCTGCGCGCGGGCGCGCGCAGCGCCGCTGGGCGCCGCGCGCAGCGCCGCTGGGGCACTGCGCGACGCGCTCCAGCGCCGCGCAGCAGCCCCTGCGCCGCGCGGTTTGGCTTGGCGCCGCGCGGTGGGCCTCCCTCGTCGCGCGGCAGGGGTTGTCGACGCTCGGCGTGCTCCCGGACAGCGGGCTGCACCTCGAGTTGCGTGCCGGTGCTGTTTTCGCCGTCGGGCGTCGTCTTCGCCGTCGGCGCTGTTTTCGCAGAGTTTTTCGCGAGCGGTTTCGCGAGCTGTTTTTCGCAAGCAGTTTTCGAGCTGTTTTTCGCCGACGGAGCAGGTTTTCGCCGCCGCGTGCTGTTTTTCGCCGTCGGGCGCTGTTTTTCGCCGACGGAGCAGTTTTTCGCCGCCGCGTGCTGTTTTTCGCCGTCGGGCGCTGTTTTTCGCCGACGGAGCAGGTTTTTCGCCGCCGCGTGCTGTTTTTCGCCGTCGGGCGCTGTTTTTCGCCGACGGAGCAGTTTTTCGCCGTCGCGTGCTGTTTTTCGCCGTCGGGCGCTGTTTGTCGCCGACGGAGCAGTTTTTCGCCGCCGCGTCCTGTTTTTCGCCGTCGGGCGCAGTTTTTCGCCGACGGAGCAGTTTTTCGCAAGCTGTTTTCGCAAGCCGGTTTGAGCAGTTTTTGCAAGCAGTTTGTGAGCCGATTTTTGAGCGGTTTTTCGCGAGCAGTTTCGCAGGGTTTTCGCGAACTGTTCCGCTAGCAGATTTCGTGCTGTTTTCGCCGTCGGGCGCTGGTTTTCGCTGACGGAGGCTGTTTTTTCGCCGTCGGATGCGCGGTTTTGACCGTTCTGATTGTTTTGCGATTTCTTCGCTTCTGGCAGCTTGCGGTGCGGTTTTAGCTTCCGCGGAGCGCGCGGTCGTGTGGTTGGTCGCCGCGTGCTCCGATTCGCGTGCGGATTCTGGCATCGGGCTTCGTGTTGCGTGCGGACCCCTTGGAGGCCAGGTAAGCCCGCTGAGCCAATTGCAAGTGTCGACAAGCAATTGGTGGCTTGCTGAGGTGGGTTGGTTTTCTCTCCAAGTCTACGGACTTCCTTCTAATTCTATTGTGATAGGATTGCATGCTAGTTTAAGTGTTTTCTTGGAACTTAACTAGCACCCCCGTCATATGTGCATGCGTTGACCAGACCTATTGTGAACCTTAATTGAGCTAGGTTCTTTTATGCTTTAGACATCCCGCACTTCGCATATCCCTCTGGATTTAGAGTTCCTCGCCCGGGTAGTGGGCTGAGTGGTCAGAGCGTTGTGGGACGGGTGTTGCACTCGGGCCCGGGGGGGGCCGAGTGGGGTTTGCTGGCTGGGTTAGGCCAGTGTTAGCGTTTTGGGGAACCGTTTCAGATAAACGGTGGTCCCGGGGGTTTTCCTTTCCGCTGTTCTTCTCGTCACCACCAGGTTGGGATCGTGGTGCACGTGTGTTAGCAGGACCTTGAACCCAGAACCTTTTTGGATGAATACATGATTTTAGTCAGCCAATGTTTCTTCCAAGCCTCGCAAGGTTGTCTGAGTCTGTGCTCGTCTGTAGGGACGAAGGCATCAGCTCTTCGAGGCTTGGGCATAAAACTTGATTTCAAAGGGTTTTCCTAAAAGAGACTAAAAATCATTGAAAAGATAGATTTCTTTCAGACTGAATGGTTTTCTGAAATAAATGACATAGGTTTTTATAAACTTATCCACCCGAGCGGATTCGAATGATCTGGGTTCTAAGGGCTGCTTTCTCTCTTGGGGACGTAGATGTTAGTCCCCCGGGGTTTCGGACCCTCGTAGATCTGGCCGTGGAGCATCTCCGGCCGTGAGTTGTGTGTTGATTTCAGCGGAGTGTTGTTGTGGGAGCCGTCGGGAGAGACGGTGGTCTCAGCTGTGTAGTACTTTCGTTGAGTGGGTCAGTGTTGTGAGATTGAGTCGTGGAGGGTTCTCCGACTGAGTTGTGCTTTGAGCATCGTGATACCGATCTGTTTGATCGAGGACCATAGCCTGCAGGAGCCACTTGTGAGACAGTGATACTGTTGAGATACTTGAGTTCGGTGGGGTCGCACCCCTCGAACCACGCCCCGGGTGCGTTGATGATTCCGAGCTTGATGAGGCGGCGAGGATGATACCGAGCCTGACGAGGCTGCGATGATGCGCCTAGTTTATATACTAGAGGTCGCTTGATACCCCTGGCCGAGCTACCATGGGGTCACTGTGTGAGATATCGAGTTAGTCCGTTTGGACACCCTGGTTGATACACCAGGGGGCGCAGGTTTGACTCGACTGGACCCTGTGGGGCAGTCGCTGAGATTTGAGATACACTGAGAGAGTGATGGCGCAGCATGTGTCATAGTAGAGCGTCTTGGGCTTAGTACTTGTGACATGTTGTCAGCAGTGAGTGACTGCATACCATCATCCATAGTCTCTTCTTATTGAGCATAGTAGATAGAGGCATGATAGCTGTAGATTCTTTTCCAGCTTATTTATATTATCATCAGTCTTTTCTCTATCTTATGCCTCTGGTAGACTTAGTGGGCAGACCGTGGTTCTTGGAGACGGTACCCACTGAGAACTACTGTAGGATGTAGTTCTCACACCCTCTGTCGGTGACAGGTTGCTGAGGCTTTCTTCCGTCCCTGCTGGGCTTGATTGGACGGACCGAGGACAGGGAGTCGCGTGATAGTTCCCTACCAGCATTGTTACTTTAGAGAGAGGTAGATGTACCATCCCGGATTGTGGGAGCTGGTTTATTTTTCCTGTTTAGCTATCTCCCATTTGGACTAGTAGATGTTGTATAGGGCGACTTCTATTTGTATCATCTGATTTTGGGGAGATAGGCTATGTGTTGTTGCAACCTTGCAGAGAAAAATTTTATAGTACAGCTTTTTATCCGCTCTGATATCTGTGTAGCTGTAGTTTTGATCTTTGCAGGCTTGACGCTTCGTCTGTACGGCAGTTTCCGTACAGATGGCGGATCTGTTGGCGAGCCCGGGTCGCAGTTTCGACCCCGGGGCGTGACAGACCAGCTCCGGGGAGAGGCATCCAGTGCCGCCTGAGTTTGGACAGTCGAGTAGATCGAGACCCCGGGGCCGCCACAATCCCAGTCTGAGGGTCGTGAGTCTCAGAGGAGACAGAGACCAGGAGGTTCTCCGCAGCCGATGTATCAGCAGCAGCAGCGGGATGACTGTGTCCTTGGTGGTGGGCCGCATTTTGCACCGCAGTGTGACCACAGGCAGGGCACAGATCATGGTCTTGTCCTAAAGCGGGGTCATCAGTTGCTTGGGCAGCTTCGGTTCCTCCTCCTCCGCTCTTCCAGACAGGCGGAGCTTCGACAGGTTATGGCCAGATAGTTAGGGCCACTTCTTCGCGGCAGTCCGACGAACGACCACCCCCGAGCGGGAGCGTCTATGTCGCACAGGATGAGGATTCGGGGGCAGCTAGCCACGTGGTGGCAGGTATTAATCTTATCTCCCCTGCACGCACTTGAGCGTTATTTGTTACCGGAGCATCGCATTCATTTCTTCTGTAGGGCATTTGCATTGTTGTATGGGCTAGAGATAGGACCCTTAGCTTGTGCTCGTGAGGTTCAGATAGCTGATCACGTGTTGCACATAGATGAGTGTTGTTGGTCCTGCCCAGTGCAGTTAGGGCCTTGGTTTTTGCCTGTTGATCTTTTGGCCCTTCCTCAGCTCCGGGATTTCGAGGTAGTGTTAGGTATAGGACTGTGAGGATCTGAGACCTTAATGCTCGAGTGATGCCACACCGTTGATACACGGTGGTGATGCCACACCGTTGACACACGGTGGTGATGCCACACCGTTGACACACGGTGATGATGCCACACCGTTGACACACGGTGGTGATGCCACACCGTTGATACACGGTGGTGATGCCACGCTGTTGGTGCACGGCAGTGATGCCACGTTGTAGGTACACAACGGTGAGAGTTTTTGGATGCTTCGGACTTTTGACCGCGAGTTTGGGCATCAGCTTTATGATCGCCTTGCGAGCTAGTTTTCAGTCCCGTTCACCGACGGTTTGGTCCCCGTCAGGGTGTTCTTTATTAGTTGAGGGATCGACTTCGACCCGTGGGTCCGTTGGGGTTATGATAGCATGTTGAGTGACCAACTGTGGCATGAGATTGTATCTCTTGAGGATCCCTTTTGAGGGTAGCCTGCAGTTGTGTAGTCCACTCGGGTGGTTTTGGATCGGGAAGTAACCGAGTGAAGACCCCAGCTTATTGGATTCGTTTCCTTATTGGATGAATGTATGGGTATACTTCGGGTCGTCTTGTTGAGGTTGGCACCATGATGTGGTTTGGTGCGTGTTGCACTAGTGGTCATTTCCGTTTCCCCAGCCTTTTACTGGAGCCCCTTGGGTATTTCACGTCTCAGCTCAGGAGTGTTGTATTTTTCCTCGCCCGTGATTTACTTGCCCCTTTGAGATCTGTGATTGTTGGAGTACGAGGGACGCCCGTTGCAATTTTTGGCTCGAGAGATGAGAGAATTGCACATCGGGCCATACCGTACGTGTTGTTGTTGTTGTTGCGGAGTAATCACGGGGAGTGAGTGGTGTTTCGGTAGCTGGAGGAGTATTGATGGATACCTACCCGTGGTATTTGTGACTCCTGATGGACTTGATTTAGTTTCGAGGACGAAACTTTCTTTTAGTGGGGGAGGATGTGAGGTCCCGGAATCCCCCGCGCAGGGCTTGCTGGTTGTTGAGCAGCTTTTAGTGGCCTTTGGGAGTGTTTGTGCGCGTGTCGGGCCCGAGAATTGGATTTGTGGTGCAATTTGGGTTTTAGTTGCATCACTGGAGGCCTACGTGGTGTGTCGGTAGTGGTTGATTGCATTTTGGACTCAAGTGTTGGACTTTGGGCTTAAAAGGAGATCCCGTGGGAATTTGGAGGACCCGTCGGGTGTTTAGAAGTGGTTTTGCGCGATTCAGATGTCAAAATTGGACTTCGGGCGAAGTTTGGATAAAATATTACCTCTCCGGTCGCCTTCGGGAATTTTTAGAGTTGGAATTTGGCAAATCGGATCGAGTGGGCATTCGGCAAATTTTCGGTTGAGAATTTGGAGAAATGGACATCGTTTTTGGATTCAGCGCGCGAAATCGCTAAGAATAGACTATTTATTAGTTGGTTTTGGCGTCCGGTAGGCGTGCGCGTTTTTCGAGGCGACGCGGCACGCAAACCGAGGCGTTGGTGCGACGCGAATTTCGGGGTGGCGTGGCACGTTTCCCGAGGGCGTACGGCCGTTGGCGCGGCATGCAGGCGCGCTTGGGAAGCGCGCCTGCGACGTGGGGCGCACGTGGGGGGCCGCCACGTGGCGGGCCCCCACTGGCGCTCGCTCGGGCGCCCGTGACACCGCGCCCGTGTGGCGCCCCCGTGTCCCGTGCTTGCGCGGGCACGGTGTCACGCGCCCGTGTGGCGCGCGGGCTGCGCGCCCGCGTGGCGCGCAGGGGCGCGGCCACGTGGCGCAGGCGCGGTCGCCTGCGCCTGGTGCACCACTTTTGTGCCGTGGACCGTCGGGTGGAGGGCCCCCATTGTGCGTGCACCGTGGACCCGGTCCACCATGACCCTTCTCCCCTCTCTTTTCTTCTCTTCTTCTTCCTTTTCCTCCCTGCGGACCTTTTCTCCTCCATTTTTCTTTCTTTCTTCTTCAACCGAGCGAGAGAGGAAGTGAGGAGGGGACTTTGGTGGGGTGCGGCGGAGCGTCGTGGGCCTCGTGGAGCGTGCGAGTTTTTCCAACGGAGCGTTTCGGCGGCGGCGGCGCAGTCGGGTAGGTCCCGTGTGTTAATTTTACGTTTTTTTAGCACAGTTTTGGAGCGATATTTTGGCTGTGAATTAACCCTCTTGCTCTTGTATGTGTTTGGGACTGTGTTCTTCTGCACCGTTTTGCGTGCGGTCCCCGACGGCGTGCTCCGTTTTGCGTGCGGACTCCGGCACCGTGCACCGTTTTGCGTGCGGATTCCGGCACTGTGCACTGTTTTGCTTGCGGACTCCGTTTTGCGTGCGGATTTCGGCACCGTGCTCCGTTTTGCGTGCGGACTCTGTTTTGCGTGTGGATTTCGGCACCGTGCTCCGTTTTGCGTGCGGACTCCGGCAGCGGACATCGTTTTGCGTGCGGATCGCGTGGAGGCCAATTGCAAGTGTCTACAAGCAATTGGTGGCACATTGAGGTGGGTGGCCTTATCTCCAAGTTTTATGGACTGTACAGTATTTCTACTGATGTAGGACTATGCATGATAGCTTATTTTCTTGTGTAGCATGCTAGATTGTAGGAATTGTTATTCCTTTTATCATCTGTTAATATAGTTATCTCTGAACTTGACCTAGCACCCCCGTCATATGTTGCATGTGTAACCAGACCAGTAGAAAACCCTCACTTGGGCTAGGGTTATTTATGCTTAGACATCCACACTGTTCTTTCATTCCTGGACATAGTGTTATCCTCGCCCGGGTAGTGGGTCGAGAGGTCGGGACTTTCTTTTAGTGTGGGATGCTTTTGCACTCTTGCTTGGGAGCAGAGTGGTGTCTGGTAGTTGTAGTGGGTTGCTTACCTGTGCCGGGAGCCGTTTGGGTAAACGGTAGTCCCGGGAGGTCTTGTTTCCCTGTTGTGCCGTCGTGGAGGGAGCCGTTGCGCAGACGGCAGTCCCGGGCCGTCGTGTATCTTCCGGTCAGTGATGTTGGGAACCGTTGGGGTTAACGGTGGTCCCAGGTCGTTGAGTGTTGTCCGACCAGTACTGTTGGCCTGAGTTGTGGGTCGTTCCTGGCTGTGGAGTACCTCCAGCCAGTGTGCTTTGTGCTGCGAGCTGTTGGAGAGGCTAGTGTCTCGTGTTTCGTGTGAGCTGATCAGCTGAGTCGTCGAGAGTGCTCCGACTGTTGTGCGAGATATTTGGGGATCTTGAGTCCTACCGTTCTGGGAGTGAGCGTGGTTTTTGACTATAGCCTGCTTACGCCAATTTGTGATACTCTATGCCGCGCCGTTTTCCTCAGTTGGAGTCGCGTCCCTGAGATGCCGCTGTGGATACGATGGTTGGCCTGTTGATGCAGCTTTCCGTAGTGGATGCAACGATGGGCCTGTTGAGGCAGTTTTGCGCGAGGGGTGAGTTAGTCGGGCAGGACGCCCCACGTAAATCCCGTCCTCATGTGGATGTGTGGTAGTGGGCAGGTGCGTTCCTAGTCGACAGGCGCAGGCTTGACTGGACCCTATGAGGCAGTCAGTTCGATTGGGTCTATTGAGCACCTTGGGTGCGAGTGGTCCTTTTTACTTTCATCTGTTCCACTTTTTGAGTATCTAGATAGAGGCATGGTAGCTGTAGAGTAGCTCCAGCTTTTCTTGTACAGATTTCATTGCACTGTCATCTTTTACCTCTAGTAGACTTAGTGGGCAGACCGTTGGGCTTGTTGACGGCACCCACTGAGAACTACTGTGGGAAATAGTTCTCACACCCGTCGTGGTGTCTTTTCCCTAGGAACTTCTTCTCCTGTTCCTGTTGCTCCAGTTGCTGATCCTTCTGACCGAGGCGAGAGAGTCGCGAGCTAGTTCACTACCCGTCGTTGGAGTGTAGCGGTACCCCTTCAGAGGAGAGCTTCAGTAGATTAGTTTACTTCTTTTTCCTCTGTTGAGAGACCTTTGTTGTGAGGTATAGAGTTGTACTTTATTTTACAGTTTGAGCGACTGATGTAGTGAGAATATTTTTGTAGTGAGAGCTTGTACACCGATGTACTTTATTGGAGATATCTTCCTTTTGAGTTTTGTATCAGAGGACTTTGTATACGATCGTATTTGGGAGATGGATATTGTATTATTTTCAGTTGTACAGTGTTTGGTTATCAGTTCTTAGTAGTTTACTTTCAGCTCTGATATCTGTATTTCTGTAGTTGATTCTTTTTGCAGGTTAGACGCTTCGTCTGTACGGTAGTTTCCGTACAGATGGCGGATCTGTTAGTGAGCCCGGGTCGCAGTTTCGACCCCGGGGCGTGACACCAGTCCCGCGCGGTGCATGCGGCGGCCGCGCGGGCGCCAGCCCCGCGCGGCGCATACGGGCACCAACCCCGCTGGCGCATGCGGCGGCCGCGCGGGCACCAGCCCTCGCGGCGCATGCGGCGCGGGCTCCAACCCCTCGCGGTACGCGCGCGCCGCGTGCGGTGAAGCCGCGCGGGCGCCTGCCCCGCGTGGCACGCGCGCGCCGCGTGCGGTGCAGCCGCGCGGGCGCCTGCCCCGCGTGGCACGCGCGCGCCGCGTGCGCTGCAGCCGCGCGGGCAGCTGCCCCGCGCGGCGCCGCAAGCGGTGCGGCGGCGGCGCCCTAGTGCTTCGCAGCGGCGGCGGCGGTGGCGCCCTAGGACTTCGCGGCGGCGGCGGTAAGTGTAACAAGTACGGCGAAAGACCCCAAACATCAAACCCTATAACCACGAAATCGTAGGGAAACAGCGCTAACCTCGATCTATCGGGGACGATGATCCGATCTTGTCCTTCGCGACGCCGAGGATCCGGATCCGCTCCCCGTAGATGATGGTCTCGTTCTCCGGTCTCCGGCAAGTCGATCGGGGCGATCGGGTCCCTCCGCTTTCTCCTTCTTTCCTTCTTTTCTCCTCCTGTTAGGGTTTTTCCCTTCCTCTTTCTTTCTTTTCTCTCTGGCTAGGGTTTCTTTTCGGGAAAAGTGATTTCTCTCTCTTGGTACGTACCGTAGAAATCCACATCGGGTATTTAATAATCAATTAATAATTACGTAATCCCAAGAGATAATTCCTTATCTCCTCAAAAAGCGTGCATGATCTTTTGCACGGATTCCGATGCACACTACGGTTACCGCGATCCTAAAAACCCCTTTCTGGGAGATCTGTAAGTCGGAATTCGGATCCGGTCGCACCGCCGTTCATCATTTTTCGAGCTCTATTACAGAAAAATACCCACACCACATGATTATCAACTTAAGAAAACTTGTTAATTCAGATTCCTCTAACTTATACTTGATTAGCAGGATGGTAAAACGTTACACGAAAAGTTGTGATATTACAAGTCTGCATATGAGACTGTTTATTTAGGGATGGAATATCTTGTTATACGAACCACTAGAAAATTGTTAATTGTATTTACTATTATCTTGGGACATTTGCTTGCATGTATGGACATCTAGATAGGCCACCTTTTTCTGCTACACTATCATGATGGAATCTGACTTAGGAGAAACCATGTTTGTTCTTTCTCCTTTCCTTCTAGATTCTAGATTCATGTTGCTCGGGTTCGAGCAGGGGTTTGGGATAATGTAGTCGGGACTTTGTCTCTGGGACATATTGGATTAGTTTGTGGACTTGTGGGGTTTTGCGGCGACCGCGGATATTGGGCAGTTGACCGGATATGTACTTATGCATCAGATTGGGTATTAGATTTCCCTTTAGTGGATGGGTTTTCCCACTTTGATCAGAGTCGTGATCCAGTCCTGCTATTTTATGATACTGGTTACAGTGATACTTTACTCGTGTGGGTCGCTCCCCTCGAGTGCCACTCCGGAGTAGGCTTTAGACCGTGACGGGTGCCGGTCAGTTGGATAGTTGGAGATACTGAGTTTGTGAGTTTGATGATAGGGCAGGCAGTACCGGGGTTATACCGGTTCATCTGGTTGGGTTCTATTGGTAGATTCTTTTCTTGATGCATTCTGTAGTTACTCCTTCCGGCTTTGCATTTAGAGGCATAGTAGTGGTAGCTTTATTTCATCAGCTGTTATACTTCTAGCATACCACCTCTTTTTCTTTTTGCCTCTGGTAGAACTAGTGGGCATGTCAGAGTTTGAGGCTTAACCCACTAGGGGAGGCTACTATTTTTATAGTAGTTCTCACCACCCATTATTCTTCTTCTTTTTGTTCTCCCCTATTTTGCAGAGTCTTCTGCGGGAGTGGCTGGACCATCTTCGGCAGACCGAGGTAAGAGGATAGCGGACTAGATAGTCGTCTACCCTGACTACGAGCATAGTAGTATTTGGATTGTATCCCCTATATACTCAAACAGTTGTATTTTCTTTTATTTTGGGTCTGGCTTCGGCCAGCTGGTTATATTTGATTTGGTGAGATGGGAGGGACACATGTATTATTTGAGAGTTTTGTTGTGCTTTTACTTTCCAGCTGTGGTCTGAGATGTATTAGTTTTAGTTTAACTTTGTTTTATACTCCTTTATTATATCTTTTATATCTGAGCAGGTTACCAGCGCTTCGTGTACACGGGAAATTCTGTGTGCACCGCGGATCTGTGGACGGGCCCGGGTTCTGGTTTACACCCGGGGCGTGACAGATTATGTTGGTATCAGAGCTTAGGGATAGGTCAGTTGGGACTTAGGAAACCCTAGGCTTTTTGTCAGACCCTAGGATGGCAGGGCGTGAGTGACGTGATATTTCGCGAAAGTCAGCGATTTATGTATTGGACTCTTCCCGTGTGTGAAGAGGGATTGGCATATTCTATTTCTGGTGAACAATTATGTTGGCTGCAGAGAACACAAAGTTACAGAAATAGGGGGATGTCCTTGACTTTCGCTAGATTGGGTCGTGTGTGGTTTTGTTACTGATCTGTGGTTTCTTGTGGGAGGATGCCTCCCAGATGGCGGATTCCTACCCGGGGTACTCCTATACCCCGGAGGAGCCGGAGCAGTCCCGGCCTTCGGAGATTAGCGAGTTCAGGGCCATGGTGGCCCAGTTGGCGGAGAGTCACTGCCGGCAGGAGCAGAGGATAGAGCGGTTGCTTGCCTAGGGAGAGGCACCGCCCCCGACTGTGTCTGAGGCCCCAGCACCACCCGTTGTACCGACAGTGCCATCGTCTAGTAGTGGGGCACCGGGAGCGATCCAGCCGTTGACCCCAGCTGAGGAGATGGATATCGCCGACAAACTCACCAAGTTTTGTCAGCGTGGACCGCCTAGATTTTGGGGCGAGATACTCAGCCCTGGGAGATTGGAGCTTGGTTAGCGGTAATGTAGAAGCTATTCAGGGACTTCTTCATTGATCAGAGGTATAGAGTGCACATGGCAGTGCATTGTTTGGATGGAGATGCAGACGCCTGGTGGCGTCGGGTGGAGCCCTTGGAGTTCCAGATCACTCGACAGTTGCCTTGGTCGGAGTTCAAGCGGATGATCTTGGACACTTATTTCTCTACGAGTGTGAAGAGGAAGCTAGAGGACGATCTGAAACACCTGCAACAAGGTGACTGGCCAGTACAGGTTTATTATCAAGAGTTTATGCAGTTGCTCAACTGCGTACCTTTTGTCGCCCGAGATGGACCTCACCAGGTGGAGCTTTTCGAGACGGGTCTTCCCCCGGAGATTTATACTTTAGTGCATGCCCAGCGGCTGCAGACTCTTGAGGAGGCCGCAGAGCACGCTCAGTGGGTTGAGAGGGGAGACCACTTAGTTGCCAGACGTGGTGGTATGGTCGATCAGAGCTCTTATAGGAAGCGACCAGCACAGGATGATGGGGGACAGGCTAGTTCTTGGAGGCCGCCCCGGCCGCCACCGCCTCAGATTTTCGACCGTGGGCGTTCGGAGCGGCGAGGGCCTGGTGGATCCCAGAGGCCACCGCAGCAGCAGCATCAACAACAGCACCAGTAGCAGCAGAGATCCCAGTCGAGGCAACAGAGATCACAGCGGCAGTCTCAGAGACAGCAGCAGCAGCAGCCGCGGCAGTTACGGGTCCCTGGCAGTTGTATCTTCTGTGGGGGTCAGCACTTTCCCGGCACTTGTGCTTAGAGGTGGGGGCGTTGTTATGGCTGTGGTCAGACCGGGCACTTATGAGCCTCATGCCCTTTTGCGACATCAGCGGCACCTTCTTCGGCATCAGCTCCTCTTCCACCTCAACAGCGACCGCCAGCTCAGCGGCCCTACGCTCCAGTGAGCAGATCCCCTTCTTCCCACCCTATCGACTATCGACCTCCAGCACAGAGCGGGCGGGTCTACGCCGCCCAGGTAGGGGACTCCTCGGCAGCCGACCTTGTGGTGGCAGGTATCATTTTACTTTATGGTATTAGAGTTCGCTCTTTATTTGATACCGGTGCATCGCATTCATTTATTAGTCGGTCATTTACATCATTACATGGATTAGAGGTAGGTCGTTTGCCACATGCATTAGAGGTCTAGATTCCTGATCATACCTTGCATGTAGAGGAGTGTTGTTGGTCTTGCCCAGTGCAGATCGAGTCCTGGATTTTGCCAGCGGACCTTATGGTCTTGAGTCAACTGCGGGACTTTGATGTGGTACTAGGGATGGATTGGCTGGCTCGGTATTTTGCGACTATTTATTGTGCCGCAAGGACGGTCACCTTTTGCGAGCCAGGCCAGGAGATTTTTGTATATCGGGGGTGCCAGAGTACCTTCTTCGACTCTATAGTTTCGACTTCTCGAGCGAGGCAGATGATCCGCAGTGGATGCGTAGCCTTTTTGGCTAGTGTGGTGGATGAGCCTACGGCGGCTCCGGGACTCAGGGATATCCCTGTGGCTCATGAGTTCCCGAATGTTTTTCCCCCGGAGTTGACTAGTATGCTGCCAGAGAGAGAGATTGAGTTTTTGATTGACGTAGTCCCAGGAACTGCGCCAATCTCTAAGGCTCCTTATCGAATGGCACCGGCTGAGTTGCGGAATTGAAGGCGCAGCTTCAGGACTTGATGGATAAGGGTTTTGTCAGACCCAGTGTATCGCTTTGGGGAGCGCCGGTGCTATTCGTGAAAAAGAAGGATGGATCACTTCGACTTTGTGTGGATTATCGAGAGTTGAATGAAGTGACCATCAAGAACAAGTATCCTTTGCCGCGCATTGATGATCTATTTGACCAGCTGCAAGGGTCTTGTGTGTTCTCGAAGATTGATCTGCAATCAGGTTACCACCAATTGAAGGTGAAGGCCAATGTGTCACGCCCCGGAGGTCTAAGGATAAGCGGAAAAGCATATATATATATTATTTTTCTTTATAAATAAGTATCGACCTCCCCCCCGGTGCGTGTCAGACCCGCCACATATACAAATTCGCTCTTCAAACGGACAGAGTCTCCTTTGTATATGCACGGCGTCACACTTACAACAACAACACAACAACATTCTTTAACCACACAGTCACAGTGAACAAAGGAAGCGAAGGTAATCTCATTCAATCACATCAAGAGTTAAACTACGGGTTTTGCAAATGGTGTCCACACGACACCCAGTTTTTGAAACATTTATACATTCACACTAAAGCGGCCATATCTTTTTGAATTGATAAATCCAGGGGTTTACCAAGATTGTGCCCACACGGCACTTAGTTTTGGAAAGCATTTTCGAAACCATTTTGTTTGTTGCAAACTATGCCGCGTAAAAGTCCATAAAAGTATATCAAATCCACAGTGCTAACTAATTGACTATCCAACATCCCATATGATCCACATTCAAGCAAATTAAACTAACAGTTATACTGAAAAGAGAAATGAGATAAACCGAAACGGAAATAGCGGAACAAAGCCTCATACGGCTAAGGTCCTCTCGACGCAGCCTCACCACCATCCCAGCTATTACACCTAGTCTGACCTGTCACAGTGTGGGAAGTCAGTGACAAATAAAGTAGATGTTTCAACAATTTACAATTACTTTAAAATAAAACAAGTACACCGGAACCTTTCGCTTTTCCACCTCATGTGTCCACCTCACTTGATTTAATTACAACTGGTACCTGTCGGGGAGTCGACGATCTCCCCTCGTGCATAATTACTTTACTTACTTGATGCTTTTAACCCCTTTCACGGTACTAGTGCGGCACTTTTAGCTGGCGTGAAGGGGTCCCCACTAGCACATACACAAATCGTGGGGCACACGGGTCATTCAGACCACTTCTCCGGAAAAGTACACCCATGCGGAGGCCAATTCGCCTGTGTACGTGCAGCATCCAAAAACATGATAGTCGAAGCTGGCATGTATGATCACCGCGACATTTAGTCGCCACAGTTAATAACAGAAGATCCGGTACATATTTATGCGAAAGGTTAAATCAAGTTAAAACATCACATCTACTTTATTAGGCAGATTATTACACTTTTTATGATGACATATTGCACTTATTGCATGAGTACCCACCTGGTTGCGGGAAGATCGGAGCACTAGGATCTTTTAACACACTCCCGCTGCACAACTGGACCAAAAGAAGTCCCCAAAAACAATAGTTAATAAAGCGCACTAACACTGCGGAAACGGAAACCCAAAACGACGCTCCTATGACACTTGACGGCGCCCTGCACAGACGCCGCCGCCCGCGGATGCCCCGCGCGGCCCGAAACCGTGCGGTGTGTTAAGGATTTTGTTTTGGCGCATTTCGTGAAAGTGTTAAGTCTTGAAGATTGAAGATGAATGAAGTTTGGATCATATACCTCAATCTCAAGAAAGAAGAATTCAAAAGGATCAGGTAAGTTTAACTAAATATTTTTGGTGATCCGAATACTTCTTGTAGTGTAGAAACACTTGGAAGAATTTCTTATTGCATAAAAATCAAGAACTGAACATGAGACATGTTCAGGATCCGGATCAGATTGTTTAATCCGGATCCCGAAGGTGGTTCGTTCATACACCAGTTCAATCCGGATCGTAGCTTCCCTTGATCCGGATCCCGAACATTGAGTTTACCATTTTCCTTGAGCGATCCGGATCAGGCTTCGCAATCTGGATCCCGAACGTTGATGTTTGGTGAACTGTATGAACAATCCGGATCAAGCACTTCGATCCGGATCCCGAACCTTCGTTTTTCTGGAATTGCCTGACTCGTTACGACGATCCGGATCACAGCTAATCCGATCCGGATCGCCGTCGTAAAAATTTTCAGAAACGACAGTTTTTGATCCTTATCTTCTTCCTAGGGTTTCTAACCTATAAATAGACCCTATGATTCTTTTTCTAGAAAAAAATGGAGATAATCCACATAGAGCCGTCATAATCAAATATCATTTTATACGGCCCTAGATCCACATATAGAGAAGAAAGGAAATCATTAGATATTACTCTATGTTTCTTCATCTATATTGATTAGTTTGATTCTAGGTTTTAATACTCACATCTTGAGTTGAATCAAATTAATGAATACTTAGATGGTATTTCCTATCTATCTTTGATCTAAGTATTCGGCGGATCATCACCACCCAAAAACAACGATTTACCCCAAAATCGGCGCGTGGACTCGCGTGGCCTTGTGGATTCAAGGTGCAACCGCTCTCGTGGATTCGGAGCGAGGTACGTTCGTGGATTCGAAGCGTGCTACTGGGTGAAGACCGTGGATTCGGTCAGACGTCGTGGACTCGACGTTGGACGCCGTGGATTCGGCGTTGGACGCAGATCGTGGATTCGAGACGCGTTGTGGAGCGAGCGGAGAAGATCAACTAGGAGCGTATGGAAAAGGTTGAGTCGTCTGTGAGTACGGTATATCACCTTGTACGTGTTTAATTCTAGTGGATTTCACCGTGTTATCGGTCCCGTGGTTTTTTACTCCGGTTTGGAGTTTTCCACGTAAAAATCTTGCGTGTTCATTTATATTTCCGCATTGGGTTTTTATTGCGCAATGATTTTTTGAGTGTTTATTATTTACACCTATTCACCCCCCTCTAGGTGTTTTTTCCCCTATTTAGATCCATTATTACATATAACCCAGCAAGTGGTATCGGAGCGGGAATAGGGTTGTAAACAATGGTTGAAGGTGGAAACATCAACAGACCCCCATTCTTTGATGGAACAAATTATGCGTACTGGAGAGTACGGATGAAAGCCTTTTTAATTTCCATCGACGAACGGGAGTGGCAATCAATTGAATTAGGTTGGTCTAATCCAACTGAAATTATTGCTGATGTTCGCACCATCAAACCTAGGTCGAAGTGGACCAAGGAAGAGTTAGATTCATCTTCTTACAACGGCAAAGGAATTAATGCTATTTTTAATGCCTTATCTCGAACTGAATTCTCTCGCGTCTCGGCATGTGAGACTGCGAAAGAAATCTGGGATGTTCTTCAGGTTACACATGAGGGAACTAACCTCGTGAAGATTCAAAAGCTGCAAATGCTTACGAGCAGATTTGACTCTATTTTCATGGCAGAAAATGAATCTTTCACGGACTACTATACACGATTGCAAGACATCGTAAACTCATGTGCTAACCTGGGAGAGAAGATTCCAGAATTTAAGGTTGTAAGAAAGATCTTAAGAACTCTTCCTGAACGATTTCGCCCAAAGGTTACAGCCATTGAAACTATTAAACACCCGGACGAAATGCGTGTAGAAGAACTAGTTGGTTCATTACAAACTTATGAAATGATATTTACTACTAACTATTCTTCGGGAAAGGCATCCTCTTCTAAGTCTTCAGGTTATGCTTTGAAAACAACAAAGGAAGAAGACACGGATTCATCCTCCTCAGACGATGACGAGAACCTATCTATGGAGGAATTTGAGAAGCAGCTCGCTCTCTTGACAAGGAAGTTTCGCCGCAACTTTCGAAGGGGTAATTCAAGTAAAACTCCATCCTTCGGAAAGTCGAAGAAAGGCAAGGGTACTTCAAGTTACAAGTCAAGAAAGCAAGAGAACTTTTCAAAGGATAAGAAAAGTTCAGAGGGACAAGTCCAATGCTTCAAGTGCCGAGGATACGTGTGACGCCCCACTTCCCAGGGGGTCACCCATCCTAGAACGACTCTAGCTCTAGCACGCTTAACTCTCATGTTCCTCTTGGATCTTGCTGCCATCCAAAATGCTATAGCCGGGTTAGAGATTTAGTCCTATTATATCATTTATATAGAGGACTAATCCAAATTCCGGGGTGTCACATTCTTCCCCCCTTTAAGCCCTGACGTCCACGTCAGGCTCAAGCACACTCACAAGCACCAGGCGATGTGAGACTCGTCTCGCTAGCCTTAGCCGACCTTGTGGGGAGCTGCACTCCACCCACAACGGTCATTAGCCGGGGAGCCTCGCTCTACCCGCTATATAACCCTGGCTCAGCCGAGACTCATCTCACATTTCCGGCTGGTGAATGGCTCTGATGTCACACCCCGAAACTGCTACCAATTTGGCATGGTTCGGGCGCGCTGAACAGACGCCGAACGGACAGAACCTCCCCTGTCCGCCCAAGGCTAAGCGACAAGATCATGTACAAGAATCACCCAGGAATTAATTCTAGATATACACAATCACAACGAGAGCACAACCAGTGCTAACAAGAACATAAGAGCAAGGTACGAGTATATAAAAGTAAACATACAAGTAACAAAAGAGAGAAACTCTATCTATTACAACCATTCCATTCGTGTATATGAATAATACATAGATCACATCCAAAATGTCCTCACCCTATACAACATCTACTCTCAAAATGTAAAGACAAGGTGACAAGAGCTATAGATGTAGGGAGGCTGCTATCAACGCCTCTAGGGCGCCAAGCCCTTACCGCGATCCTCGCCGGGAGTACCTGTACTCGGCCCTGTAATAATAATGGGGTGCGTGGGTGGAGAAGAAGAAGAAAAGGGGAAAGTGGCTTTTATGCATAAAGGACCCCCCACAATAGTGCTAATTTACTATTTAGTCCAATTTTATCTGATACTTGCCTGCGGAATCCTTCTGGATGTCCGTTTGTGCTCAAATTTGACGGGCAGGCTCATCTCAACTTAATTTATCACGAGATATTTTAAATTTTCAGTTTGGGCCATTTCTGGGTCACTAAAAGTCTCGCTGTACTTAAAATCGCTGTCAGGTACCTTTCTCACTGCTCGGGTATCCGATTGATGCGAAACTTTTATTGTAACCTTAAAATATAATTACGAAGCTCCCGTAATTTTCTCAGAATTTTTCGACACTGTTGGCGGAGGCCGTTCTCACTATCCGGCATCCGATCAACGCGAAACTTTTTCTGTGGCCTTAAAACATATTTACGAGGCTCCCGTAATTTTCTCAGAATTTTCCGACACTGTGCATTTTCTGCTAATTTATCTGTCCCGTCTCTCACAGAAAATATTAAATCTTCTGTTTTCGCTCCGATTTCGGCGCAGGTCATTTCCAACCTATATTATGCTTCTATGAGTCCAATAAAAATAGTATCTTACACTATTTTTATTTATTTTTATTTATATAATAATTTTTTCCGACTTACTATATCCTACCGTAACTTCTATATGGTATTTAAAAGTTGAACTTGCACATTTTACCTATGGTTAATTAGGATTTCTTTAAATTAATTGGGCATATTCTACTTAATGTCTAACTTCTACTTTTAGAAGTTCGGTATCCTACAATACGGCCATATCTCAACGGAGTGTCCAACTAAGAATCCGTCGAAGAAGAAAGCGATGCAAGTCGTCACATGGGATGACAACTCAACGTCAAATGAGTCATCCTCAAGTGATGAAGAAGAAAGCACAACGGCATTCCACGCGTCCACATCTTCACCCTTCATGTGCTTAATGGCAAGTACTTCAGATTCATTGTCCAACTCCTCCCGGGTTGAAAAAACTGCAACGGATGATGAATCAAGTAACTCTGAAGGTGAAGATTTTGTTTTAGCCTACCACAGACTTTTGAGGGATTCAAAGAAACTGGCTAAACAAAACAAGGGGTTGAGAGGGAGATTACAGGATCTCGAAGAAGAAGTAAAAAGGGTAACTTCTCTCTCGACCGATCTTGAAGTGGAAAGGGATAATCTGATAAAAGTAAATGTTTCCCTTCAAGAGTCCAATGAGCTTTTTGAGAAGGAACATACAAAAATGGTGGATAAAGTGGATCACTTCTCAAAGCTCTACATCGAGGCCCAACAAGATAAATTGGAAATGACAAAGACCATTCTCCAACTAAAGGATGACTTAAAGAGATTTTCTTCTGGAAGGAGTAAGTTGGATAAGCTTCTTGGTCTTGGTCAAACAAATCGGTTCGGCCTCGGGTACACTCAAACTGGAAACAGTCCAAGTTCTAGTGGGACAGTTTTTGTGCCTCAGTCGGTATCTCCTCCTCTGACACCGGAATTCACGACAAACAACGACAACAAGCCTACTTCTTTCTCTTCGGAATCGTCAAGCGCAAAGGTATGTTTTTGTTGTGGTATTTCAGGGCACATAAGGAGATATTGCAAGACAGGAGCCAAACGCTCAACTCAGACATTTCTTGCAACGACTACCAAAAAGGTGATTCCTCAGAAATCAAATGCAAATCATACAAAGGAAAAGAGACTTGGTAGTTCACCGCACAAGACGACATCATCAAGGAGCAGCAATCGATCTAACAAGACGCCTTCACCTAGGAGAATATGTAGAAATCTAGAATTTGAAAACCTCTATTTGCTTTAAATGTTTAAAATTTGTCATTTTGGCAAAAGTGGAGTGTTAGTGGGCCAATAGTGGGCCCAGAAATATCGACTTTTGATCGGGGTCTGATCTGGAAAATCTGAGATCACCATTGCGATCGTCTCGTCGAAACATAGAAGTTTCATATTCATATGTTTTCGATCCGACGGTCGGATCTTCCAGAAATCAGAAATCAAAAAGTGGGCCCGCGACTTAAGTGAATAGTAACCTTTGAATTTTTAACCCCTTGTGATCATGAATGGTCGAACCACTATCTAGAATTTTAACATAGGAGTATGAGTAATGGATCCTAGCTAATTTCGACGTTCTGAGCGCAATGGCACTGACGGATTTCGCGTTTGGCGACCCGTGTGCATCGAAGTGCGTGCGTCGGTTTGCGACATACAGAACAAGATGGCCCGAGATTTCATACGAGCACCAAATCAAACAAATGATTAGCCTATTTTGAAGGTCTCGACGAGCCGGACGTCGTGGCGAAGTCCATTTTCAGTTTCGGCGACTCGAGTGCCTCGAAAAGCGTGAAATACATTAAAAAAGTGGGTATTTTTGAAGAAACCCTAATATTTTATGTACCAGAAATTATGAGGCTTATAAGTTGGGGTGCTGGGTGCATTTGTCACCTACAGAGGGACCTTAGAGTTTTAGGATCTTTGTGTAGGGGGTTTTGTGCAAATGTGCATTTATACACGGGTTGGAGTAATCCCGAGTACCCTGCCTCTTCCTCTTCGGTAACTGAAGTTCCACCAGCATCTTTAGGCTGTAACCGACGCGTCCCCTCGGTTGCCGTAACCTCCGGCCGTTCGGGTCGCCGGTGTTAAAGGTAAGAAGCCTATATGGGTGTTTCCCTTGAGTTCTTGAAGGAGAGATCAACCAAAGCCATAGGGATTAGCCAACCTTCCTCTGAGAGCTTCATTAAGAGGCCGCAACCGAGCCCTGGTGTACCCGACCCCAGCCGCCGCCGAGTGCCGCCGCAGCCACTTTCCTCTTCTTCCTTTCTCCGACGAGGTGTGAAGTTGGACGGGATCTCTTCAAAGTTGGATTGGGAGGTCTCTGAGGAGTTCCTGGTGCTTGGAGGACCCTGCTGGAGCAAGCCTTGGCCGCGCGTAGTGAGGGAACCAAGAATCCGGCTTCCTCCTTCTTCCCCGAGCTCGGCTAAGGTGAGGGTCCTTAACCAACGGTTTCTAGCACCCCGGACCATTAGCAGTGGACTCCTTAGGTCCTTAGCATCCTCCCTGCAAAGCCCCGAGGTCCCATGCAGCATGGTTAGCCGGCGGCCACAATGGGTCGCCGGAAACCTAACCTAGCTCCGCCCCTAAAGAACTCGGCAACCACTGAATATAAACGCACCAAAATTGGTGTGCTTGGACTGTAGGAGGAGAGGACCAACTCCACCAAATTTGGTGGAGTATGGTTGAACCAATTAATGGCAGTTTTATGCCCTAGTTCGGGCTTTTTGTTGCACTCGGCCGAGCTTGTGCTCCGGCGCCGGCGGGCCTCTACGACGCCGGCCACCTACCCAGAAGCCTTACTGGGAATGAGAGGAGTGCTCCCATGCATTTGCATGGCACCCATGCAGCATCAAAGTGATGCGGCCATGGTTGAACCCGAAATTGATAACTTTGCGGCCGCCGGAGCTCCGGCCACTTCCGACCGGGGAGGCATGGTCCGGAAGCTTCCTGGGAAGGTCTTGAGACTTTCCATCCATGTTAGGGGTCTTCAAAGTGGCTCTGGGGAATTCCGCCATTAGAGGTCATGAGCTCCAAATCGGAGCTTTGCTCCGCCGCGCCGCCGCCGCACCCCGAGGCCAGCCAAGGGTATGGGAAGCTTACATGCAGCAAATGGCACCTACTGGTGCATTTGGTTGAGCCCCAGACCCTTCGGATGGAGCATCACGAAAATCAATGCAAAGCTTCATCTTCTTCATCATGGGGCTCGGCCAACCCGGGGTTCTGAGGTTGCTCCAGTTGAGGGGAAATACTCCAGAAACTCAGTGGATCTAGTTGATCCAAGTTGGAAGCCCTCATGTGCCCTGGTTGCAGAGAACCAGGTTCCCCATGGTGTTGTGTGTGTGTGTTGCAATTGTGCACACCATATGTTTGATGAAATGCTTCAATGAAGATTAAGTTGGAATTTGATAAAACTGTAAATATGAAACTTGCTCCAAATAGTCCCCTGAGCTCTGTGCTCACTTCAGTTCAAACAGAAACTGAGTGGATTAAAGTTTGGTGCATTATGAATTAGGGTGTAAGCTTGACCTTGGTTCTGCTTGAACCAGCACCCCTGGGCCTCAACCAGGGTGAGCACTGAGGTCCTGGCAGTGCCCAGACCAACTTTGATATACAAAATGTTCTTGTTTGAAGTTTAAATTAAAAGATGTAGTTGAATCAACCTTTTAGTGAAATGTTTAAATAAAACATGGTTCCGGGCTGTTGGCGAAGTCGCGACAGTGCATTCCTAGCTAATTTGGGGTCACTGAACGCGATGCTCGCGTTAGAAACAGTGTTTGAAGTCTCGGAGAAACAAAAAATTCATTTTGGGCTATGTTAGAGAGGGTTTTTATGACCCGAAGTTTTCCTCGGGCACCGTGCTGCTGCAAATTGGTGAGCACGGTGTTCAGCATGAAAAATGTCACCTGCTGGAAGTGACGGTTCGTCAAAATTGTTTTCCAGTTGAAAGAACGAGCGAAAACAGTGCTCAAATGGCACTAAAATGTAATTTCTGAAAACTTTAAGGGTTTTAATGCAAAATAGACAATGTGTACTGGTTAGTAAAATGTTAAATGATTCCTAAGCTTTTCGTTGGGAATCCATCGGCTTTCGTTGTGCGGAAATCGGATAACAGTCCGAGAATCGGCAAAATCGTCGATTTTACGGTGTCTAGGTTACAATTAGAATAACTAAGAAGGTTTTAAATTGATCTGGTCTTAGGTTAGAGTTAGCGGGACTGAATTGATCCCTGATTGGTGATTTTTGATCCAGGTTGATTCAGTTTGCACCTGGAGTTGAGCATTTAGAGGATTACAGATTAATTGCCTGCGCATTGACAGGTGGGTTATCTTCGGTCCGGGTTTTATCAGTTCGGCCCTCTGGGGTGCGATACTGGTTGGACCCCTGTTTTTGATAGCTTAAACATTACTTTGAGCCTGCCTTTCTTTGATTATATTATATCTGCTATCTGCCTGATCTATGCCTGTTATCTGTTCTATTTTGCCTTACATGATTGTCCATAGCACCTCTAGCATTTATACTTTTACTCGGACATTTTCATGGTTGATTAGTGAGCCTGTTTGTTCTGCTGATCAAATGATACATCTCTGAGCACATAGATTTATTTAACTGAGGTTTTACCCCGCTTCGTAGGGTCGCCGGAGTCTGTTCTTGTTTGATAGGACAAAGGCACTGCTCTGCGAGGTTTGGACTTAAATCCAAGCTTCGTAGTGTCGCCTGAGTCTGTTCTTGTTTGATAGGACAAGGGCAATGCTCTTCGAGGTTTGGACTTTTCAAAACAGTTTTCTTAAAATATGTGTTTAAGTTTTGTATCATTTGGTTGGTTTGTGTGGTTGAGTTGAGTTTATCTGTGAGCTTCTGTTGAGAGATATTTGCCTTGATCTTGCATATGAGTTGAGATTTATTGCTGAGTGTTCCTGCATGAGTGTTGAGATTCAGTTGGTTTTTTGCCCTTGCATCCCAGTGGGGATTTTCCCGGCTTGTTGCCGATTACCCGGTCAGTGGACCGTGAGCTTGAGCATTTGCATATGATTCGCCCGCACCGTTGTACTTCACGAATATCAGCGGATTTGCTACCCGTAGCGATGTTCTTTACCGGTAAAGTGGTTAGCTGAGGCAACCCGTGACCCTAGTTTGGGGAATGTCAACCAGGTGGTGCCAAGAGGGCAGCCTCGCCTGAGGTCTTTGCGAAGACCAAAATGGTAGCTTGTGATTGGGTCTTTGCGTTTTCATCTATTTGATGCATGTGTTGATTCTTTGATTCTTTGATCTGGCTTCTAGTTATCTACTTCTTTTATGATTCTATGTGATGCCTCTGATTATAGTTCCATTGTTATCTTGCTGATTGTCCTAACTCCTTGATGTGTTGATTATCCTGATACATGTTTTAAATTCTGCTAAAATTATCTCCTATGCTTGTACCCAGATTATGAGTTTTGCTTTCTTTACAGCACCAGTTATATATCTGCTTTACCCTAACCCCTGATCTATTACTATCCTCTAGCATTGTATACCAGTAGGTACGATCTGCTATTTCTCGACTCGTCGTGCCCACTGGGATACACTCCGGTGTGTCTCACACCCTCGGGTGACTGTTTTTCAGGTCGAGCGGGTGTTGAGATGTCGGGACGAGTTGGTGAGATCACGAGATAGAGCTTGACCCTGGACAGCCGATAAGATCAAGTATTTAATTATTTGTGTATCAAATGTAATTCAATGTAATTGAGAAGTTATTGATATTGTAATTTAATCTTGCTTAGTAGATGTACGTAGTTAGTACTCTGGTTGTATGCCAAGTGAGCCGTGCATATATAGAAAAGGCTCAATCCCCAGTGGGATTGGGACTCTTCTATATATGTGGCGGTCTGTTGCGCCCTGGCCGGTTTTAAACTCTGATTTCAAAAAAAAAAAAAAAAAAAAAAAAAAAAAAAAAATTTAGACGCTGGTTTTTAAACTCGGGGCGTGACAGATTAGATGGTATCAGAGAAATAGAAAACGCAAGTGTCTAGGTTTGGCTAGGAACGAACCCTAGGATGACTCGTGTTACGTGAGAGCGCTGGGTAGTGTTCTAAGTCTGATAGGTCAAAACAGAAGTTGTGGGTCGACTGTACTAAAATAAATTCAAGCCCCAAGAATTCTCAGGCCGTGAAAAGGACCCTTGGGCCCTTGAAGAATGGCTTAACCACGTGGAAAAGCTGTTTAGAGATTTGGACACTGAGGAGCAAGACAAGGTGACACTGGGGGTACATTGCCTCGGTGTCAGCGCAAGCATGTGGTGGCTGCGCTACCAACGCCACAATTTTGCTTCTGATGCACCTAAGCCTACCTGGGAGCAATTTAGGGTGGCTCTGTACCACCGCTACCTAAAGGAGACAGCACGAGAAGCATTGGAGCGGGACTTGGAAAACATGCGCCAAGGAGACCACACCCTGAGGGAGTACGAAGAAGAATTTACGAAAATTGCTGACCTGGTGCCACAAGCGGTGCAGGACGAGCGTCGCAAGGTTAGATTATTCACTCAAGGCCTGCGACCCGAGATCCGTCGTCAGTTGTCTTCACATTTGATCACCGACTACGACGAATGCATCGAACGCTGCCTTGCCATTGAGGCTGAATTAAAAATCTCCCGGGCTGAGCGGGCAGCGATGGATAGAGGAAAAGGGATGAAGCGACAGTTCGCTGGAAATGGGGAGGGATCATCTGGATCAAATAGAAGACCCCCTAGACCCCCAGGAAATCAGAACCAAGCAAGTGGTTCTAGGACCTTCAATCGTCAACATAAGGCGAGGCCTTGCGTCTTCTGCGGGGCAGATCACCAACCCATGACTTGCGACCTGCGCCACGGAAGATGCTATAATTGTGGTCAGCCTGGCCATGTCTCTGCTAACTGCCCGCGGAGATCTGCTGCAAATCCACCAGCATTGGCTGTGCCACCTCTTGCTGCTCGGCCTCCAGCGCCAACCCAGAGCGTGGCTGCCTCAAGTCGTCCTTCATCGCGCCAAACTGAGGGACCCCGCCAAGTGACGGGAGGACGGGTCTATGCTCTGACCCAGCATGGCGAGCCGTCAGGGGAAGGCCCATCGGGAGCTTGAAATGTTGAAGCAACGATGTAATAAGTTAATATTTAGAAAACTTTTAAAGTATGTTTTGTTAAGTTTCGGGGACGAAACTTTTTAAAAGTTGTGGGTGATGTAGAAATCTAGAATTTGAAAACCTCTATTTGCTTTAAATGTTTAAAATTTGTCATTTTGGCAAAAGTGGAGTGTTAGTGGGCCAATAGTGGGCCCAGAAATATCGACTTTTGATCGGGGTCTGATCTGGAAAATCTGAGATCACCATTGCGATCGTCTCGTCGAAACATAGAAGTTTCATATTCATATGTTTTCGATCCGACGGTCGGATCTTCCAGAAATCAGAAATCAAAAAGTGGGCCCGCGACTTAAGTGAATAGTAACCTTTGAATTTTTAACCCCTTGTGATCATGAATGGTCGAACCACTATCTAGAATTTTAACATAGGAGTATGAGTAATGGATCCTAGCTAATTTCGACGTTCTGAGCGCAATGGCACTGACGGATTTCGCGTTTGGCGACCCGTGTGCATCGAAGTGCGTGCGTCGGTTTGCGACATACAGAACAAGATGGCCCGAGATTTCATACGAGCACCAAATCAAACAAATGATTAGCCTATTTTGAAGGTCTCGACGAGCCGGACGTCGTGGCAAAGTCCATTTTCAGTTTCGGCGACTCGAGTGCCTCGAAAAGCGTGAAATACATTAAAAAAATGGGTATTTTTGAAGAAACCCTAATATTTTATGTACCAGAAATTATGAGGCTTATAAGTTGGGGTGCTGGGTGCATTTGTCACCTACAGAGGGACCTTAGAGTTTTAGGATCTTTGTGTAGGGGGTTTTGTGCAAATGTGCATTTATACACGGGTTGGAGTAATCCCGAGTACCCTGCCTCTTCCTCTTCGGTAACTGAAGTTCCACCAGCATCTTTAGGCTGTAACCGACGCGTCCCCTCGGTTGCCGTAACCTCCGGCCGTTCGGGTCGCCGGTGTTAAAGGTAAGAAGCCTATATGGGTGTTTCCCTTGAGTTCTTGAAGGAGAGATCAACCAAAGCCATAGGGATTAGCCAACCTTCCTCTGAGAGCTTCATTAAGAGGCCGCAACCGAGCCCTGGTGTACCCGACCCCAGCCGCCGCCGAGTGCCGCCGCAGCCACTTTCCTCTTCTTCCTTTCTCCGACGAGGTGTGAAGTTGGACGGGATCTCTTCAAAGTTGGATTGGGAGGTGTCTGAGGAGTTCCTGGTGCTTGGAGGACCCTGCTGGAGCAAGCCTTGGCCGCGCGTAGTGAGGGAACCAAGAATCCGGCTTCCTCCTTCTTCCCCGAGCTCGGCTAAGGTGAGGGTCCTTAACCAACGGTTTCTAGCACCCCGGACCATTAGCAGTGGACTCCTTAGGTCCTTAGCATCCTCCCTGCAAAGCCCCGAGGTCCCATGCAGCATGGTTAGCCGGCGGCCACAATGGGTCGCCGGAAACCTAACCTAGCTCCGCCCCTAAAGAACTCGGCAACCACTGAATATAAACGCACCAAAATTGGTGTGCTTGGACTGTAGGAGGAGAGGACCAACTCCACCAAATTTGGTGGAGTATGGTTGAACCAATTAATGGCAGTTTTATGCCCTAGTTCGGGCTTTTTGTTGCACTCGGCCGAGCTTGTGCTCCGGCGCCGGCGGGCCTCTACGACGCCGGCCACCTACCCAGAAGCCTTACTGGGAATGAGAGGAGTGCTCCCATGCATTTGCATGGCACCCATGCAGCATCAAAGTGATGCGGCCATGGTTGAACCCGAAATTGATAACTTTGCGGCCGCCGGAGCTCCGGCCACTTCCGACCGGGGAGGCATGGTCCGGAAGCTTCCTGGGAAGGTCTTGAGACTTTCCATCCATGTTAGGGGTCTTCAAAGTGGCTCTGGGGAATTCCGCCATTAGAGGTCATGAGCTCCAAATCGGAGCTTTGCTCCGCCGCGCCGCCGCCGCACCCCGAGGCCAGCCAAGGGTATGGGAAGCTTACATGCAGCAAATGGCACCTACTGGTGCATTTGGTTGAGCCCCAGACCCTTCGGATGGAGCATCACGAAAATCAATGCAAAGCTTCATCTTCTTCATCATGGGGCTCGGCCAACCCGGGGTTCTGAGGTTGCTCCAGTTGAGGGGAAATACTCCAGAAACTCAGTGGATCTAGTTGATCCAAGTTGGAAGCCCTCATGTGCCCTGGTTGCAGAGAACCAGGTTCCCCATGGTGTTGTGTGTGTGTGTTGCAATTGTGCACACCATATGTTTGATGAAATGCTTCAATGAAGATTAAGTTGGAATTTGATAAAACTGTAAATATGAAACTTGCTCCAAATAGTCCCCTGAGCTCTGTGCTCACTTCAGTTCAAACAGAAACTGAGTGGATTAAAGTTTGGTGCATTGTGAATTAGGGTGTAAGCTTGACCTTGGTTCTGCTTGAACCAGCACCCCTGGGCCTCAACCAGGGTGAGCACTGAGGTCCTGGCAGTGCCCAGACCAACTTTGATATACAAAATGTTCTTGTTTGAAGTTTAAATTAAAAGATGTAGTTGAATCAACCTTTTAGTGAAATGTTTAAATAAAACATGGTTCCGGGCTGTTGGCGAAGTCGCGACAGTGCATTCCTATCTAATTTGGGGTCACTGAACGCGATGCTCGCGTTAGAAACAGTGTTTGAAGTCTCGGAGAAACAAAAAATTCATTTTGGGCTATGTTAGAGAGGGTTTTTATGACCCGAAGTTTTCCTCGGGCACCGTGCTGCTGCAAATTGGTGAGCACGGTGTTCAGCATGAAAAATGTCACCTGCTGGAAGTGACGGTTCGTCAAAATTGTTTTCCAGTTGAAAGAACGAGCGAAAACAGTGCTCAAATGGCACTAAAATGTAATTTCTGAAAACTTTAAGGGTTTTAATGCAAAATAGACAATGTGTACTGGTTAGTAAAATGTTAAATGATTCCTAAGCTTTTCGTTGGGAATCCATCGGCTTTCGTTGTGCGGAAATCGGATAACAGTCCGAGAATCGGCAAAATCGTCGATTTTACGGTGTCTAGGTTACAATTAGAATAACTAAGAAGGTTTTAAATTGATCTGGTCTTAGGTTAGAGTTAGCGGGACTGAATTGATCCCTGATTGGTGATTTTTGATCCAGGTTGATTCAGTTTGCACCTGGAGTTGAGCATTTAGAGGATTACAGATTAATTGCCTGCGCATTGACAGGTGGGTTATCTTCGGTCCGGGTTTTATCAGTTCGGCCCTCTGGGGTGCGATACTGGTTGGACCCCTGTTTTTGATAGCTTAAACATTACTTTGAGCCTGCCTTTCTTTGATTATATTATATCTGCTATCTGCCTGATCTATGCCTGTTATCTGTTCTATTTTGCCTTACATGATTGTCCATAGCACCTCTAGCATTTATACTTTTACTCGGACATTTTCATGGTTGATTAGTGAGCCTGTTTGTTCTGCTGATCAAATGATACATCTCTGAGCACATAGATTTTTTTAACTGAGGTTTTACCCCGCTTCGTAGGGTCGCCGGAGTCTGTTCTTGTTTGATAGGACAAAGGCACTGCTCTGCGAGGTTTGGACTTAAATCCAAGCTTCGTAGTGTCGCCTGAGTCTGTTCTTGTTTGATAGGACAAGGGCAATGCTCTTCGAGGTTTGGACTTTTCAAAACAGTTTTCTTAAAATATGTGTTTAAGTTTTGTATCATTTGGTTGGTTTGTGTGGTTGAGTTGAGTTTATCTGTGAGCTTCTGTTGAGAGATATTTGCCTTGATCTTGCATATGAGTTGAGATTTATTGCTGAGTGTTCCTGCATGAGTGTTGAGATTCAGTTGGTTTTTGCCCTTGCATCCCAGTGGGGATTTTCCCGGCTTGTTGCCGATTACCCGGTCAGTGGACCGTGAGCTTGAGCATTTGCATATGATTCGCCCGCACCGTTGTACTTCACGAATATCAGCGGATTTGCTACCCGTAGCGATGTTCTTTACCGGTAAAGTGGTTAGCTGAGGCAACCCGTGACCCTAGTTTGGGGAATGTCAACCAGGTGGTGCCAAGAGGGCAGCCTCGCCTGAGGTCTTTGCGAAGACCAAAATGGTAGCTTGTGATTGGGTCTTTGCGTTTTCATCTATTTGATGCATGTGTTGATTCTTTGATTCTTTGATCTGGCTTCTAGTTATCTACTTCTTTTATGATTCTATGTGATGCCTCTGATTATAGTTCCATTGTTATCTTGCTGATTGTCCTAACTCCTTGATGTGTTGATTATCCTGATACATGTTTTAAATTCTGCTAAAATTATCTCCTATGCTTGTACCCAGATTATGAGTTTTGCTTTCTTTACAGCACCAGTTATATATCTGCTTTACCCTAACCCCTGATCTATTACTATCCTCTAGCATTGTATACCAGTAGGTACGATCTGCTATTTCTCGGCTCGTCGTGCCCACTGGGATACACTCCGGTGTGTCTCACACCCTCGGGTGACTGTTTTTCAGGTCGAGCGGGTGTTGAGATGTCGGGACGAGTTGGTGAGATCACGAGATAGAGCTTGACCCTGGACAGCCGATAAGATCAAGTATTTAATTATTTGTGTATCAAATGTAATTCAATGTAATTGAGAAGTTATTGATATTGTAATTTAATCTTGCTTAGTAGATGTACGTAGTTAGTACTCTGGTTGTATGCCAAGTGAGCCGTGCATATATAGAAAAGGCTCAATCCCCAGTGGGATTGGGACTCTTCTATATATGTGGCGGTCTGTTGCGCCCTGGCCGGTTTTAAACTCTGATTTCAAAAAAAAAAAAAAAAAAAAAAAAAAAAAAAAAATTTAGACGCTGGTTTTTAAACTCGGGGCGTGACAGAATAACCTCACGACCATTACCGACGCATTCCAAAAGGTTTTGGGTGCGCAAAGGTGAAATCTTCCCTTGTCTTCTTACTAATGTTTCCTTGCATGCATATGATAATTCGTCTTGGTATCTGGATAGCGGTTGTTCCCGTCACATGACCGGTGACAAAAATAGTTTTCAAAACTTTGAGAAAATCTCCGGAGGACTCGTTGTTTTCGGAGACGATCGATCTTCCAAAATTGTTGGAAAAGGAACGGTAGCTATTCCAGATGGCCCGATTTTGAAAAACGTGTTATTTGTGGATGGCCTTAAGACTAACCTCATTAGCATAAGTCAACTTTGCGACAATGGTTTTTCAGTTAACTTTTCATCAATTGAATGTGTTGTAACTGATAAGGACCATGTCTTCTTTTTAAAAGGGGTTAGATCTGAAAACAATTGCTATGTTGTTCCTAATAAAATTTCAGAAAAATGTAACCTAGTTTCTTTGGATAATGAAACACTTTGGCATGAAAGACTAGGTCACATAAATTTTAAAGAACTAGCAAAGATTTCAAATAAAGACGTGGTTAAGGGGGTTCCTAAACTTTTATTTAAAAACAACATTGTGTGCGGAGGTTGTCTTAAGGGAAAACAATCAAGGGCTGCACACAAGAACCTGAACCACGTTGGTACCAAACGACCCTTGGAATTACTGCACATGGATTTAATGGGGCCGACCCGTCAACCATCTTTGGGAGGTAAATGGTATATTTTCTTATTGGTTGATGATTTCTCTAGGTTTTCATGGGTAGCATTTTTAAAAGAGAAAGCTGATATGTTTGATTCTTTTCATGAGATTTGCCATCGTATTATGATTGAAAAGAATGAAAAGATCATTCGTGTTAGAAGTGATAGAGGTGGAGAATTCATTAATTCTAAATTCATTGATTTTTGCACTTCCAACGGCATAAAACATGAATTCTCAGCACCCTATACACCTCAGCAGAATGGTGTTGTTGAGCGCAAAAACAGGGTTGTTCAAGAGATGGCACGTGTGATGCTTCATAGCCGGAATTTACCGCTATATTTTTGGGCTGAAGCTGTGAACACCGCTGTCTATGTCATTAATCGAGTGTATTTGCGCCCAGGAACTTTAAATACACCATATGAGCTGTGGTTTAGTAGAAAACCGGATATCAAATACTTTCGTATCTTTGGGAGTCGATGTTTTATTTTGCGTGATCGCGAAAATCTTGGTAAGTTCGATTCTCGAAGTGACGAAGGGATCTTTTTGGGTTATTCTACAAATAGCAGAGCATATCGGGTATTTAACATGGAATCTAAAACGATTGTAGAATCTATAAATGTTAAAGTAGATAAAGCTTTTCACTTTGCATCTGAAAAATCTACCCTCGATATCTCTCTTGATGATGATACTCCTGTAAGTGCATCTTCTCATGATAATATTTCCAATATTAATGATGCATCTAATGGTTCTTCAAGTTTATCTGATATGCAGGAATCATCTCATGTACCTCCGAGTACTCCGTTACAACAAACATTACGAATCTCCAAGGATCATCCTGAATCAAACATCATTGGAGACCCACAAGGAGTCAAAACTCGGAGATAGTTGGTTTGTGGATTCGCTTGCTACGTTTCCTTGATCAAACCAAAGAACATCGATGAAGCTCTTCAGGATGACTACTGGATTAAAGCTATGCAGGAAGAGCTCCATCAGTTTGAGCGAAACAAAGTCTCGGAATTAACAAAGCCTCCAAAGCAACACAATGTGATAGGTACCAAATGGATTTTCAAGAATAAGAAAAATGAAGATGGTACCATCATCAGGAACAAAGCACGTTTAGTTGCTCAAGGCTACTCTCAAGTAGAAGGTATAGACTTTGATGAAACTTTCGCCCCTGTAGCTAGACTCGAGTCCATTCGTATCTTATTCGCGATAGCTTGTCATTTTAAAATAAAATTATTTCAAATGGACGTTAAGAGCGCGTTTTTAAATGGGTTTTTAAATGAGGAAGTTTATGTGGCTCAACCGAAAGGTTTTGTAGACTGTAAACTACCTAACCATGTTTTTTGTTTGAAAAAGGCTCTTTACGGTTTAAAACAAGCACCGCGAGCATGGTACGAAAGGCTAACAAAGCACCTATTGGATAAGGGCTATACTCGAGGGGGAGCTGACAGGACTCTCTTTGTGAAGCATTATCAAAATAACTTCGTTGTTGCACAAATCTATGTCGATGACATTGTTTTTGGAGCAACAAAGGATAATGATGCTTCTAAATTCACTGAAACCATGGAAAGCGAATTTGAGATGTCAATGATGGGCGAATTGACTTATTTCCTTGGATTACAAGTGAAACAGAGTGACGAAGGCATCCATTTGTGTCAATCCAAGTATGCTTTGGAGTTGGTCAAAAAGTTTGATCTAGAAAATTGTAAAGATTTTCCGACTCCAATGGGAACTAGCAATAAAGGATTAGGAAGTGAATCTTTTAGTGAGAATGTAGACGAGAAACTTTATCGAAGTATGATTGGGAGTCTACTTACCTCACGGTTAGTCGCCCGGATATATCTTTTGGTGTTGGGATCTGCGCGAGATATCAATCTGCACCAAAGGAGGTTCACCTGAAAGCGGTGAAACGGATCATCCGATACATTAAAGGAACCATAAATTTCGGAATTTGGTATCCTATGGGAACAAGTTTAGATATTATTGGATACTCAGATGCCGATTGGGCAGGATCTGTGGATGATCGGAAAAGTACGAGTGGTGCATGTTTTTATCTTGGTCATTGCCTTGTTGCATGGCATAGTAAAAAGCAAAACTGCATTGCACTCTCGACTGCCGAAGCGGAATATATTTCAGCGGGTAGTTGTTCAACCCAACTCATTTGGATGAAAAGTGTGTTGAGCGACTTCCGGATTTCAGCAACTTCGGTAACAATTCTTTGTGACAACACTAGTGCTATAAACATTTCCAAAAACCCTGTGTTGCACTCTAGAACAAAACACATTGAACTTAGATATCATTTTCTTAGAGAGCTAGTTGAATTAAATACTCTTCAACTGTCATATATTTCAACTGAAGATCAATTAGCTGATATTTTAACAAAACCTTTGGATCAAAAACGTTTTATTCATTTGCGTAAAGCAATTGGAATGCTTTCCTTGAAATAAACTTCTTTTTGAAACTTTTGCTTAGGTTAGGTTTTGTTTTTATGTTTTTGTTCATTATCTATGCTTAGACATAGAATATTAATTGAGCATTAGTTTGATTGACTTTAATTGCATCCTTTTATATATTTAGAAATCTATTATGCTTTAGATGTCATAATATTTCATTTGATGCAATGATCATTTATGTCAATTAACTCATCTTTGTTTTGATCAAAGTCAATTTCTCTCTCGATGATCTCTTGGTATAGTTTTTATCTTATTTGACTGTTTAGTCGAGTATGAAATCGAGATTAATATTTGGCTGAATACTTTATATCTTAAATAATTGATAGCCAATTGAGGGGGAGTCAAAGAAAAAGTATTATGCTCAAAAGATGTGGAAAGAGTTACATCCCAAAGAGGAGTGTGAAAACTACCACCACATGGAGGAAAGAGCTACCACCTCGGTCGTCCGAGTACTGTGTGCAGCTACCACATGTATACCAAGCAAGGTTTTTCAAGTTTGATTAAATAAAATGCATGTTGAAATACTTGACTCTGTCAAAATTTCAAGGTTGGTATAAGGTGGGATTTTTAATGAAAGATGCTCAAAGAGCCACTCTATTCAATAAATTGACTAGATACATTATCTAATTTATCTGGGATGTTAGACATCTATTGATCTTTGTATTTCATTTTCTTTACCGAATTGATGATTTGATAAAGGCATTACTCATAAGATCAAGTTAGATGTAATTGAAGTTGTTCAACTTTAAGAGATTTAATTTTTATAAATTTTCGTTTCATTTGTTGGATGTTATTGATAGATTTGGTATAACCTATTTCTTGTTGTATGAAACGATGATTTTCATTTAAAGTTGATACACAAAAGTGCTTACAATCTTTTTCTGGTTTTTCTAGAATTTCTCTGAAATTTTTTAAAGAAAAAGTTTGAGCCGATCCGGATTGGACCTGCCGATCTAGATCCCGAACGCAGATATTCTTCTGCGGGCAGACGATCCGGATTGGACCTGCCGATCCGGATCCCGAACGCAGTTTTTCACTGCGGGTAGCCGATCCGGATCGTAATCACGAACTGATCCGGATCGCGGCTAGGGTTTTATAAAGAACAAAAGGGTTTTGATTTCTTTTACTCCAATCTTTTGTTCCAAAGTTTCCAGAGCTTCTCTCTCTAGATTTCATCCATCTTAGAAGCTTTCAAACTCGAGTTCTTCGATTCCAAGTTTTATTGATCAAAATCTCGGTTTTTCACCGTTTTTCTTATTCCTCCTCAAAACTTGATGAATTTCTTGTATCAATTTCGTTTGTGGATGGTTTTTGATCAAATTTCTTTTGAAATAAGAACTCTAGGTAGATTAGTTTTGATTATATGCTAGGTATTCTCAAGATAAACGGATTTTTGATCTTCGATTTCAAAAATTTCGGTTTTAGGGCATATAATGGGAATTTTCCAAAATCATGCAATTGATCTATTTTTAAATTTCCTTTTGCAAAACTAATTTGATTCCTAGTCTCTCTACACGATAATGTTTGTTTGGGTACAATTTTTCAAAATTTTCAAACTTACAAAATTTTCGTGTTCTTGAGTTGTTGCTCACAGGATTTTCTTCTCACAAGAAACCAATAGCAATGGTGATCACGTGGATCATTCTCCTTCTGGCTGCTATGGTAAATACGAGAGACACTGTCAAGCCCAAGAGGGCTAAAAAGGATGAAGTCAATTGGGATGAGTTGTCAGATGATGAAACACATCCTGGAAAATCGCCACAAAAAACCTCTGTTGCATCGAAAGGGAAAGCCCGTGCAGAGACATCAAAGGAAAAGGCTCCGCCCACTGCTACGGAAAAAGGAAAAGCACCAATGACCTCTTCATCCATACTAAAAAGAAAAAGACTCGCTCGACGACCTGGACGAGTTCGAGGTATTGAAATAAATGAACCATGTCAAGAGAATCCAAAGAATATCTCTCAAATTGACACTGAATCTGAAGACGAAGAAGATTGGGACACATTTCTTGATGAAGTACAACAAGGTATTGATGAAGAAAATAAGGTTTACCTAAAGAACAAGAAGCTACTAAAGTCTTCCTCAATACTTAAGCAGCAAGCAAGGAAAAAGAATGTGCCAAGCAATGAACCTCTTGACAATTCACCTTCTTTGCCAAGACGATCTCCTCGGAATGAAGGATAGACTGCTCCGTCAATCGTCACACAACGTTCTTCAACTTCCAGAAGAATTGACCAAAAGGGAAACCTGGAATCTTCCATCAAACAAGAACAAGACAAAATGGCTCTAGGACTCAGAAAGATGTCCAAGTACATACATCAGATGAAACAAGAGTGTTCTACGATTTCGGGATTGCTTAAAGGAATTTTGAAAAAGATGGGTTGCACGAGCTCTGAGGACTCCGCCTCGGATGACTCAGATTCAGATGCTTGAATTGTTTGCTTAATCCTTCTCTTGTGCAGGAACTTTATTTTCTTTAACCTTTTTCTTTGTGCAGGTTTTAAGATTTCAGTTTTTAGTTTTTAGTTCTCAAACTTGTGGTACTTGGACTGTTCTCTCCATTTTGGTAATCTTTGGCTAATTTTTGTGACAAAAAAGGGGAGAGAGAAGTATAAACAATGATACTATGATACAATGGTTACTGAGAAAACTTGAAACTATAGAGGTAAGTATAACCTCAACTTGAAAGGTAAGTAGAACTTCAACTTTCGGTTTTCATTTGTGTTTGAATGCATGCCTCGACTAACTATTCGACTAACTATTTGGGCATGTAATATAACTAACAAGTTGATGTTCACTAACATGACATTTGGATTTTGATTCCATAGAAGATATGTTGGTGTAGTGTTCTGGTTTTTCCCATGCAACTTTCCGATGAATCCATTGTGTAGAACACCTAGTGTTGGTGTGTCTGGCCCATGGTGCATCAAAGGGGTGCCGCAGATGGACTTTGTGAGACTTGGATAGCTGATTTGGCCTTCGGCTGCATTTGCCGAATTTTAGAAAATGTTTTGGGCCAATCTGAGGTTCGATTTGTATTCAGCGCGGAAAAACGCTTGAAAACGGCTATTTGCTTGTTAAATTTGGAGTCCGGATGACCAAATGCGGGCTTCCGGAAGTTTTCGGGGTTTTTCGGTGCATGGGGGAGCCTCGTGGACCGGCCTGAGCCACGTGGCGGCCTATTATTGGCCGGCTCACGCAGCTCGGTCCACGGGGTAGCGCGGCGGTGCATGGGCCGCGGGCGGGTGACACGTGGCGTGCCCTGATAGGCCGGTGCACGCGGCATGGCTCACCGGGTTTGCGGGGTTGCGGTGGACCGGGCGCAGGACACGTGGCGGCTTCGGATTCGTCGGCCCACGTGGGCGCGGTCCACGGTGCGCGGGGGGGGGGCGCCTCGGTACTGTGCGTGAACAGTGGCGCCAGGCGGGGCGGTCGGCCGCACTCGAGTGCGACACGTGTCGCCTCGCGGTTGGGCGGCCGTACCTACCCCCGCTGACCGCGAGGGGACACGCGGCACTCGGCGACCGCGGGGATTTGCTGTCCCCTGTTTGGGGGTGACGTGGCCGCTCCTGGGAGTTTCGGGCGCGTCGGACAGGGAGCGTGCGACCGGGTTTCCGGGCGCAGTGCGCCCGAAAGTTGCGCCCGAAAACCCGGCCCGACAGCTTTGTGGGCTGGGCCTATAAATAGCTCCCCCCATTCGTCTTGTAGGCTTTTTGGACCCTATTTTCGCTGGGCTTTCTTCAGAGAAATTTCTCCTCCCTCAGTGCACTACCCTTTGGAGAACTTTGAGGATTTTTGGAGGCACTCTTCCCGAGGTTCACCATTTTACGGCGCGGCGCGACGCTTGTTTCCCGGCGATCTTCTTCGCCCCTTCTCAGTGTTTGGACTCCTCCGACTCACCCCGACATCGGATTTCGCCGATTCTTGCGCCGTTGGACTCACGACAGGTAGGACTTCAACTCCTGTGTTTTGAGGTTCCTCGATTTCCGTGCTGATCTTGGAGTTTTCTGAGCACCCATTTGACCCATTTTGCGTCGCGGACTTTTGGACAGCACCGCAGAGTTCTTGCCATATCTTTTCGCTCGGACGTCGGATCGAGGCGATTCAAGAGGCAATTTTCATCTACACTTCGCAACGAGTCTCCTGGATTTTTCTCAGATTTTTCTGGTTTTTGGCCGAGGGTGAGAACCTCCTTTTTCTGTGGTTCCTTGTTACAGAAATTTGGTACAGTTTGGATTGGGATGTTGCCCTTGTCAAATTTTTATCTCAGCGTAGGAAACTCCGAATTGGGCGTGCAGGTACTCGTTTCGACGGGCTTGTCGCGTGGATCGCGACAGTATTTTCCTTGGATTTTTCTGGGCATTTTTCGCAGGTAAAAATTGGTGAATTCTGGACTGTGGTATTAAGGGACAGATTCTGGGAATTGTGAATGTATAGCTTATGTGTTTTCCTTCGGGGTATTTTTGTACAGATTGGTGGGGAGTTTTGGACTGAGCTTGGGTTCCGCTTTTGGGAATTGGGATTAGCGCTCGAGGTGGGTGATGTTGTAAACCTCTTATTTGGGATTTATCACTAGGCCTATTAGAATGCTCTTGTTTATGCTGTTAGTAAATCTGTGAGATGGACCTAGCATGCTTGTATGAAATCCTGATTTCTTTGTTGATAATCGCATTGTTAGAAAACTACAAGTTAATTAATGGTGAGTCCATGCTTTAAACATGTAGTAGAATTACTTGGAATTTATGTTAAATCCCTATCTTGTTGATTGATTAAATGAAAGGCTGAGGTATGTGGTTAGGGTACTTAAAATGGTTCAACAAGTTAATGACTTTTGCATGCTTGAATGGTCACCTAGATAGGCCACCTTTTTCTGCTACACTATCATGCTGGAATTGACTTAGGAGAAACCATGTTGCATTCTTTCTTCAGTCACTTAGACATAGGGGATATTATGCTCGGGTTCGAGCAGGGGCTGGGTTAGTGTAGTCAGATACTTGGGTTTCGGGGAGAGGGTTTTGGGCTTCCTTTGGGAGACGGTACTTTTCCTTATAGAGCGGAGTGCGCGATTTGCAGACTTGAGACCCTGGGACTCCTGTCCCATATCGGTGTTATGCGTAGGCTGGCATACCCGATTTGGCAGACATTGAGAACCCTACCCCTTATCGGTGCTATGCGTAGGCTGGCATACCCGATTTAGCAGACCTTGAGACTCCTGTCCCATATCGGTGTTATGCGTAGGCTGGCATACCCGATTTGGCAGACATTGAGACTCCTATTCCACACCGGGGTTATGCGTAGGCTGGCATACCCGATGTGGCAGGCTTCGATTTTCTGATGCATACATTTAGCTATCTTTAGCTGGGCAGGTAGAGGCATATTAGTGGTAGCTTTTATCAGGAGTCATACTCTTAGTTACCGCATTTATTCTTTTAGCCTCTGGTAGACCTAGTGGGCAGGTAGGGGTTTTGTGTTGAGGTTTACCCACTAGGGGAGGCTACTGTCTTTATAGTAGTACTGACCCCCACTGTTTTTCCCTTTTCTTGTCCCCTTTGTTTTGCAGAGTCATCTGCCGGAGTTGCGGGGCCTTCCTCCCAGGATCGAGGTAAGAGGATCGCCGACTAGATAGCTGCTACCCCGAGCTCGAGTTTTTGTAGTTTTGTTGTATCCCCTGTACACTCAGACGGTTGTATTTTCTTTTATTTTGGGTCTGGCTGCGGCCAGCTGGTTGTATTTCACTTCGTGAGCTGGGAGAGACATATGTATATTCTTGAGAGTTTATTGTACTTTTATTTCCAGCATTTGTCTGAGATGTACTAGTTTCAGTTTAGCTCTGTTTTATGCTCTAGCATTATTTCTTTATATCTGAGCAGGTTACCAGCGCTTCGTGTACACGGGAAATACCGTGTGCACGGCGGGTCTGTGGACGAGCCCGGGTTCTGGTTTACACCCGGGGCGTGACAGATTATTTTGGTATCAGAGCTTAGGGATAGATCAGTTGGGACTTAGGAAACCCTAGGCTTTTTGGCAGACCCTAGGAAGGCAGGGCGTGAGTGACGCGATATTTTGCGAAAGTCGGCAATTTGTTATTAAACTCTTCCTGTGAGTGGAGAGGGATTGGCATAGCCTATTTCTGGTGGACTGTTATGTTGGCTGCAGACAACATAAGGTTACAAGAATAGGGGGATGTCCATGACTTTCGCTGGATTGGGTCGTGGGTGGGTTGGTTCTGACCCGTGGTTTCGTGTGTGGCAGGATGCCTCCTAGGCGGCAGATCCCTACTCGGGGTACTCCTACGCCCCCGGAGGAGCCGGAGCAGTCCGGGCCTTCTGAGATCAGTGAGCTGAGGGCCATGGTGGCCCAGTTGGCGGAGAGTCACCGCCGACAGGAGCAGAGATTTGAGCAGTTGCTGGCTCAGGTTGCGGCACCACCCCCTACTACTGTTGAGGCCCCTGTACCACCGGTTGTACCGCCGGCTATTCCACTTGTTCCTACGGCACCGTCATCTAGCAGTGGGGCTCAGGGGGTGATCAGACCATTGACCCCAGCGGAGGAGCAGGAGTTTGCTGACAAACTCGCACAGTTCTGTAAGCGAGGACCACCTAGGTTCTCGGGGCGGAGTACTCATCCAGCAGAGATAGGATCGTGGTTGGCATCAATGGAGAAGTTGTTTAGAGATTTCTTCATTGATTCGAGATTCAGAGTACACATGGCCGTACATTGTTTGGAGGGGGATGCTGATGCTTGGTGGCGTCGGGTTGAGCCCTTAGAGTTTCAGATCACCCGACAGCTACCCTGGTCGGAGTTCAGGAGGATGATCCTTGACACTTACTTCTCCACGAGCGTGAAGAAGAAGATAGAAGATGACTTGAAGAACCTGCAGCAGGGTGATCGTTCAGTATGGGATTACTTCCAGGAGTTTACGCAGTTGCTTAACTGCGTACCCTATGTTGCCAGGGACGGGCTGCACCAGGTGGAGCTGTTTGAGACAGGTTTACGCCCCGAGATCTATACCTTGGTACACGCCCAGAGGCTTCAGACTTTATCAGAGGCAGTGGATCATGCACAGTGGGTCGAGAGGGGAGATCATGTGGTCGCTAGGCGCGAAGGCACGGTCGCTCAGAGTTCTGAGAGGAAGCGGCCAGCGCCAGACGAGGGGGGACAGGCCAGTTCATGGAGGCCGCCCCGACCGCCACCGCCACAGTCTACGGGCCGTGGGCGTTCGGATCGGCGAGGGCCTGGGGGATCCCAGAGGCCCCCATAGCAGCAGCCCCAGCGACAGCAGCAGCACTCGCAGCAGCAGAGGTAGCAGTCGCGACAGCAGGGGTCACAGCGGCAAGGGCAGCAGCAGCAGCAGTCGAGGCAGTCCCAGTCTGCGGTCAGGTGCGTCTTTTGTAGGGGACAGCACGCGGCGGATACTTGTGACCAGAGGTATGGCCGCTGTTATCGGTGTGGACAGTCCGGCCATATTCGAGCTACTTGCCCTCTCTCTACACCGCAGGCTCCTTCCTCAGCATCAGCTCCTTCAGTGCCCCAGCAGCGGCCTTATGCTCCAGCGAGCAGGGCTCCCTCCTCCCACCCTACAGACTACCGACCACCAGCTCAGAGCTGGCGAGTCTACGCCGCCCAGGTAGGGGACTCTGCGGCGGCCGACCTCGTGGTGGCAGGTATCATTTTACTTTTCGGCATTAGAGCTCGCACTTTATTCGATACCGGTGCATCACATTCTTTTATTAGTAGAGCATTTGCATCATCGCATGGATTAGAGTCACGTCGGTTACCGCATGCATTAGAGGTACGGATTCCCGATCATATTTTGATTGTAGAGGAGTGTTGTTGGTCGTGCCCGGTACAGCTTGAGTCTTGGATTTTGCCAGCGGACCTGATGGTCCTTAGTCAGCTGCGAGATTATAACATTGTGCTGGGGATGGATTGGCTGGCTCGCTATTTCGCGGCGATTGATTGCGCCGCGAGGACTGTTACTTTTAGCGAGCCAGGCCAGGAGGTGTTTGTTTACAGGGGGTGCCAGAGTGCTTTCTTTGCCTCTGTGGTTTCGACTTCTCGGGCGAGGCAGATGATGCGCAGTGGATGCGTGGCCTTTTTGGCGTCGGTGGTTAAGGAGCCTGTGGCGGCACCGGGACTCCCGGATATCCCTATCGTCCACGAGTTCCCGGATGTGTTTCCTCCAGATCTGATTCATATGCCGCCGGATAGGGAGGTTGAGTTTTTGATTGACGTAGTTCCAGGAACTGCGCCAATCTCTAAGGCTCCTTACCGAATGGCACCGGCTGAGCTGCGAGAGCTAAAGGCGCAACTCCAGGATTTAATGGACAAAGGTTTTGTCAGACCAAGCGTATCGCCTTGGGGAGCGCCGGTGCTATTTGTGAAGAAGAAGGATGGATCACTTTGACTATGTGTTGATTATCGGGAGTTGAATAAAGTGACCATCAAGAACAAGTACCCTTTGCCGCGCATTGATGACTTATTTGACCAGCTGCAAGGGTCTTGTGTCTTTTCTAAGATTGATTTACAGTCTGGTTACCACCAATTGAAGGTGAAGGCCGAGGATATCCCAAAGACGGCATTCAGGTCGCGGTACGGGCATTATGAGTTCACCGTCATGCCTTTTGGATTGACAAATGCCCCTGCTGCTTTTATGGATTTAATGAACTGGATTTTTCGACCATACCTGGATCGGTTCGTCGTTGTTTTTATTGATGACATCCTAGTTTATTCCCGAAGCGATTTGGAGCACGAGGAGCACCTGAGGATTGTGCTACAACTTCTGAGAGAGAGAAAGTTGTACGCCAAGTTATCTAAGTGTGATTTCTGGCTTCGGGAGGTTGCCTTTTTGGGCCATGTGATTTCAGCCGCCGGAGTGGCAGTAGACCCGGCAAAGATCGAGGCAGTCCGGGATTGGCCCCGACCGACGACGGTATCTGAGGTCCGCAGTTTCATGGGCTTAGCAGGATATTACCGTCGGTTTGTGGAAGGTTTTGTGAAACTTTCCACACCTCTCACTCGTTTGACGCAAAAAGGGATTAAGTTTATCTGGAGTGAGGACTGCCAGAGGAGCTTCGAGGAATTAAAGATCAGATTGATGTCGGCTCCTATCCTTTCCCTACCTGTTATGGGGAAGGGGTATGTGATTTACAGTGATGCATCGCACAGTGGACTTGGTTGCGTGCTGATGCAGGAGGGAAAGGTAATTGCTTATGCCTCTCGGCAACTGAAGGATTATGAAAAGAATTACCCTACCCATGATTTGGAGCTTGCTGTAGTGATTTTTGCACTAAAGTTGTGGCGCCACTACCTGTATGGGGAGCACTGCGAGATTTACACCGACCACAAGAGCTTGAAATACCTGTTCACACAGAAGGAGCTCAACTTGAGGCAGCGCAGATGGTTGGAATTGTTGAAAGACTATGATGTAGACATATTATACCATCCTGGCAAGGCCAACGTGGTGGCTGATGCCCTGAGCAGGAGAGCAGGGCAGAGTCTATCTTCGTTGATCACCGATCAGGCGCCATTACTGGAGCAGATGAGGCGGTTAGAGCTCGAGGTGGTGTCCCATGGGGTCTCTGCTAGACTTATGTCTCTAGTCGTGCAGCCCACTCTGTTGGACAGGATTCGGGAGAGACAGAGTGAGGACCCCCACCTGATGAGGATTCGAGAGCAGATGCAGACTGGTTTGGCAGGGGACTTTTCGGTTGATGCTTCGGGAGTACTGCGGTATAGGGACCGAGCATGTGTGCCTTTGGATGCGGAGATCCGAGAGCAGATCTTGAGGGAGGCCCACTATACACCTTATACCATCCATCCTGGTGGGACTAAGATGTATAGGGACCTTAAGGCATAGTTTTGGTGGAACGGGATGAAAAGAGACATTGGGAGATTTGTAGCGCACTGTCTAACTTGTCAGCAAGTAAAGGCTGAACATCGTGTACCTGCTGGCAAGTTGCAGAGTCTCCCAATCCCTGAATGGAAATGGGAGCATGTTACCATGGATTTTGTCACTGGTTTGCCGAGAGCACAGACGGGAGCGGATGCTATCTGGGTAGTCGTGGATAGACTCACCAAATCCGCACACTTTTTACCGGTGCAAGTGACTTGGTCCCTCGACCGGCTGGCACAGCTGTACTTAGACGAGGTGGTGAGGCTGCATGGGGTGCCCGTCTCCATTGTATCTGACCGAGATCCGAGGTTTGTTTCGCGCTTCTAGAGGAGCCTACAGGCCACTTTGGGGACACAGCTCAGTTTCAGCACAGCATTTCACCCGCAGACAGACGGACAGTCAGAGCGTACTATACAGATTCTTGAGGACATGCTCCGGGCTTGCACGCTGGACTTTGGAGGGGGTTGGGTACGACACTTATCATTGGCTGAGTTCGCGTACAACAATAGCTTTCAAGCGAGCATTTGAATGGCTCCGTTTGAAGCATTGTATGGACGCAAGTGTCGTTCCCCTCTTTATTGGAGCGATGTGGGTGAGAGGCGGACCTTGGGGCCAGAGTTGCTTAGAGAAGCGGAGGCTAAGGTCAAGGTAGTCAGGCAGCACCTTCAGACAGCACAGAGCAGACAGAGGAGCTATGCAGATGTGCGGAGGCGAGACCTGGAGTTCGCGGTTGGGGATCATGTCTTTCTGAAGGTCTCACCTTCAAAGGGGATCCGAAGGTTTGGGATTCGGGGGAAACTGAGCCCTCGCTACATTGGACCCTTCGAGGTGTTAGAGCGCATAGGGCCAGTTGCCTACAGGCTTGCACTTCCTCCCAGGCTTTCAGGTGTTCACGACGTTTTTCATGTATCGACTCTGAGGAAGTATGTTCATGACCCGTCTCATATCATCGATTTCGCCCCACTGGAGGTCACCGAGGACCTGAGCTATGTTGAGCGGCCGTTGAGGATCTTGGACCGGGAGGTTAGGGAGTTGCGCAGTCGGGCCATCCCTTATGTGAAGATCCTCTGGAGCAGTCATGAGGAGCGCGAGGCCACCTGGGAGTTGGAGTCAGCGATGATGGCTGCTTACCCCCACCTGTTCGAGGCACCTGCTTGAGGTATGACTTTTGTTTCGAGGACGAAACTTTTTCTTGTGGGGGAGGATGTAGTGTTCTGGTTTTTTCCCATGCAACTTTCCGATGAATCCATTGTGTAGAACACCTAGTGTTGGTGTGTCTGGCCCATGGTGCATCAAAGGGGTGCCACAGATGGACTTTGTGAGACTTGGATAGCTGATTTGGCCTTCGGCTGCATTTGCCAAATTTTAGAAAGGGTTTTGGGCCAATCTGAGGTTGGATTTGGATTCAGCACGGAAAAACGCTTGAAAACGGCTATTTGCTTGTTAAATTTGGAGTCCGGATGACCAAATGCGGGCTTCCAGAAGTTTTCGGGGTTTTTCGGTGCATGGGGGAGCCTCGTGGACCGGCCTGAGCCACGTGGCGGCCTATTATTGGCCGGCTCACGCAGCTCGGGTCCACGGGGTAGCGCGGCGGTGCATGGGCCGCGGGCGGGTGACACGTGGCGTGCCCTGATAGGCCGGCGCACGCGGCATGGCTCACCGGGTTTGCGGGGTTGCGGTGGACCGGGCGCAGGACACGTGGCGGCTTCGGATTCGTCGGCCCACGTGGGCGCGGTCCACGGTGCGCGGGGGGGGGGGCGCCTCGGTACTGTGCGTGAACAGTGGCGCCAGGCGGGGCGGTCGGCCGCACTCGAGTGCGACACGTGTCGCCCTCGCGGTTGGGCGGCCGTACCTACCCCCGCTGACCGCGAGGGGACACGCGGCACTCGGCGACCGCGGGGATTTGCTGTCCCCTGTTTGGGGGTGACGTGGCCGCTCCTGGGAGTTTCGGGCGCGTCGGACAGGGAGCGTGCGACCGGGTTTCCGGGCGCAGTGCGCCCGAAAGTTGCGCCCGAAAACCCCGGCCCGACAGCTTTGTGGGCTGGGCCTATAAATAGCTCCCCCCATTCGTCTTGTAGGCTTTTTGGACCCTATTTTCGCTGGGCTTTTCTTCAGAGAAATTTCTCCTCCCTCAGTGCACTACCCTTTGGAGAACTTTGAGGATTTTTGGAGGCACTCTTCCCGAGGTTCACCATTTTACGGCGCGGCGCGACGCTTGTTTCCCGGCGATCTTCTTCGCCCCTTCTCAGTGTTTGGACTCCTCCGACTCACCCCGACATCGGATTTCGCCGATTCTTGCGCCGTTGGACTCATGACAGGTAGGACTTCAACTCCTGTGTTTTGAGGTTCCTCGATTCCGTGCTGATCTTGGAGTTTTCTGAGCACCCATTTGACCCATTTTGCGTCGCGGACTTTTGGACAGCACCGCAGAGTTCTTGCCATATCTTTTCGCTCGGACGTCGGATCGAGGCGATTCAAGAGGCAATTTTATCTACACTTCGCAAGGAGTCTCCTGGATTTTTCTCAGATTTTTCTGGTTTTTGGCCGAGGGTGAGAACCTCCTTTTTCTGTGGTTCCTTGTTACAGAAATTTGGTACAGTTTGGATTGGGATGTTGCCCTTGTCGAATTTTTATCTCAGCGTAGGAAACTCCGAATTGGGCGTGCAGGTACTCGTTTCGACGGGCTCATCGCGAGGATCGCGACAGTATTTTCCTTGGATTTTTCTGGGCATTTTTCGCAGGTAAAAATTGGTGAATTCTGGACTGTGGTATTAAGGGACAGATTCTGGGAATTGTGAATGTATAGCTTATGTGTTTTCCTTCGGGGTATTTTTGTACAGATTGGTGGGGAGTTTTGGACTGAGCTTGGGTTCCGCTTTTGGGAATTGGGATTAGCGCTCAAGGTGGGTGATGTTGTAAACCTCTTATTTGGGATTTATCACTAGGCCTATTAGAATGCTCTTGTTTATGCTGTTAGTAAATCTGTGAGATGGACCTAGCATGCTTGTATGAAATCCTGATTTCTTCGTTGATAATCGCATTGTTAGAAAACTACAAGTTAATTAATGGTGAGTCCATGCTTTAAACATGTAGTAGAATTACTTGGAATTTATGCTAAATCCCTATCTTGTTGATTGATTAAATGAAAGGCTGAGGTATGTGGTTAGGGTACTTAAAATGGTTCAACAAGTTAATGACTTTTGCATGCTTGAATGGTCACCTAGATAGGCCACCTTTTTCTACTACACTATCATGCTGAATTGACTTAGGAGAAACCATGTTGCATTCTTTCTTCAGTCACTTAGACATAGGGGATATTATGCTCGGGTTCGAGCAGGGGCTGGGTTAGTGTAGTCAGATACTTGGGTTTCGAGAGAGGGTTTTGGGCTTCCTTTGGGAGACGGTACTTTCCTTATATAGCGGAGTGCGCGATTTGCAGACTTGAGACCCTGGGACTCCTGTCCCATATCGGTGTTATGCGTAGGCTGGCATACCCGATTTGGCAGACATTGAGAACCCTACCCCTTATCGGTGCTATGCGTAGGCTGGCATACCCGATTTAGCAGACCTTGAGACTCCTGTCCCATATCGGTGTTATGCGTAGGCTGGCATACCCGATTTGGCAGACATTGAGACTCCTATTCCACACCGGGGTTATGCTAGGCTGGCATACCCGATGTGGCAGGCTTCAATTTTTTGATGCATACATTTAGCTATCTTTAGCTGGGCAGGTAGAGGCATATTAGTGGTAGCTTTATCAGGATTCATACTCTTAGTTACCGCATTTATTCTTTTAGCCTCTGGTAGACCTAGTGGGCAGGTAGGGGTTTTGTGTTGAGGTTTACCCACTAGGGGAGGCTACTGTCTTTATAGTAGTACTGACCCCCACTGTTTTTTCCCTTTTCTTGTCCCCTTTGTTTGCAGAGTCATCTGCCGGAGTTGCGGGGGCCTTCCTCCCAGGATCGAGGTAAGAGGATCGCCGACTAGATAGCTGCTACCCCCGAGCTCGAGTTTTTGTAGTTTTGTTGTATCCCCTGTACACTCAGACGGTTGTATTTTCTTTTATTTTGGGTCTGGCTGCGGCCAGCTGGTTGTATTTCACTTCGTGAGCTGGGAGAGACATATGTATAATCTTGAGGTT
>CM055066.1:10919359-10976572 GCA_029204045.2 Tillandsia leiboldiana
CGCGCGGCTTTCGAGGCATTTTCGCGATGGGTTTTCGCAGTTTTCGCGCGCCGTTTTTCGCGCAGATTTTGCGCAGTTTCGCGCAGGTTTTCGCGCGGCTTTCGAGGCATTTTCGCGAAGGGTTTTCGCAGTTTTCGCGCAGTTTTCACGCTGGTTTTTGCTGTTTTTCGCGAGCAGTTTGCGAGCGGTTTCGCGTGGCTTTCGAGCAGAGTTTGCGAGCGGTTTTCGCAGTTTTCGCACATGGTTTCCGCACAGTTTTGCGCAGTTTTCGTAGGGTTTTCGCGAGCTGTTTTCGCAAGCTGTTTTGAGCAGTTTTTTCGCCGACGGAGCTGTTTTCGCCGTCGGGCGCTGGTTTTCGACGACGGAGCTGTTTTTCGCCGCCGGGCGCAGTTTTTCGCCGCCGGATGGTCGGTTTTCGACCGTTTGATTGATTTTGCGATTTCTTCGCTTCTGGCAGCTTGCGGTGCGGTTTTTAGCTTCCGCCGGGGGCGGTTGTTGGGTTTCCGTCGCGTGGACCCGCAGGCTTGTTTCGGGACATCCGCGGAGCGCGCGGTCGTGTGGTTGGATGCAGCGTGCTCCGTTTTGCGTGCGGACCTCGTGGAGGCAAGGTAAGTCCCGCTGAGCCCAATTGCAAGTGTCGACAAGCAATTGGTGGCATTCTGAGGTGGGTTGGTTTTTCTCTCCAAGTCTACGGACTTCCTTCTAATTCTATTGTGATAGGATTGCATGCTAGTTTAAGTGTTTTCTTGGAACTTAACTAGCACTCCCGTCATATGTGCATGTGTTTGACCAGACCAATAGAGAACCTTAATCTGGGCTAGGTTCTTTTATGTTTTAGACATCCCACACCGTGCATATCCTTCTGGACATAGTGTTCCTCGCCCGGGTAGTGGGCTGAGTGGTCAGAGTATTGTGGGACGGGGGTTGCACTCGGGCCGGGGGGCCGAGTGGGGTCTGGTGGCTGGGTTAGGCCCGTGTTAGCGCGTGGGGAACCGTTTCAGATAAACGGTGGTCCCGGGGTTTTACTTTCCGCTGTTTTTCTCGTCACCACCGTGTTGTGATCGTGGTGCACGTGTGTTAGCAGGACCTTGAACCCAGAACCTTTTTGGACGAATACATGGTTTTGGTCAGGCAGTGTTTTCTTCCAAGCCTCGCAAGTCGCCTGAGTCTGTTCTTGTTTGATAGGACGAGGGCATTAGCTCTTCGAGGTTTGGGCATAAAACTTGTTTTCAAGGGGTTTTTCTAAAAAGGACTAAAAATCATTAAAAGATGGATTTCTCTCAGATTGAATGGTTTTCTGAAATAAATGACAGGGTTTCTTATAAACTTATCCACCCGAGCGGATTCGAGTGATCTGGGTTCTAAGGGCTGTTCTCTTTCTTGGGGACGTAGGTGTTAGTCTCCTGGGGTTTTGGACCCTTCGTAGATCTGGCTGTGGAGCATCTCCGGCCGGGTGTTTCTGTGTTGAGTTGAGTGGGGTGTTCTTGTGGGAGCCGTTGGGAGAGACGGTGGTCCTAGCTGTGAGGTACTTTCGTTGAGCGGGTCAGTGTTGTGAGATTGAGTCGTGGAGGGTTCTCCGACTGAGTTGTGCCTTGAGCATCGAGATACCGATCTGTTTGATCGAGGACTATAGGCTGCTGGAGCCGCTTGTGAGACAGTGTTACTGATGAGATACTTGAGTTCGGTGGGGTCGCACCCCTCGAGCTACGCCCCGAGTGCGTTGATGATTCCGAGCCTGATGAGGCTGCGATGATGATACCGAGCCTGACGAGGCTGCGATGATGCGCCTAGTTCATATACTAGAGGTCGCTTGATACCCCTGGCCGAGCTACCATGGGGTCACTGTGTGAGATATCGAGTTTGTCCGATTGGACACCCTGGTTGATACACCAGGGGGCGCAGGCTTGACTTGACTGGACCCTGTGGGGCAGTCGATGAGATTTGGGATACACTGAGAGAGTGTTGGCATAGCATGTGTCATAGTAGGGCGTCTTGGGCTTAGTACTTGTGACATATTGTCAGCAGCGAGTGGTTGCATACCATCATCCATAGTCTCTTCCTTTTGAGCATAGTAGATAGAGGCATGATAGCTGTAGATTCTTTTCCAGCTTATTTACATTATCAGTTTTTCTGTTATCTTATGCCTCTGGTAGACTTAGTGGGCAGACCGTGGTTCTTGGAGACGGCACCCACTGAGAACTACTGTAGGATGTAGTTCTCACACCCTCTGTCGGTGACAGGTTGCTGAGGCTTTCTTCCGTTCCTGCCGAGCGGACTGGACGGACCGAGGACAGGGAGTCGCGTGATAGTTTCCTACCAGCATTGTTACTTTAGAGTGAGGTAGATGTACCATCCCGGATTGTGGGAGTTGGTTATATTTCCTGTTTAGCTATCTCCCATTTGGATTCGTAGATGTTGTATAGGCGGACTTCTATTTGTATCATCTGATTTTGGGGAGATAGGCTATGTGTTGTTGCAACTTTGTAGTTGTGAAATTTTATAGTACAGCTTTTTATCCGCTCTGATATCTGTGTAGCTGTAGTTTTGTCTTTTGCATGCTAGACGCTTCGTCTGTACGGCAGTTTCCGTACAGATGGCGGATCTGTTAGCGAGCCCGGGTCGCAGTTTCGACCCCGGCGCGTGACAGCCCGCCTGCCCCGCGGGTGCCCCGCGCGGCGCAAGGCCGCGCGGCACGCGCCCGCGGTGGCGCCCGTGCGGCGCCCGCGCGGCACACACCCGTCCGCGGGCACCCCACGCGGCGCAAGGCCGCGCGGTGCGTGCCCGGGGGCGGCGCCCGTGCGGCGCAAGGCCGCGCGGTGCGTGCCCGAGGGCGGCGCCCGTGCGGTGCTGCTCGCCTGCGGGCGCCCCGAGCGGCGCAAGGCCGCGCGGTTGCTCGCTCGGGGGCGGCGCCCGCGCGGCGCTGCCAACCCGTGGCCGCTCTGCGCGGCGCAAGGCCGTGCGGGTGCGCGTCCGCGGGCGGCGCCCGCCCGCCCGCGGGCGCCCCGCACGGCGCGGGGCCGCGCGGTGCGCTCCCACGGGTGGCGCCCGTGCGATGCCCTAGCGGCACCGCGCGTCGTCCGCCCGCGCGCGCGGTGCCCTTGTTGCACCGCGCGTCGTCCGCCCGCCCGCGCCGTGCCCTTGATCATGCGGCGGCGGCGGCGGGGCCGGTGGCGACGACGGGGGTGGAGACGGCGATGGAGTCAACGAAAAAGACACGAAAAACCCCAATAACGCCACAAAACGAAATCTATTTACCGAAAATCCTGACGGGGAAGCCGACCGATCGCTCTTCTAATTCCGGTACGTTGTTCGGGGTGATCGGATTCCTCCGTCTTCTTCCTCTTTCTTTCTTTTTCCTCCTCCTGCTAGGGTTCCAGCTTTTTCTTCTTATTTTCTCCCTCGTTCTCTCCGGCTAGGGTTTTTCTTTTTTGCAAAAAGTGGGATTTTCCTTTTCGTACGTATAATTAAATCCCACCCCTTTTAATTTTTTTCACCGATTAATTAATTCTTTAATTAATTAATTCTACGGGATAAACCCATATTTCTTCGTAAAACGTGCAGGATATTTTACACGGATTCCGATGCACGTTAAGTCACCGCAACTCTAAAAACCCGGTTCCGGGAGATCCCTACGTCGGATTTCAGATCCGATTGCGCCGTCGGTCTTCGTTTTTCGTGCTCTTTCACAGAAAAATACTCATGCAACACACCGACCGACTTACGAAAACTCGATAATTTTGATCCACTAAAAGGGGTACTTTATTAGAAGGAGGATAAAATATCACTAAAAAGTCGTGTCATTACACCACTCACACTTTATAAGAAGTTTCGTCCTCGAAACTTAATTACAACTCTCACTAAACAACTCGGGAAAACATTCCTTCATTTTCGATTCCAGTTCCCACGTCGCTTCGCGTTCCTCGTGGTTGCTCCACTGGACCTTTACATAGGGGATGGTCCGATTGCGCAATTTCTTATCCTCTCGTGCCAAGATCCGCAGCGACGTCTCCTCGACGCTTAAGGCCTCTTCTAACTCGATAGTGGATACATCTAGGGTGTGAGAGGGGTCGGGGAGGTACTTCCGGAGCATTGAAACGTGAAACACGTTGTGGACTCGATCGAGGTTCGGCGGCAGGGCCACCCGGTACGCCACTGGGCCCACGCGTTCTAGGATCTCGAACGGTCCCACATACCTCGGACTTAACTTTCCCCTCAGTCCGAAGCGTCGGGTCCCCTTTGAAGGCGAAACTCAGAGCAACGCGTGCTCACCCACCATGAATTCCAAATCCCGTCGTCTATGGTCCGCGTAACTTTTCTGTCTGCTCTGGGCGGTCAACAGCCGTTGTTTGATCAGACGCACCTTTGCCTCGGTCACCTCCACTAGATCTAGGCCCAGAAACTTGCGCTCTCCCAAGTCATCCCAGCATATTGGAGACCGACAGCGGCGCCCATACAGAGCCTCGTATGGCGCCATTTGAATTCTGGCTTGATATCTGTTATTGTAGGCGAATTCCACAAGGGGTAGGGATCGAGATGTAATATCATAGACTTTTGTAACACTTTATACCTCCTGCTAATAAAGTTTTCGTTTAAAGCAACTAATGTAACGGGTTTATTTAAGTCGTTAATTTGGAGGTGCGGGTATTTTTCTGCGATAGAGCTCGGAAAACGGAGAACGACAGTGCGATCGGATCCGGATTCTGACTTACGGAACTCCCGAAAAGGAGTAGAAAGTGATCGCAATGGCCAGGCGGTGCATCGAAATCCGCGTAAGTGATTTGGCACGTTTTCCGAGGAAAAAGAGGGATTTATCTTAAAAGAATTATCTTTAAAAAATTATCCCGAAGGATCTTATCTGAGGAATTAATTAATTAAGGAATTAATTAATGGAGGAATGAATTAATTAAGGAATTAATTAATTAGGATTTTAAAATACCCAACGTGGATTTTTGTCGTACAAAAAAATTAATTTGTGACTTTTCCCGAAAGAAAGAAAAGAGAAAAGAAAAAAGGCAAACCCTAACCGGAAGGAAACGAGAGGAAGGAACGAGCGAAAGAAAAGGGAAAAGGCGAAAGCCTAATCAGAAGGAAACGGTGGAAAAGAAGGAGAAGGCTAAAGGACCCAAACCCTCCCGACGAAAGTGTCGAAGACGGAACACCGTCTCCGACGATTAGAGGTAAACTAGATTTATTTTCGTATAGTTTCGCTCAGTTTTCGGTTTCGGTCTTTCGCGGAGTCTTAGGAGTAGCCGTTTGCTACCCAACGCGTCGCGCCGCAAAGCCCTAGGGCATCGCCGCCGCCACCGTAATACGCGCCGCGCGGGGACGGTGCCCGCGCGGCGGCGGCTAGAGCCGCGCGGGACCAAGATCCCCGCGTGGCCGCGGCTAGGTTAAGCGCCGCGCGGGGCCGGTGCCCTCGCGGCCGCGGCAAGTGCCGCGCCGGCGTGTCCCCGCGCGGCCGCGGCAAGCGCCGCGCGGGGCCGGTATCCGCACGGCCGCGGCAAGTGCCGCGCGGGCGAGCGCCCGCGCGGTCGAGGCACGCGCCGCGCGGAGCCCACCCCGCGCGGCCGCAGCCAGTGCCGCGCGGGCAGGCGCCCGCGCGGCCACGGCTGGTGCCGCGCGGGCGGGTGCCCGCGCGGCGGCGGTGCATGCCGCGCGGGGTCTTGCCCGCGCGGCTGCGGTTTGTGCCACGCGGCGGTGGCAGCGAGTGCCGCGCGGGGCCCATGCCCGCGCGGCCGCGGCTAATGCCGCGCGGGCGGGCGCCCTCGCGGCGGCGGTGCATGCCGCGCGGGGCCTTGCCCGCGCGGCTGCGGTTTGTGCCGCGCGGGCGGGTGCCCGCGCGGCGGCGGCAGCACGTGCCGCGCGGGGCACATGCCCGCGCGGCCGCGGCTAATGCCGTGCGGGCGGGCGCCCGCGCGGTTGCGGAACCGACAACAGCAAGGGGCGCGAAACCACCTCAGGGACCGTGCGTAATCTGCGAGGGTGCTCACCCGGTGGCGGAATGTACGTGGAGGTACCATTACTGCAATCAATGCGGCTTACCGGACCACTCCCGTGCCTTCTGCCCTCAGAGGCCCACCCCCGCCGCCGCCGCCGCGCCACCACAGCAGAAAGGACCAGAGAGTGCTGCGGCCCCCGTTCAGCTAAAGGATTTGCCCGGCGACCAGCAATCCGCAGACTCCTCAGACGTCAAGTCCCTTCCCCGGCACGCCGTACGACGCTGGCCCATGGGCTGTGGACGGACTCCCCGGGATACTACAGTGGAGGACGCGACGTCCCAGACCTAGTAACGGCAGGTAATTTTTGGTTTCTCTTTTTCCTCTTAGATTAGGAGCACCGGTTACACCTTAGCCTACTACCCCTGTTAGACTCTCTCTCTCTCCCTCTCTCTAAATCCTTAAGTATTAGGCGAAGCCTTCCCCGGCCGATGTACGCGGGCGGGCTTCGAAGCATAGGAGAACCTTGTGTACTCGGGGCCCGTTAAGGGCCATGCAAGGAATAAATAGCCTCCATCAAATGCCTTGCAGCCGAGAACTCAATGGGCCGATAGGTAGTTCAGGGCCGCTCCCCAGATAAGGATCAGCGGTCCCGTGGTAAGGGAATTTCCGGACGTGTTTCCGGCGGAGCTCCCCGGAATGCCACCGGAACGAGAAGTCGACTTCCCTATTGAACTACTTCCCGGCACCAAACCCATCACCAAGGCACCGTACAGGATGGCCTTCGCGGAGTTGAAGGAACTCAAGGCACAATTGGAGGACCTTTTGGATAAGGGTTTCATCAGACCTAGCGCGTCACCCTGGGGCGCACCCGTCCTGTTTGTGAGGAAGAAGGACGGAAGTCTCCGGTTGTGCATCGACTACCGGGAGATAAATAAGGTCATCGTTAAGAACAAGTACCCCCTGCCAAGGATCGACGACCTCTTCGACCAACTACAGGGGGCGACGGTGTTTTGAAAGATTGACCTGCAGTCGGGCTATCATCAGGTCCAGGTCAACGGGGAGGACATCCCCAAAACGGCTTTCCGGCCTCGCTACGGCCATTACGAATTCACAGTAATGCCGTTCGGGCTCACAAATGCCCCGGCGGTGTTGATGGACATGATGAACAGGGTATTCAAACCCTTCCTGGACTTATTCGTGGTCGTCTTCATCGACGATATCCTCATCTACTCCCGTACAGACGAGGAACACGAAGAACATCTGCGCACAGTCCTCCAGACCCTACGGGAATAGAAACTCTACGCCAAACTCAAAAAGTGTGAGTTTTGGCTCCGTGAGGTCGGCTTCTTGGGGCACGTAATCTCGGCGGCTGGAGTCGCAGTCGATCCGAAGAAGATAGATTCGGTGACGGACTGGCCCCAACCGACGACGGTGACGGAGATTCGAAGCTTCCTGGGATTAGCCGGGTACTACCGGCGCTTCGTGGAGGGTTTCTCCAAGATAGCCACCCCCTTAAACCGTTTGACTAGAAAGGGGGAAAAGTTCATCTGGACGGACAAATGTTAGAGGAGCTTCGAGGAGCTCAAGGATAGATTGACGCGAGCCCCGATTCTCGCCCTGCCAGAACCAGGGGAGGATTATGAAGTGTGTTGCGATGCGTCGCGAAACGGACTGGGTGGAGTACTCATGCAACGGGGAAAGGTTATAGCCTATGCGTCAAGGCAGCTCAAGGAATACGAGCGGAACTACCCCGTGCACGATTTGGAACTCGCAGCGGTTGTGTTCGTCCTCAAGCTTTGGAGACACTACCTGTATGGGGCACAATCCAATGTGTACTCAGATCATAAAAGTCTTAAGTACCTTTTCACCCAAAAGGAGTTAAATTTGCGACAAAGACGGTGGCTCGAGCTACTGAAGGATTACGATTTAACGATCCACTACCACCCGGGAAAGGCAAACGTGGTGGCCGACGCCCTGAGCCGCAAGGGGCAGGCCGAGGAGGCAGGGGTAAGTGCCATCACCCAGCAAGATAGTCTGATTGCGGAATTTTCGCGATTAAGACTAGAAGTAGTACCGGCGGGTACAGTCGCACAACTTCTGACACTGGTGGTCAGACCTACCTTGTTTGACAGAATTCTCGAGGGGCAGTTGACTGATGACCAACTCCAGCTGGTGTGAAGTAGAGTAACTGCCGACCAAGAAGGTGATTTCACAGTAAACTCCGACGGCACGATACGATTTCGGGGACGAATCTGTGTGCCGGATCTACCGGAACTCAAAGAGGAAATCCTGCGGGAGGCGCATACTGCTCCATATGCAGCGCACCCCGGGGGAACGAAGATGTACAAGGACGTCAAACAGACCTTCTGGTGGCCCAAAATTAAGGGAGACGTGACTCGGTTTGTGGCACACTGCCTGGTGTGCCAACGGGTGAAGGCCGAGCACCAGCGTCCGGCAGGAAAATTGCAACCCTTACCGGTGCCCGAGTGGAAGTGGGACATGATTACCATGGATTTTGTGACCGGGTTCCCGAGATCGTCACAGGGACACGATGCAATATGGGTGATTGTGGACCGTTTGACGAAATCGGCCTGGTGTGCCAACGGGTGTGCCAACGGGTGAAGGCCGAGCACCAGCGTCCGGCAGGAAAATTGCAACCCTTACCGGTGCCCGAGTGTAAGTGGGACATGATTACCATGGATTTTGTGACCGGGTTCCCGAGATCGTCACAGGGACACGATGCAATATGGGTGATTGTGGACCGTCTGACGAAATCGGCCCACTTTCTGCCCATACACACGACGTGGACGCGGGAACGACTGGCACAAACCTACATCAACGAGATAGTAAGGTTGCATGGGGTGCCGACATCCATCACGTCGGACAGGGACACGCGATTTGTGTCAAACTTTTGGCAGAGCCTGCAGCGAGCAATGGGAACCAAGTTGCACTTCAGTACGGCTTTTCACCCGCAGACCGATGGACAATCAGAGCGGGTGATACTAATTATGGAGGACATGCTTCGAGCATGCGTTTTGGACTTGGGCGAAGGGTGGGCACGGTGTTTGCCCCTAGTGGAATTTGCCTACAATAACAGTTACCAGGCCAGCATTCAGATGGCACCATACGAGGCCCTGTACGGGCGCCGCTGTCGGTCTCCAATATGCTGGGACGACTTGGGTGAGCGTAAGTTTCTGGGCCCAGATTTGGTGGAGGAGACCGAAGCAAAGGTGCGATTGATTAGACAAAGGCTACTGACTGCCCAGAGCAGACAGAAAAGCTACGCGGACAACAGACGCCGAGACTTAGAGTTCATGGTGGGTGAGCATGCGTTACTCCGAGTTTCGCCCTCCAAGGGGAACCGACGCTTCGGCATAAAGGGAAAGTTAAGCCCGAGGTACGTAGGACCGTTCGAGATCCTAGAACACGTAGGACCGGTGGCGTACCGATTAGCCCTGCCGCCGAACCTCGAACGAGTCCATAACGTGTTCCATGTCTCAATGCTCCGGAAGTACCTAGCTGATCCCTCTCATGCCTTGGATGCCTCCACCATCGAGTTGCGAGAGGATTTAAGTGTCGAGGAGATGCCGGTGCGGATTTTGGCGAGAGAGGACAAGAAGTTGCGCAAACGAACAATCCCCTATGTAAAGGTCCAGTGGAGCAACCACGAAGAGCGCGAGGCGACTTGGGAACTGGAATCGAAGATGAGAAAATGTTTTCCTGAATTGATTAGTGGGGTTTGTACTTAAGTTTCGGGACGAAACTTTTTATAAAGTGTGAGTGGTGTAGTGATCCGGCCCTTAGGGGTATTTTTGACTCACATCTAAACCATTTAAGCCCTTAAGAGGAATAAAATTATTTAATTGTTAAAAGTTGGCCAGTGTGTGGTGCTGGTATTTTTCTGCGATAGAGCGCGGAAAATGATGGCCGACGGTGCGATCGGATCTGAAATCCGATGTCGGGATCTCCCGAAACAAAATTCTTAGTGATACGGTGATTAGTCATGCATCGGAATCCGTGCAAAATATCTTGCACCCGTTGGAGATAAGGTGGGTTATCTCGTAGGGGATAATTAATTAATTAATTAATTATCCGATGACGGAAAATAGAATTTTCTTACGAACGAATTAAAGAGGAAATTAATTAAAGATATAATACGAGCTATATAAGGGATCCCGATTATCGGAAAGAAAAGAAAAGAAAAATAAAACCCTAACCGGTGAGGAGAGAAAGAAAGAGAAAAAGGAAAAGACGGAACCCTAGCCGGAAGAAAGGGAAAGGAGAAAGAGAAGGAGCCCGATCTTCCCGGACATCGAACCGAAGGCAAGAACGCGACCGGACAACCTTCCCGTCGATCTTCGGTAAGTAAAATAATTGCTATAAATTATTTGGGATTTTTTCATCGTCCTTTTGTTTGAGTTCTTGGGTTCTCCGTCGTATCCATCACCGTCGCCGTCATCGTCGTCATGCTAGGGCACGGAACGGATGGCGGAGGCGCGCGGTGCCGCTAGGGCATCGCGCGGAGGAGAATCGCGGACGACCGATCACCGCCGCAAGCGGCGATGGGACCGCGCGGGCACCGCGCGGGTCGTACCCGCGAGGGCGCCGCGCGGCCACCGCGCGGGCGGCACCCGCGGACCCGCAACCGCGCGGGCACCGCGCGGGCGCCGCGCGGTTACCGCGCGGGCGACAACCACGCTGACCCGCAACCGCGCGGGCACCGCGCGGCTGCCACGCGGGCGGCACCCGCACGGACCCCCAACCGCGCGGGCACCGCGCGGGCGCCGCGCGGCTACCGCGTGGGCGGCACCCACGCGGACCCACAACCGCGCGGGCACGGCGCGGGCGCCGCGCGGCTGCCGCGCGGGTGGCACCCGCGCGGACCCGCAACCGCGCGGGGCACCCACGCGGGCGCCGTGCGGGGCCGCACCCGCGCGGGCGTCGCGCGGCCGCCGCACGGGCCGCACCCGCGCGGGCGTCGCGCGGCCGCCGCACGGGCAGCACCCGCGCGAGGCGCCGCGCCGCGTGGGCGCCGCCCGCGGAGACACGCCGCGCGGTTCCGAACCGCGCGGGGCTCCGACGGACGGCGACGGCGGCGCGGGATTCCGGTTTTCGTCAACCTGGACGGTGTTGGACTTTTCCGTCGAAAAGAGTAAATTGGGTCTTTTGTTTTGGGATGTTAGTACACGTTTTTGACTACAGTTATCCTTGCAGACTTTCTTTAGGTCCAGGTGCGCAGCGGGGGTGCGCGAAGGATTCATGTGTTCCGATTTCTCTTCAACTAGGTGGGTACGGTTGCTATAAGTGCAACAAGTGCAGTAAGTGCATCTATCATCATTAAAATGCTCTTAATTTGTCTAACAAAGTAGATGGACAGTTTAACCTTTCGCATAATTGTATTTTATCTAACAATTGAAGCGGTTGCGGTCGCGGTGCTCACTACACGCCGATCTCGGCAAATCCGTTTTCGGATGCTGCACGTACACAGGCGGATTGGCCACCGCATGGGTGTACTTTTCCGGAGAAGTGGTCTTTTTGACCCGTGTCCCTCACAAAGGGGTAGGAGCCGTGAGGACCTCTTCGCGCCTGCTGCAAATAGCACACCAGCACCGTGAAGAGGTTAAAAGCATCAAAAAGGTGTTTGCGCACGAGGGGAGACTTTAGTCTCTCCGACAGGTACTCTGGGGTTGGTGCCCAACTTAATTGATAAATCTGGGGTTGGTGCCCAGCTTAATTATGTACAGGGTTTTAGCGAAAGGTTCCGGTGTAATCGGTTTGCTCCTTATTCTCTTTTGATACTTAGACATCTACTTTATTTGTCACTGACTTTACCCACTCCGTGATAGGTGTTACCAGGTGCGTTAGCTGGGAGGGCGGTGAGACTGCGTCGCGAGGACCATAGTCAGGATACTTGGGTTTTTATCTCGTTTTCCTTATACTTTAAATAGTTAATTTGCTTGTGGAACATATTAGTCATGGACATGTATGAGTTAGCGCTGTGGATGAGGTGTACTTTTATACTTTGATACTTATAGTGATGTTTTCATACGTGGCACGTTTTCATGATAAACCAAATGATTTCGAAAATGTTTTCTCAAAACGAAGTGCCGTGTGGACACGGGTTTTGCAACCGCTGGTTTTATCCTTTCCAAACGTTGATGCCGCTTTAATAACAAGGTGTCGAGTGGACACCGGTCTTTTAAAACATTAGTTAAATTACTGAACTCTGTTTGACGATGTATGTCACGCCCCGGGGTCGAAACTGCGACCCGGGCTCGCTGACAGATCCGCCATCTGTACGGAAACTGCCGTACAGACGAAGCGTCTAACCGGCAAAGACAGAACTACAGCTACACAGATATCAGAGCGGATAAGAAAGCTGTACTATAAAATTTCACAACTACAAAGTTGCAACAACACATAGCCTGTCTCCCAAAATCAAGATGATACAAATAGAAGTCCACCTATACAACATCTACAAATCCAAATGGGAGATAGCTAGACAGGAAAATATCCAAACATAACCAAATAACCAACTCCCACAGTCTGGGATGGTACATCTACCTAACTCTAAAGTAACAATGCTGGTTGGGAACTATCACGCGACTCCCTGTCCTCGGTCCGTCCAGTCAAACTCGGCAGGAACGGAAGAAAGCCTCAGCAACCTGTCACCGACAGAGGGTGTGAGAACTACATCCTACAGTAGTTCTCAGTGGGTACCGTCTCCAAGAACCACGTCTGCCCACTAAGTCTACTAGAGGCATAAGATAACAGAAAAGACTGTGATAATGAAAATAAGCTGAAAAAGAATCTACAGCTATCATGCCTCTATCTACTATGCTCAATAGGAAGAGACTATGGATGATGGTATGCAGCCACTCACTGCTGACAATATGTCACAAGTACTATGCTCAAGAGACTCTACTATGACACATGCTATGCCATCACTCTCTCAGTGTCACACAATCCCAACGACTGCCTCATAGGGCCCAGTCAAGTCAAGCCTGCGCCCCCTGGTGTATCAACCAGGGTGTCCAATCGGACAACTCGATATCTCACAAAGTGACCCCATGGTAGCTCGGCCAGGGGTATCAAGCGACCTCTAGTATATCAACTAGGCGCATCATCGCAGCCTCGTCAGGCTCGGTATCGTCATCGCAGCCTCATCAGGCTCGGAATCATCAACGCACCCGGGGCGTAGCTCGAGGGGTGCGACCCCACCGAACTCAAGTATCACAACTGTATCACTGTCTCACAAGTGGCTCCTGCAGGCTATAGTCCACGATCAAACAGATCGGTATCTCGATGCTCGAAGCACAACTCAGTCGGAGAACCCTCCACAACTCAATCTCACAACACTGACCCACTCAACGAAAGTACTACACAGCTGGGACCACCGTCTCTCCCAACGGCTCCCACAAGAACACCCCACTCAACTCAACACACAAACTCATGGCCGGAGATGCTCCACAGCCAGATCTACGAAGGGTCCGAAACCCCGGGAGACTAACATCTAAGTCCCCAAGAAAGAAAACAGCCCTTAGAACCCAGATCACTCGAATCCGCTCGGGTGGATAAGTTTATAAGAAACCATGTCATTTATTTCAGAAAACCATTCGATCTGAGAGAAATCCATCTTTTTAATGATTTTTAGTCTTTTTAGGAAAACCCTTTGAAATCAAGTTTTATGCCCAAACCTCGAAGAGCTAATGCCCTCGTCCTATCAAACAAGAACAGACTCAAGCAACCTTGCGAGGCTTGGAAGAAACATTGGCTGACTAAAATCATTTATTCGTCCAAAAAGGTTCTGGGTTCAAGGTCCTGCTAACACATGTGCACCACGATCACAACATGGTGGTGACGAGAAGAACAGCGGAAAGGAAAACCCCGGGACCACCGTTTATCTGAAACGGTTCCCCAAAACACTAACACTGGCCTAACCCAGCCACCAGACCCCACTCGGCCCCCCGGGACCGAGTGCAACACCCGTTCCACAACACTCTGACCACTCTGCCCACTATCCGGGCGAAGGACTCTAAGTCCAGAAGGATATGCAATGTGTGGGATGTCTAAAGCATAAAAGAACCTAGCCCAGATTAAGGTTCTCTATCAGTCTGGTCAAACACATGCACATATGACGCGGGTGCTAGTTAAGTTCCAAGAAAACACTTAAACTAGCATGCAATCCTATCACAATAGAATTAGAAGGAAGTCCGTAGACTTGGAGAGAAAAACCAACCCACCTCAGAAAGCCACCAATTGCTCGTCGACACTTGCAATTGGGCTCAGCGGGATTACCTTGCCTCCACGAGGTCCGCACGCAAATCGGGGCACGCTGTGTCCAACCACAAGACCGCGCTCTCAGCGAATGCCCCAAGCCAGCCCGCGGCTCAACGCGGCGGAGAAACTCACAACCAGCCCCAACGGAAGCTAAAAACAGCACTGCAAGCTGCCAGGAGCGAAGAAATTGCAAAATCAATCAAAACGGTCAAAACCGAGCATCCGACGGCGAAACACAGCCTCCGTCGGCGAAAACAGCCTCCGTCAGCGAAAACCAGCGCCCGACGGCGAAAAATAGACTCCGACGGCGAAAACAGCGCGCGGCTGCGAAAACCAACCTCCGTCCGCAAATACAGCCTCCGTCAGAGAAAACCAGCGCCCGACGACGAAAAACAGACTCCGACGGCGAAAACAGCGCGCGGCGGCGAAAACCAGCCTCCGTCGGCGAAAACAGCCTCCGTCGGCGAAAACAGCGCAAAATCTGCTAGCGAAACAGTTCGCGAAAACCGTGTGAAACTGCTCGCGAAAACCGCTCAAAAATCTGCTCACAAACTGCTTGCAAAAACTGCTCAAAACCGGCTTGCGAAAACAGCTTGCGAAAAACTGCTCCGTCGGCGAAAAACTGCGCCCGACGGCGAAAAACAGCTCCGTCGGCGAAAAACAGCGCCCGACGGCAAAAACAGCGGCCGACGGTAAAAGCGGCGCCGACACGCGAACCAAGGTGCCGCCGCTGTCCCGGGGCACGCCGAGCGGCGAAAAACACAGCCGCGCGGCCCAAGAGGTCGGCCGCGAGGAGCAGGGGCTAGTTGCGCGGCGTCGGAGTGCGCCGCGCAGCGCCCCTGCGGCGCTGCGCGCGGCGCCCAGCGGCGCTGCGCGCGCTCACGCGCAGCCCGCCACGCGCAGCCCGCTGCGCGCCCGCGCAGGCCTGGCAGTGCCGCGTGCAGCACTTTGCTGCATGCGGCGCCGCGCCCAGCGTCACGTCGCCGCAGGGTGCTGCCAACAGCAGCACCCTGGCGCCGCGCGTGCGCCGTTGCGCGTGCGCGCGGCCGCCGGCGACGGAAAAGCTAAAAAGATTTATAAAAATCCCCAATAAATCCGAAAAATCCCAAAATCCATTTTTATCTTTTTAAAAACCAATTAAAATCCCCAAAGCTCAAAAACTCCAAAAAAACTGCATTTGCTTATCTCGTCGACGCTCGCCGCATGCCCATGAGCTCCACTCGGCCTCCAACGGCGAGTCCAAAAACCAAGAATGCCTTCAAGTCCTCTCTTTTCCTCTTCTTCTTCTTCCTTCTTCTTCTTCTTCCTTTTTCTCTCTTTTCTTTCTTTCTTTCTCTTTTTCCTTTCTTTCTCTTTTTCCTTTCTCTGCTACAGGGGCTTTTATAAAGAAAAAACCAATTAATTATTTAATAACTTTAATCCAGAAAATCGAACTCCAACTCACTTTTTGCCCTCGGGCCCTCCGCCGCTGTCCGAAACCTCCCGAACTCAGCTGTAAATCAAAAGTACACGCGCTCACAGCTTTTTCACTTCAAAAAGCTCAACCGTTGAGTCGGAATGCTCAAATCAAATACCGGCTCCAAAATTGGCAGTACCGACTCACTCTTTGCCTTCGGGTCCTCCGCGTCAGTCCGGAACCTCCCGAACCTCGCTGTAAATTGAAAGTACACGTGTCCACAGCTTTTTCTCCTCAAAAAGCTCATCCGTTGAGTCGGGGTGCTCAAATCAATTACCGGCTCCAAAATTGCCAGTTCCGACTCACTTTTTGCCTCCGGATCCTCCGCGTCAGTCCGGAACCTCCCGAACCTCGCTGTAATCCGAAAGTACACCTGTTCCAAGTGTTCCTGAATTTTGGGCACTCCACGGTGAAGTCTGTAATTTCCAAATCTCATCCTCAATCGGCATACAAAGCCCGAAAAAACCCCGAATCGAGCTGGAGCTTCTGCGTTGATCCGAATCAACCCGGCATCAACTGTAAACTCAAATGCAACATGCCCAAGGCAACTCTCTACTCCAAGTCATCTATGTGGTTGGCGCGCTATCCAAAGACCCGGTACTCTACACTCTCCCCTCCTTCGAAAGGTTTCGTCCTCGAAACCAAAACACGCCTCCTACCACAAAGAAGGCCCTACATCAGGAACATCATCAACCTCACCTCTCAAATTGGAAAGCAGCCAAAATTGCGACAAGTCCAAAAATTCCAGCAGTTCGACGCCTTCACCCCAATCAAACAAGAACAGGTTCCAGCATCGTCTCCATTTCTGGTGTACCCCTTTGAAATTTTCGCCCCGTTCACCAGTTTCGGCGTCAAGACGAGAAAATAAGGAGAGAGAGATGTTGAAGCTGTCCCTGCTGTGGCCGCAACCCAAAACCACAATCCAACAACTCAACCATGTAGGGGTGCAAAACTCTGATCTCATCCACTAGGAAAGGAAGTCATACCAAGTACCACGTAATCCGCTAACCTGGCGCCCACCAAACGAGCAGCCCAAACTCATCCTCTCGATGTGGGTGGTCGTCGTCCTGACTGCCTCGACGTCGTGGCCTCATCTGGCTGGCGGTAAGTCGGAGGAGCTCCTTCCTCCGGAAGAGGTAGCGGGGGTGCCGTCGCAAGCGGCATCACCGAAAGTGCTACCTGAGGGCATGCTGCCTGAAAATGTCCCGACTGTCCACACGAAAAGCATCGCCCCTGCCTATGGTCACACTTCTGCACTGCATGCGGCCCACCGCAAATGACACACTCAACCTGAAACTGCTGCTGGTGCCTCGGCTGAGGGGGACCTCCTGATCTCCGTCTCCTCTGAAATCCACGACCCTCAGGCTGGGATGGTGGCGGCTCCGGGGGTCCCGATCTGCTAGACTGTCCAAAATCAGGCGGCACTGGATGCCTCTCCCCGGAGCTGGTCCCTGGCGCTCGCTCCTTCTCTGACATAACCACAAATCCTCGGTCAACCCACTGAGCATGCTCAATAGCCGCATCCAGAGTCGGCGCTCTACGCGAATGCACAAGGGGATAAATATCCGGATGCAACCCTCTCTCAAAAAGCTCAACCCTCTGGGCCTCATCCCGGGCAACATGAGGCACACAGCTCAATAACCGCTGAAACTCATTAACATACTCATGAAGATGCCGACTCCCCTGCTGAAGTCGTCGCAGATCCCCTTCTAGTTTCTGCTTTGCACTGTCAGGAAAATAGGCCCTGAGTAGCAAAGCACGAAACTCCGCCCATGTCAATAACTGTACTCCCGGTGGTCCCACTGGACGAACTCGACGCCACCAAGTCTCGGCGTCCCTCTCCAAAAAGTGCGCCCCCAAATGAACCTGATGTTCTTCCTTGATGAAGAGGTTCTCAAACAATTTCTCCATGGCCACAATCCAGTTCTCAACCTCCCACGGCTCCGAACTCTGACCTGAGAACCGCGGGGGGTGAAACTTACTGATAAAGGATAGTCGATCCATGAGCTCCCTCTGCTCTGTCTCTGTCAACGGAGGAATCTGTGACGAGGTCGAGGATGTCATATCCGGAGGTACTGATGGTGGTGCCACAGGAGGTGCCCTCTGCTCCAACATGCGCATCATGCGCTCCATATTTTCCTCCTGGCGCCTGGCCGCCACCTCCTGGCGCCGCAACGCCTCAGTCATCTGGGCCACCTGAGCCCGCAGCTCCTGTACCTCGCTCTGCCCGGCCTGCTCGGCCTCCTCACCCAAGGTCGAACGCCCTCTCGTCGCTACACGACATCTCGGCGGCATCGCAGGTAACTGAAACAAAAACGAATGTCAGGACATAACAACCATACGACCCAATCCAGCGAGAGTCTAAAACTTGTCATCCTTCCTAAAGTATTATGTTGTCTGCAGCCAACATAATCACTTTGAGAGAATAACATATCAAATCACTCATCCCAACCCGAGGGAGAGGTAAAAACTCAATCTGGACTCTCGCTAAAAGTCACGACTCTCACGTAGTCATCCTAATGTCCAACCACAAGCCTAGGGTTTCTAAGTCCTCAATGATCTATATCCTAGGCTCTGATACCACTCTAATCTGTCACGCCCCGGAGTCGAAACTGCGACCCGGGCTCGCTGACAGATCCGCCATCTGTACGGAAACTACCGTACAGACGAAGCGTCTAACCTGCAAAGACAGAACTACAACTACACAGATATCAGATTGGATAAGAAAGTTGTACTATAAAATTTCACAACTACAAAGTTGCAACAACACATAGCCTGTCTCCCAAAATCAAGATGATACAAATAGAAGTCCACCTATACAACATCTACAAATCCAAATGGGAGATAGCTAGACAGGAAAATATCCAAACATAACCAAATAACCAACTCCCACAGTCTGGGATGGTACATCTACCTCACTCTAAAGTAACAATGCTGGTAGGGAACTATCACGCGACTCCCTGTCCTCGGTCCGTCCAGTCAAACTCGGCAGGAACGGAAGAAAGCCTCAGCAACCTGTCACCGACAGAGGGTGTGAGAACTACATCCTACAGTAGTTCTCAGTGGGTACCGTCTCCAAGAACCACGGTCTGCCCACTAAGTCTACTAGAGGCATAAGATAACAGAAAAGACTGTGATAATGAAAATAAGCTGGAAAAGAATCTACAGCTATCATGCCTCTATCTACTATGCTCAATAGGAAGAGACTATGGATGATGGTATGCAGCCACTCACTGCTGACAATATGTCACAAGTACTATGCTCAAGAGACTCTACTATGACACATGCTATGCCATCACTCTCTCAGTGTCACACAATCCTAACGACTGCCTCATAGGGCCCAGTCAAGTCAAGCCTGCGCCCCCTGGTGTATCAACCAGGGTGTCCAATCGGACAACTCGATATCTTACAAAGTGACCCTATGGTAGCTCGGCCAGGGGTATCAAGCGACCTCTAGTATATCAACTAGGCGCATCATCGCAGCCTCGTCAGGCTCGGTATCATCATCGCAGCCTCATCAGGCTCGGAATCATCAACGCACCCGGGGCGTAGCTCGAGGGGTGCGACCCCACCGAACTCAAGTATCACAACTGTATCACTGTCTCACAAGTGGCTCCTGCAGGCTATAGTCCACGATCAAACAGATCGGTATCTCGATGCTCGAAGCACAACTCAGTCGGAGAACCCTCCACGACTCAATCTCACAACACTGACCCACTCAACGAAAGTACTACACAGCAGGGACCACCGTCTCTCCCAACGGCTCCCACAAGAACACCCCACTCAACTCAACACACAAACTCATGGCCGGAGATGCTCCACAGCCAGATCTACGAAGGGTCCGAAACCCCGGGAGACTAACATCTACGTCCCCAAGAAAGAAAACAGCCCTTAGAACCCAGATCACTCGAATCCGCTCGGGTGGATAAGTTTATAAGAAACCATGTCATTTATTTCAGAAAACCATTCGATCTGAGAGAAATCCATCTTTTTAATGATTTTTAGTCTTTTTAGGAAATCCCTTTGAAATCAAGTTTTATGCCCAAACCTCGAAGAGCTAATGCCCTCGTCCTATCAAACAAGAACAGACTCAGGCAACCTTGCAAGGCTTGGAAGAAACATTGGCTGACTAAAATCATGTATTCGTCCAAAAAGTTTCTGGGTTCAAGGTCCTGCTAACACACGTGCACCACGATCACAACATGGTGGTGACGTGAAGAACAGCGGAAAGGAAAACCCCGGGACAACCGTTTATCTGAAACGGTTCCCCAAAACACTAACACTGGCCTAACCCAGCCACCATACCCCACTCGGCCCCCCGGGCCCGAGTGCAACACCCGTCCCACAACACTCTGACCACTCTGCCCACTATCCGGGCGAAGGACTCTAAGTCCAGAAGGATATGCAATGTGTGGGATGTCTAAAGCATAAAAGAACCTAGCCCAGATTAAGGTTCTCTATCAGTCTGGTCAAACACATGCACATATGACGCGGGTGCTAGTTAAGTTCCAAGAAAACACTTAAACTAGCATGCAATCCTATCACAATAGAATTAGAAGGAAGTCCGTAGACTTGGAGAGAAAAACCAACCCACCTCAGAAAACCACCAATTGCTCGTCGACACTTGCAATTGGGCTCAGCGGGATTACCTTGCCTCCACGAGGTCCGCACGCAAATCGGGGCACGCTGTGTCCAACCACAAGACCGCGCTCTCAGCGAATGCCCCAAGCCAGCCCGCGGCTCAACGCGGCGGAGAAACTCACAACCAGCCCCGACGGAAGCTAAAAACAGCACTGCAAGCTGCCAGGAGCGAAGAAATTGCAAAATCAATCAAAACGGTCAAAACCGAGCATCCGACGGCGAAAAACAGCCTCCGTCGGCGAAAACAGCCTCCGTCAGCGAAAACCAGCGCCCGACGGCGAAAAACAGACTCCGACGGCGAAAACAGCGCGCGGCGGCGAAAACCAGCCTCCGTCGGCAAAAACAGCCTCCGTCAGCGAAAACCAGCGCCCGACGGCGAAAAACAGACTCCGACGGCGAAAACAGCGCGCGGCGGCGAAAACCAGCCTCCGTCGGCGAAAACATCCTCCGTCGGCGAAAACAGCGCAAAATCTGCTAGCGAAACAGTTCGCTAAAACCTGCGAAACTGCTCGCGAAAACCGCTCAAAAATCTGCTCACAAACTGCTTGCAAAAACTGCTTGTAAGGACCCGGCCCACTAGCAATAATAACTCGTTGGGCCCAAACCACAACCCAAAATGCTTAAGCCTAGTTATTATTACTAGTGTCCAAGTCTCATATAAACCCAATCACAAATCCATCCACATCCGATGTGGGACTATTGGGGGCGTCACAGACTCCCCCCGTTTAGGCCTGACGTCCTCGTCAGCCCAAACACACACACAAGCCCAAGATCACCAGGCGATGTGAGACTCGTCTCGCTAGCCCTGTCACCTAGACCCAGACTCAGCCGAGACTCATCACACACTTCCGGCTGGTTATTGGCTCTGATACCAAATGTAACGACCCGGCCCACTAGCAATAATAACTCGTTGGGCCCAAACCACAGCCCAAAATGCTTAAGCCTAGTTATTATTACTAGTGTCCAAGTCTCATATAAACCCAATCACAAATCCATCCACATCCGATGTGGGACTATTGGGGGCGTCACACTGCTCAAAACCGGCTTGCGAAAACAGCTCGCGAAAAACTGCTCCGTCGGCGAAAAACTGCTCCTGACGGCGAAAAACAGCTCCGTCGGCGAAAAACAGCGGCCGACGGTAAAAGCGGCGCCGGCACGCGAACTAAGCTGCCGCCGCTGTCCCGGGGCACGACGAGCGGCGAAAAACACAGTCGTGCGGCCCAAGAGGTCGGCCGCGAGGAGCAGGGGCTAGCTGCGCGGCGTCGGAGTGCGCCGCGCAGCGCCCCTGCGGCGCTGTGCGCGGCGCTGCGCGCGCCCGCGCGCAGCCCGCCGCGCGCAGCCCGCTACGCGCCCGCGCGTGCCTGCCGCGCGCGCCTGCGCGTGGCCTGGCAGCGCCGCGTGCAGCACTTTGCTGCACGCGGCGCCGCGCCCAGCGGCACGTCGCCGCAGGGTGCTGCCAACAGCAGCACCCTGGCGCCGCGCGTGCGCCGTTGCGCGCGCGCGCGGCCGCCGGCGACGGAAAAGCTAAAAAGATTTATAAAAATCCCCAATAAATCCAAAAAATCCCAAAATCCATTTTTAGCTTCTTAAAACCCAATTAAAATCCCCAAAGCTCAAAAACTCCAAAAAAACTACATTTGCTTACCTCGTCGACGCTCGCCGCACGCCCACGAGCTCCACTCGGCCTCCAACGGCGAGTCCAAAAACCAAGAATGCCTTCAAGTCCTCTCTTTTCCTCTTCTTCTTCTTCCTTCTTCTTCTTCTTCCTTTTTCTCTCTTTTCTTTCTTTCTTTCTCCTTTTCCTTTCTTTCTCTTTTTCCTTTCTCTGCTACAGGGGCTTTTATAAAGAAAAAACCAATTAATTATTTAATAACTTTAATCCAGAAAATCCAACTCCAACTCACTTTTTGCCCTCAGGCCCTCCGCCGTTGTCCGGAACCTCCCGAACTCAGCTGTAAATCAAAAGAACACGCACTCACAGCTTTTTCACTTCAAAAAGCTCAACCGTTGAGTCGGGGTGCTCAAATCAAATACCGGCTCCAAAATTGCCAATTCCGACTCACTTTTTGCCTCCGGGTCCTCCGCGTCAGTCCGGAACCTCCCGAACCTCGCTGTAAATCGAAAGTACACGTGTCCACAGCTTTTTCTCCTCAAAAAGCTCATCCGTTGAGTCGGGGTGCTCAAATCAATTACCGGCTCCAAAATTGCCAGTTCCGACTCACTTTTTGCCTCCGGATCCTTCGCGTCAGTCCGGAACCTCCCGAACCTCGCTGTAAATCGAAAGTACACGTGTCCACAGCTATTTCTCCTCAAAAAGCTCATCCGTTGAGTCGGGGTGCTCAAATCAATTACCGGCTCCAAAATTGCCAGTTCCGACTCACTTTTTGCCTCCGGATCCTCCGCGTCAGTCCGGAACCTCCCGAACCTCGCTGTAATCCGAAAGTACACCTGTTCCAAGTGTTCCTGAATTTTCGACACTCCACGGTGAAGTCTGTAATTTCCAAATCTCATCCTCAATCGGCATACAAAGCCCGGAAAAACCCCGAATCGAGCTGGAGCTTCTGCGTTGATCCGAATCAACCCGGCATCAACTGTAAACTCAAATGCAACATGCCCAAGGCAACTCTCTGCTCCAAGTCATCTATGTGGTTGGCGCGCTATCCAAAGACCCGGTACTCTACAATGTATGTCTATTGTATGGTTGATGGTTGATGTATGATGTTGTAAATGAGACGCCGTGCATATACAAAGGAGACTCTGTCCGTGGGCAGAAAGAATTTGTGTATGTGGCGGTCTGGCACGCACCGGGGATGAGGTTTAAGTTACCTTGTTAAGAAAAAAAAATAATACACGCAACTTTCCGCTTTGATAGACTCAAAAACCCCCGGGGGCGTGACACCCTGGCCATTGCGATCACTTTCTACCCCTTTCCGGGAGTTCCGTAAGTCGGAATCCGGATCCGATCGCACTGCCTTTCTCCGTTTTCCGAGCTTTATCGCAGAAAAATACCCGCACCTTCGAATTAACGACTTAAGTAAACCCGTTACGTTAATTACGTTAAACGGATACTTTATTAGCAGGAGATATTAAGTGTTACAAAATCTATGATATTACATTATGCCCCACACCCTGCCTAGTGGCAATAGGGCTTGCGGGCCGATAAATTAGAACTATGGCCATTTTAGAATCAGCGTCAAGGTGGGTTGAGTTCGGACAAAGCGTGAGCACTACGTCAGTACACCTCTAGTGAGCTGGTTACGTGACCTTCGGGTCATGAACCAGGAAACTTTGAGGGGACGGGTGCGTGGCCTTATTGGCCTTGGTGGACGTAGCCACTCGACACACCCCCCTCACTTTCGGACCTTCCAACAGTAAGGGAATTTCCGGATGTCTTTCTGTCCGAACTTCCGGGGATGCCTCCTGGACGCGAGGTCGACTTTTCTATCGAGCTAATCCCGGGGACAAAACCCATCACGAAGGCGCCATACAGAATGGCCTTCGCCGAACTAAAGGAATTGAAGGCGCAGCTTGAGGACCTCCTGGACGAGGGGTTCATCCGACCGAGTGTATCGCCATGGGGAGCGCCGATGCTCTTTGTAAGGAAGAAGGACGGGAGTTTGCGTTTATGCATAGACTACCGGGAAATAAACAAGGTCACGGTGAAGAACAAATACCCCTTGCCACGTATCGATGACCTGTTTGACCAACTCCAAGGGGCAACCGTGTTCTCAAAGATCGACCTCCAGTCGGGCTATCACCAACTCGGAATCAGAGGTGAGGATATACCGAAGACGGCGTTTCGAACTCGCTATGGCCATTATGAGTTCACGGTGATGCCGTTTGGGCTTACCAATGCCCCAGCAGTGTTTATGGACATGATGAACCGGATTTTTAAACAATTCCTGGATAAATTTGTGGTGTTTTTTATTGATGATATCCTCATCTATTCCCGCACGGATAGGGAGCATGAGGAGCACCTCCGAGTGGTCCTCCAGACCCTAAGGGATCAAAAAAAATTGTACGCCAAACTCAAAACGTGTGAGTTTTGGCTCTGTGAGGTCGATTTTCTGGGACATATTGTCTCGGCCACGGTAATTGCGGTGGATCCGAGAAAGATAGAATCGGTGACCGACTGGGCTCGCCCGACCACGGTGACAGAAATTCGAAGTTTCCTTGGGCTAGCAGGATACTACCGACGCTTCGTGGAAGGCTTTTCAAAGATAGCCACTCCCCTTACTCGATTAACCCGAAAAGGGGAGAAATTCGTCTAGACGGCTCAATGCCAGAAGAGCTTCGAGGAGGTTAAGGACAGACTCACGCGGGCACCGGTACTCACGTTGCCACAGCCCGGTGAGGATTACGAGATCTACTGTGATGCATCTCGAAGTGGACTGGGAAGCGTGTTGATGCAACAGGGGAAAGTCATCGCATATGCATCAAGACAGCTCAAGGATTATGAGCGGAACTATCCTACACACGACTTGGAGCTCGCGGCAGTCGTGTTTGCGTTAAAGCTCTGGAGGCACTACCTCTACGGGGCGCACTTTAATGTGTACTCCGACCACCAGAGCCTCAAATACTTGTTTACGCAAAAGGAGTTGAACTTACGGCAACGGCGGTGGTTGGAACTACTGAAGGACTACGATTTGTCCATCCATTACCACCCCGGAAAGGCAAACGTGGTGGCCGATGCCTTGAGCCGGAAGGGACAGGCGGGGGAAACGGCACTGAGCGCCCTTACCCAACAGGATCGGCTAATTGCACAATTCTCGCAACTGAGACGGGAGGTAGTGCCAGCAGGAGCAGTTGCGAAATTTCTGTCCTTAGTAATAAAGCCTATGCTGATAGAGAGGATCGCAGAAGGCCAAGCGACGGACCCACAACTACAGCAGGTGCGGGACAGGTCATCCTCAAAACCAAGTGGGGATTTTGTGATCGGCATTGACGACATATTGAGGTTCCGGGGACGAGTCTGCGTGCCTGAGGTGCCGGAATTAAGGAAAGAAATTCTGGCAGAAGCGCATAACGCCCCCTACACTGCGCATCCCGAAGGTACAAAAATATATAGAGACCTGAGACAGACCTTTTGGTGGCCTAAATTAAAGAATGATGTGGCGCAGTTCGTGGCACGATGTTTCGTGTGCCAACAGGTGAAGGCGGAACACCAGCGACCGGCAGGAAAACTACAATCGTTGCCCATACCGGAGTGGAAATGGGAACGGATCACCATGGATTTTGTGACCGGTTTTCCGTGATCGCAACAAGGACACGACGCGATATGGGTCATTGTGGACCGTCTGTCAAAATCGGCCCACTTTATACCGATTCACACGACGTGGAGTAGAGATCGGCTGGCGCAGACCTATATCGACGAGGTGGTGAGGTTGCATGGAGTACCATCATCCATAACCTCGGATAAAGACACACGCTTCGTGTCAAACTTTTGGCGGAGTCTGCAGCAGGCATTGGGGACCAAGCTGCAGTTTAGCACGGCATTACACCCGCAAACGGACGGACAATCGGAACGAGTGATCCAGATTCTCGAAGATATGCTTCGAGCTTGTGTGCTAAGCCTGGGGGAGGGGTGGTCGCGCTACCTACCCCTTGTGGAATTTGCTTACAATAATAGCTATCAGGCTAGTATTCAGATGGCCCCGTACGAAGCCTTGTACGGACGCCGGTGTCGATCGCCCATTTGCTGGGACGATTTGGGAGAGCGGAAACTCTTGGGGCCAGACCTCGTAGAGGAAACGGAAGCAAAGGTGCGCCTTATCAGGCAGCGGTTGTTGACCGCCCAGAGCCGGCAGAAAAGTTACGCGGACCGGAGGCGACGGGAACTGAAATTTTCGGTAGGGGATCATGTGTTGCTACGCGTGTCACCATCTAAGGGGACAAGACGGTTTGGCATACGAGGGAAGTTGAGCCCACGGTATATGGGACCGTTTGAAGTTTTGGAGCGCGTGGGCCCGGTGGCTTACCGGTAGGCCTTACCGCCAAATCTTGAACGGGTGCACAACGTTTTCCACGTTTCGATGCTCTGGAAGTACTTATCTGACCCGTCGCACGTCCTCGATGCCTCGGCCGTTGAACTGGGGGAAGACTTGAGCTTCGATGAAACGCCGATGCGGATCTTGGCAAGAGAAGAGAAGAACCTTCGAAACCGGACAATCCCCTACGTAAAGGTGCAATGGAGTAACCACGAGGAGCGCGAGGCGACGTGGGAACTTGAAACGAAAATGAGAGAGAGTTACCCCAAATTATTTAGCGAGGGTTGAGGTTAAGTTTCGAGGACGAAACTTCTTTTAAGAGGTGAGTGGTGTAATATCATAGACTTTTGTAACACTTTATACCTCCTGCTAATAAAGTTTCCGTTTAAAGTAACTAATGTAACGGTTTATTTAAGTCGTTAATTTGGAGGTGCGGGTATTTTTCTGCGATAGAGCTCAGAAAACGGAGAACGGCAATGCGATCGGATCCGGATTCTGACTTACGGAACTCCTGGAAAGGGATAGAAAGTGATCGCAATGGCCAGGGGGTGCATCGAAATCTGCGTAAGTGATTTGGCACGTTTTTCGAGGAAAAAGAGGGATTTATCTTTAAAGAATTATCTTTAAAGAATTATCCCGAAGGATCTGATCTGAGAAATTAATTAATTAAGAAATTAATTAATGGAGGAATTAATTAATTAAGGAATTAATTAATTAGGATTTTAAAATACCCAATGTGGATTTTTGTCGTACAAAAAGATTAATTTGTGACTTCTCCCGAAAGAAAGAAAAGAGAAAAGGAAAAAGGCAAACCCTAACTGGAAGGAAACGAGAGGAAGGAACGAGCGAAAGAAAAGGGAAAAGGCGAAACCCTAATCGGAAGGAAACGATGGAAAAGAAGGAGAAGGCTAAAGGACCCAACACCTCCCGACGAACGCGCCGAAGACGGGAGGGTGAACGGAACACCGTCTCCGACGACTAGAGGTAAACTAGATTTATTTTCGTATAGTTTCGCTCGGTTTTCGGTTTCGGTCTTTGGCAGAGTCTTAGGAGTAGTCGTTTGCTACCCAACGCGTCGCGCCGCGAAGCCCTAGGACATCGCCGCCGCGACCGTAATACGCGCCGCGCGGGGACGGTGCCCGCGCGGCTGCGGCTAGAGCCGCACGGGACCAAGATCCCCGCCTGGCCGCGGCTAGGTTAAGCGCCGCGCGGGGCCGGTGCCCGCGCGGCCGCGGCAAGTGCCGCGCGGGCGTGTGCCCGCGCGGCCGCAGCAAGCGCCGCGCGGGGCCGGTACCCGCGCGGCCGCGGCAAGTGCCGCGCGGATGAGCGCCCGCGTGGTCGAGGCACGCGCCGCGTGGGGCCCAAGCCCGCGCGGCCGCAGCCAGTGCCGCGTGGGAAGGCGCCCGCGCGGCTGCGGTTTGTGCCAAGCGGGCGGGTGCCCGCGCGGCGGCGGCAGCACGTGCCACGCGGGGCCCATGCCCATGCGGCCGCTGTTAATGCCGCGCGGGCGGGCACCCGCGCGGTTGCTACACGTGCCGCGCAGGGTCGGTGCCCGCGCGGCCGCGGCAAGTGCCGCGCGGGGCCGGCGCCCGCGCGGCCGCGGCTTGCGCCGTGCGGGACTGAGGTCCGCACGGTTGCGGAGGGTGCCGCGCGGGGGTGGTGCCCGCGCGGCTGCGGCTTGCACCGCGTGGAGCTAGGGCCCGCGCGCTCACGGTAGATGCCGCGCGGGGCCGGTGCCCGCGCGGCCGTACGACCCGTAACACCGCGGGGGCAGCCGCGTCGCTCGACGCGCGCGGGCGCCACCGCCGGGTCAAGTTGTCTTTAGTGTTTTTGAGTTGTGGGCTCGATTTATCCACTATTATATTTCTGATCTGACCGCGGCTCTTTTGGGGACTACTTCTAGGTCCGGGCGTCAACAGAGAGCAAGGTTCGGTCTCCGGAGTGCACGTTCCGCGTAATCGAGGTGGGTAGGTGTTGGTTATTACCGGTGTGGTGTCGTTTCCGTATACTCGTTGGGTAAAGCAGATATGTTGATAGTTTGACTAACCCCATAGCATGTGAATCCCTTTTATTATGTCAATCAAAGCGGCTGCGGTCGCAGGTGCATTATACTATTCTGACTAAAGCGGCTGAGGTCGCAAGGAAATAAATACACTCATATTGCTTACACGCACACCGGCAGTTTGGCCACTGCACAGGGTGTATTTTTCCGGAAAGATGGTAAGTCGTTTTACCCGTGTACCCCACAAGGGGAGGTTAGTGGGGACCCCTCAAGGAGAGGCGACTGCTGCTTGGGCAGTGGAGGGGTTGGAGGCACCAAGAAGATGAGTACGGTATTGGGGTTGGGGCCCAAAATGTTCTAAAAGCTGGGCAAGGTGCCCAGCGGGACTTTCAATAGGGATTTAGCGATACATGAGGGGGAGGGGAAAGTAAATGCTCTAGTGATTCGGTGTGTCCTTTCTATTATTGCGTTTACTTACATGTTTTCTACTTTATCAGTCATTGACAACCCACACTGTGACAGGTCCGAGTAGGGGTGGAATTCGGGACGACGGTGAGGCATCAGTTAGAGGACACTAGCCATGAGGGCTAGTAAACGATACGTTATTTTCTTTACTTTCGGTTATTCGTTTATACTATGGTTAGTTAAACTGTAATTCATTTACTGTGGTTTCTGATGGATGTTGGGATGAGGATTGTTTTGTAATTAATTGGTGAATGTTATGATGTGTAATTGCGGCTTGTTTTCAAACGCAAAGCGGTTTCAAAAGTGTTTTCAAAGCAGGTGCCATGTGGGCACCGATTTTTAAACCCGTGAATTTATCCTTTCAAGTTAATGGCCGCTCAAAGAGTTTGCGAAAATGTTTTGGAAAACTAGGTGTCGAGTGGGCACCGATTTTCAAAACACATGGGTTTATGCTATAGTCTGTATAAGATAGCGGTGATGGTTTGATTTACTATATCCTCTCCTCGTTGCCTGTCGTGGTTGGATTGGTTAAAGTACTTGACTTGTTGGTGACGCCGTGCATATACAAAGGAGACTCCGCCCGTTTGGGGAGTGAATTTGTATATGCGGCGGGTCTGATACGCGCCGGAGGTGAGGTTCATTTAAATATTTAAGAAAAAAAAAATAGGTACGTTTTTCCGCTCTTTTAGAACCTCCGGGGCCAGACACGAGACCACCCTACGCCCAGGTCAAGTACGCATGCCCGGAGCATGTCTTCGAGGATTTGGATCACCCGCTCCGATTGTCCGTCAGTTTGCGGGTGAAAAGCCGTGCTGAAATGCAGTTTGGTACCCATTGCTCGTTGTAGGCTCTGCCAAAAGTTTGACACAAATCGCGTGTCTCTGTCCGACGTAATGGACGCCGGTATTCCATGCAACCTCACTATCTCATTAATGTATGCTTGTGCCAGTCGTTCCCGAGTTCACGTCGTAATTATGTGCAGGAAGTGGGCCGATTTCATCAAACGATCCACTATGACCCATATCGCATCATGTCCTTGTGTAGTGGTCCAGGATTTCGTATAGTTTTTCCCGTGAATCCTTGGTGTGAAACACCTATCATTGGTGTATTAGGCCCACAGTACATCAAAGGAATGCTTCGGATGGACACAGCGTGGTATTTACTGTTGGTTTGGCCTTCGGAGGTATTTGCTGAATTTTAGAGAAGGCTTTGGGCCAATTGTAGGCCGTATTTGGATTCAGCGCGGAAAAATGCTTGAAAACGGCTATTTACTTATTTATTTTGGAGTCCGGATGCCCAAAAACGGACCCCCGGAAGTTTTCTACCCCTATTTGACCAGGATTAGAGATCAGATTCCGAGTGATCGATCAGGGGATCAGTTGATACTGCGGGAGTACTGAGGTACAGGGATCGAGCCTGTGTGCCAGTGGATGCTGAGATCAGAGAGCAGATATTGAGAGAGGCCCATTATACACCTTACACCCTTCATCCTGGGGGGACTAAGATGTATAAGGACCTCAAAGACACACTTCTGGTGGAATGGCATGAAAAGGGATATTGGGAGGTTTGTGTCTCAGTGTTTAACTTGTCAGCAAGTAAAAGCTGAGCATCGAGTGCCAGCTGGCAAGTTACAAAGTCTTCCAATTCCCGAGTGGAAATGGGACCACATTACGATGAATTTTGTGGTCGGATTACCGAGGGCACAAGGAGGTGTAGATGCTATCTGGGTAGTGGTGGATCGACTTATCAAGTCAGCGCACTTTTTGCCTATACAGACTACTTGGCCACCCGAGCGACTAGCCCAATTATATTTGGATAAGATAGTAAGGTTACATGGGGTGCCAGCTTCCATAGTATCAGATAGAGACCCGAGGTTTGCTTCGCGATTCTGGGGGAGTTTACAGACTACATTGGGGACTCAGCTCAGATTTAGTACAGCTTTCCACCCACAGACTGTTGGACAGTCGGAGCGGACGATTCAGATCCTTGAGGATATGCTGAGGGCTAGTGTCCAAGATTTCGGCGGTGGATAGATTCGACACTTATCACTGGCTGAGTTTGCGTACAACAACAGCTTTCAAGCAAGCATTCAAATGGCTCCGTTTGAAGCGTTGTACGGACGTAAATGTCGATCACCGCTATATTGGAGTGATGTGGGGGAGAGAAGGACTCTGGGACCAGATTTGTTGCTAGAGGTAGAAGAAAAGGTCAGAGTAATCCGACATCACCTTCAGATCGCTCAGAGTCGACAGAGGAGCAATGCTGATGTTCGGCGACGAGACTTAGAGTTTCAGGTGGGAGATCATGTATTTCTGAAAGTCTCACCGTCCAAAGGCATAAGGAGGTTTGGCATTCGCGGGAAACTCAGTCCCCGATACATTGGACCCTTTGAGGTATTGGAGCGTATCGGGCCAGTTGCTTACCGACTTGCACTTCCCCCGACACTTGCTGGTGTCCATGATGTGTTTCATGTTTCCACCCTAAGGAGGTACATCTTCGACCCGTCGCACGTCATCGACTTTGCGCCTCTCGAGATCAGCGAGGATTTGAGATATGAGGAGCACCCATTGCGGATCCTAGATCGGGAGGTGAAAGAATTGCGCAATCGGACCATCCCCTATGTGAAGATCCTTTGGAACAATCATGATGAGCGCGAGGCGACGTGGGAGCTCGAGTCAGAGATGATGGACGCCTACCCTTACCTGTTCGAGGCTCAGGATTGAGGTATGATTTTCGTTTCGAGGATGAAACTTTTGTTAGTGGGGGAGGATGTAGTGGTCCAGGATTTCGTATAGTTTTTCCCGTGAATCCTTGGTGTGAAACACCTATCATTGGTGTATTAGGCCCACAGTACATCAAAGGAATGCTTCGGATGGACACAGCGTGGTATTTACTGTTGGTTTGGCCTTCGGAGGTATTTACCGAATTTTAGAGAAGGCTTTGGGCCAATCGGAGGCCGTATTTGGATTCAGCGTGGAAAAACGCTTGAAAACGGCTATTTACTTATTTATTTTGGAGTCCGGATGCCCAAAAACGGACCCCCGGTAGTTTTCTACGCAAAATGGTGCATGGGGGAGCTGTGGACCGGCCGGGGACACGTGGCAGGCGCTTATTGGGCCGGCGCGCCACTCTCGGTCCACGGAAAAAGGCCGCCGGTGCACGGTGGACCGGCGGGCCACGTGGCGGCACGCTATTGGCCCGGTGTAGTGCGCTCGGCGCGCGGGGGCAGGCGCGGGCAGCTCGGGCAGGCCGGGCAGGTGCGGCGTGTGCACAGTGCACGGTGGACCGGGGCGCGCCACGTGGCGGCCCCGGATTGGTCGGCCCATGTGCGCTTGGCGCACGCAGAGCCGCACGTTTGCGGCCGTACGCACGTGGGCGGACGTGGGCGCACGTGGGCGCGCGTGGGCGGCGGTGGTCGCCGACAGCCGTGTCGGGCGCGGGCCACTGTCGCCGCGCCATTGGCGGGCGCGCCCACCGCGCCGCCAATCACGGGGGACACGTGGCGCTTCCCCGTTGGGCCGCACGGCTGCCGCCTGTTTGGCGGACACGTGGCGGGCCCTGGGCCGGGTCGGACGACCGATTGGACAGGGCGGGATCTCGTGTGCGGGCTGGGCTGGGCCGGGCCGCACTGTGCGCGCCCGGAAAATTCCGGGCCGGGCCGCACTGTTCACGCCCAAAATGGGCCAGGCCGCACTGTAGCAGCCCGAAACTGGGGACTTAAAGGGAATTTTCCCAATTGTTTTGTGGGCCTATAAATAGGCCCTCCCCTCCCCTCTTCTTCTGTTTTTCCCAAGAGATAGAGAGAGAACCAGAGAGAGGCCATTGAAGATAAGTTGTTCCTCACTAATTTTTCTACCTCGTGGTGCGTTCCCAGATTTTCTGGAAGTTCGACAGCGGCGATCCGGATTTTACAGTGTGCCTCGTTTTTCCCCCAATCTTGGCCCGTTATCATCGCATTTCAGTCCGAGGAGTCCCCTGCGCAGTACAGGAGTCCTTTTTCGACGATTTCTTCGCCAGTGTGTTCCTAAGAGGTAGGGCTTCGTTTTTCGTGTTGGTCATTTCTCTGGATTCCGATTCCTTGGCACAATTCCCGAGGTGTTTTGACCCCTCTTTTGCTGTTTGGATGTTTGCACAGCGGCAACTTTGACAAATTGTTTCTCGGCGTAGGAATATCAGATCGAGGCGATTCAAGAGTCGATTTTGGGCTACTTTTCGCGAGGAACGCAACCGTGATTTTTCTGGTATTTTTGGAGCTTGGGACAGAGGTGAAATTTCTCGTTTTGCGTGCTGATTATAAAAACAGCAAAATCTGTTTTGAGACTGGTAGTTTTTACACCGTGTACACTTGTGTGATGTTGTCGGATATTGTTTCAGCTGACGGTGTGCTTAGAGGACAGCGAGATATTTCTTGGTGTGTTGTGCATGCTTTTCGAGGTGGGTGGTTGTGTTTTCCCTCTTTGTTGACTTGCTCACTAGGAGTATTAGAGTTCCCCAATTATATTTGTGACAACTAGCTGTTAGCATGTGAACCTGGTGCAATGCCCCCTAATTTGATTAATAACCTCTATGCGATAAATTTGGGACAATAATGTTGGACAATTGCTATATCCTGAACCGCATGCAAATAAGGAATACATAAATGTTTTCAAACAATTCTTTGCAAAAACCCTCGATCATTCTTCTAATACTTTTTAAGATGGACAATTGCATGCTTATTTGGACAACTAGTTAAGCCACCATTTTACTGCAGCACTATATTATGGGATTTGACTTAGGAGAAAACATATTTTATTGTTGTTCTTCTCTATCGCTGCATGATGCTCGAGTCTGATCGGGATTTTGAGATAGTATTGTCTGGGACAGTTTAGACTAGTTTTGGCGATTGTGGGGCATAGTGGCAACCGCGGATGTTAGGCGGTTGACCAGATGTTTTTACCTTATCAGATTGGGGTTTATGGGTTCAGCGGTGACCGCGGATTTTGGGCGGTTAACCGGATGTTTACTATTGCATCAGATTGGGGATCGGGATTGCATTAGTGGATGGAGTTTTTCCCACTTTGATCATAGTCATGATCCAGTCCTGCTATTGTGCGATATTGGTTACAGAGATACTTGATACAGAGACACTTTACTCGTGTGGGTCGCTCCCCTCGAGTGCCACTCCGGAGTAGGCTTTACACCGTGCCGAGCGCCGGGCACAGTTGGTGAGTTGTGAGTGATGACACTTTACACCGTGCCGAGCGCCGGACACAGACAGAGCAGGCAGTGCCAGTATCTCCTGGCCCTTTGATTGAGTCTCCTTGGGCAGTTGGGTTATAGTTGCATATATACAGTCATCTTCTTGGCATTGCATTTTGAGGCATAGTAGTGGTAGCTTCCTTTTTCAGCAGTCTTTATTGCATACCACTGTTCATTTCTTTTGCCTCTTATAGTCCTAGTGGGTGCGTCAGCATTTGAGGTTTTTACCCACTAGGGGAGGCTACTGGTTTATCTAGTAGTTCTCACCCCCATGGTTGTTCTGTGTCTTCTCCCCCTTTGCTTTGCAGAGTCGTCTGTGGGAGTTGCTGGGCCTTCAGCGGCAGAACGAGGTAAGAGGATCGCCGACTAGCTAGATCATCTACCCCGAGCAAGAGATTAGCGAGGTTTTTTATTGTACCCCTTTTGTATCTCAGACTTCAGTAGTTTACTTTTGGGTCTCGCTTTGACCAGCTGGTTGTATATTTATGGTGAGCAGGGAGTTTTTTGTACTTTTATTTCAGCTTGTAGTTTATTTCAGTCTGAGATTACTTTTAGTTCTATTAGTTCAGCTCTGTTTATGCTCTTTTATTGTATATTATCTATCTGAGCAGGTTACCAGCACTTCGTGTACATGGAAAATTCTGTGTGCACGGCGGATCTGTTGGCGGGCCCGGGTTCTGGTTGACACCCGGGGCGTGACACCTTGTGGCGATCTCGGAAAGCCGGTCACAAAATCCATCGTAATCATCTCCCACTTCCATTCCGGCACCGGCAGCAGTTGTAACTTCCCTGCTGGGCATTGATGTTCGGCCTTTACTCGCTGGCACACCAGGCAATGTGCCACGAATCGGGTTCACGTCTCCCTTCAATTTAGGCCACCAGAAGGTTTGCTTTATATCTTTGTACATCTTCGTTCCCCCAGGGTGCACTGCGTAGGGAGCAGTATGCGCTTCCCTCAGAATCTCCTCTTTGAGTTCCGGTAGGTCTGGCACGCAGATTCGTCCTCGGAATCATATTGTGCCATCAGAGCCTATTGCAAAATCGCCCCCTTGGTCTGAGGGTGCTCTGTCTCGCACAAGTTGTAAATGGGTATCTTTTGATTGTCCTTCCAAGATCCTGTCTAGCAGGGTGGGTCTGACCACCAGGGTCGTGAGTCGTGCGACCGTACCCGCTGGCACCACCTCTAGCCTCAATTGCGAAAACTCTGCAATCAGGTGGTCCTGCTGGGTAATAGCACTTACCCCTGCTCCTTCTGTCTGCCCCTTGCGGCTCAAGGCGTCGGCCACCACATTTGCCTTCCCCGGGTGGTAGTGGATCGACAAGTCATAATCTTTCAGTAGCTCGAGCCACCGCCTTTGCCGCAAGTTTAGCTCCTTCTGGGTGAAGAGGTACTTGAGGCTCTGATGATCGGAATACACATCGCAGTGTGTCCCGTACAAATAATGTCTCCACAACTTGAGGACAAACACGACTGCCGCCAGCTCCAAGTCGTGCACGGGATAATTTCTCTCGTACTCCTTTAGTTGTCTTGATGCATAGGCTATGACCTTACCCCGTTGCATAAGCACACCCCCGAGACCGTTTCGCGACGCATCGCAATAAACCTCATAATCCTCCCAAGGTTCCGGTAAGGCGAGAACCGGGGCCCGCGTCAATCTGTCCTTGAGTTCCTCAAAACTCCTCTGGCACTGATCTGTCCAGATAAACTTCTCCCCCTTCCGGGTTAGGCGATTCAAGGGGGTGGCAATTTTGGAGAAGCCTTCCACAAAGCGCCGGTAATACCTTGCCAGCCCCAGGAAGCTTCGTACCTCGATTACCGTTGTCGGTCGGGGCCAGCCCGTCACCGAGTCTATCTTCCTCGGGTCCACTGCAATCCCAGACACCGAAACGATGTGCCCCAAAAAGTCCACCTCGCGGAGCCAAAACTCACACTTTTTGAGTTTTACGTAGAGTTTTTGATCCCGGAGGGTCTGAAGGACTATACGTATGTGCTCCTCATATTCCTCATCTGTACGTGAGTAGATGAGGATATCATCAATGAAGACCACTACGAATAAATCCAAGAAGGGTTTGAACACCCTGTTCATCATGTCCATAAATACCGCTGGGGCATTAGTGAGCCCGAACGGCATTACCGTGAATTCGTAGTGGCCGTAGCGTGTCCAGAAGGCCGTTTTGGGGACTTCCTCACCCCTAACTTTGAGCTGATGGTAGCCGGACTGCAGATCAATCTTTGAGAACACTGTTGCCCCTTGTAACTAGCCGAATAGATCGTCGATCCTCGGCAGGGGGGATTTATTCTTAATGGTGACCTTGTTTATTTCCCGGTAGTCTATGCACAAACGAAGGCTTCCGTCCTTCTTTCTTACGAACAGAACGGGCGCGCCCCATGGCGACACGCTCGGTCTGATGAAGCCTTTATCCAAAAGGTCCTCCAGTTGCGGCTTGAGTTCCTTCAACTCGGCGAAAGCCATCCTATACGGTGCTTTGGTGATGGGTTTAGTGCCTGGGAGCAGCTCAATGGGGAAGTCGACCTCTCGTTCAGGTGGCCTCCCGGGGAGTTCCACCGGAAATATATCCGGGAATTCCTTTACAATTGGGATGTTGGACGGTGAGGGGGCGGGTCGAGCCGTTAAGTCCACCGAGGCCAAATAGGCCACGCACCCGCCCTCTACTAATTTTCTGGCTCGTGACGCGGAGATGACGGTTAAGAAGGAAGTACTTTTACACGCCAGGTAAACGTGTTCCGGGAAACCCGGTTTCTGCAGTCGTACCTGACGTTTCTCGCAATCGATTACCGCCTGGTACTCGGTGAGCCAATCCATGCCTAGCACCACATCGAATTCTTTTAACGGGATGACCACCAGATCCCAGGGGCAGGACAACCTTCCCAGGTTTATGGGGCAAGAAGGTACAAAGCTAGTTGCTTCAATTGGTCCCCCAGGGGTCTGGATGGTCATCAGGTCGCATAGGGGTCTACTCTCTAGAATATGGGTATGTGCAAAAGCACGGGAGACGAAGGAGCGAGACGCCCCGGTGTCAAAAAGAGTTCGAGCTCGAAAATCAGAAATTGAGGTAATACCTGCTACTACGTCCTCCGGTGGTTCCGCTCCTCGCTGGCTCATGGTGTAGACCCTCCCTCCTGGTTGGGGTCGCATTTCCCCTTCCTGTCGAGTTGCTGGGGGGTGTGAGGGTACTCCCGTTGGTGCTCTCCCTCGTCCCTGCGGCTGCAGTGTCGAGGTGGAAGCCGCGGAGGATGCCGCCCCCGTGTTCAAGGGGCAGTTAAACCGGAGGTGCCCAGGCTTGCCGCAGCGATAACAATGGTCTTGTCTCTTGGGGCATTCTGTGACTCGGTGCGTTCCTCTGCAAATAACGCAGGGTCTGTCTACCGGCCGTTGTCCCCCCGTCGGTGTGCTCTTGGTCCCCTGTTGCGTCTTGGGGTACTTTGGGGGCCGGTTTCCGCCAGAAAAGCCCCCTCCGGGGTAAGACTGTGACCGCTTCTTGTCCCGATTGTACTCCATGCCTTCCCGCCGAGCGCGTGTGACGGCGAAGCCACGTTCCACGATAGTGGCCCTGTCGACTACTGCCCGGAAGGTATGTAAGTCTGCTGCTTTGACTACTTCGAAGATGTCGCTCCGTAGCCCGTCTACAAAAAGACGGGCCTTGTGGGGTTCATCCCGTATGACGAACGGGACACAATTAGTTAATCTCACGAACTCTCGCTGGTATTCCATAACTGATCGATTCCCTTGTTTAATGTGTTTGAGGTCGTCCTCCATCTGTCGTTTAACACTGTTGGAAAAGAACGCTCCAAACAGTTCGTCTCTGAAAGTTGACCACGACGGTAGTGGAGTGCTCGTAGACGGGTCCGGGCGTACCGTCTTCCACCAAATGCAGGCGTTCCCCTCAAGAAAGTGGAAGGCTAAGGGGACCCGTTCATGTTCCTCCATCAATAGGTCTTCAAAAAGCTTCTCCGTGGTATCCACCCATTTTTCTACGACCCAGGGGTCGGTCGTTTCTCCCTCAAAGATGAGCGGATCGTACTTCTTGAACTCTGCCAGGTTCGTCCTAACTCGTTCACGTTCAGTTCGCTGATCTATAGCCCCTCCTGCAGCTGTGGTACTCCTGGGAGTGGGGGTCATCGCCGCCTCTCTTGTCGAGTCTCCCGCAGTCGCTCCCGGTACGGGCCCCGAAGCTGCCGGGGTAGGGGAGTCCAACGGGGCTGTGGGTTGCTCCGTTGACACGCCCGTCGTCGAGGTCTGATGGGGTGTGGCTGTAGTTGCACCACCCGCCCCTGGCGGTCCCGTAGTGGGGGCGGTCGGTTCGAGCGGAGGGATCGGAGCGTCCTCTACTGACACAGTTGCCTACCGCTGTGTTAACTGACGGACTTGTTCCGTCAACGTTGCCAATTGTCCGGCCATCTCTCGCAATTGCTGTCGGAGGAGTTGGTTCTCCGCGGTGGTCGGGGCCGTATTTTCTGCACCTGCGTTGTCGGTCGATGACCTAGTCCGGGCCATTATCAGCTGTATACAAAGAAACCGCATTAACCCTAAGGTTACTGGCCTAATACTTGACCTACGGACGTACCTAAATTAAGTCCCTCTTTCCCCCGTACACTCACGATCTACTGCTCCTACATCTTGGTTATCTCATGTTCAATTTGCTTGTGGCATGATGCACTGCGGATGTTGGTCACCGACTACTGTGGTTAAAGTTGTTTTTCTCTGATACCATTTAATCTGTCATGCCCCGGAGGTCTAAGGATAAGCGGAAAAGCGTATATATATATTTTTTCTTTATAAATAAGTATCGATCTCCCCCCCGGTGCGTGTCAGACCCGCCACATATACAAATTCGCTCTTCAAACGGACAGAGTCTCCTTTGTATATGCACGGCGTCATATTTACAACAACAACACAACAACATTCTTTAACCACACAGTCACAGTGAACAAAGGAAGGGAAGGTAATCTCATTCAATCACATCAAGAGTTAAACTACGGGTTTTGCAAACGGTGTCCACACGACACCCAGTTTTTGAAACATTTATACATTCACACTAAAGCGGCCATATCTTTTTGGAAGGATAAATCCAGGGGTTTACCAAGATTGTGCCCACACGGCACTTAGTTTTGGAAAGCATTTTCGAAACCATTTTATTTGTTGCAGACTATGCCGCGTAAAAGTCCATAAAAGTATATCAAATCCACAGTGCTAACAAATAGACTATCCAACATCCCACATGATCCACATTCAAGCAAATTAAACTAACAGTTATACTGAAAAGAGAAATGAGATAAACCGAAACGGAAATAGCGGAACAAAGCCTCATACGGCTAAGGTCCTCTCGACGCAGCCTCACCACCGTCCCAGCTATTACACCAAGTCTGACCTGTCACAGTGTGGGAAGTCAGTGACAAATAAAGTAGATGTTTCAACAATTTACAATAACTTTAAAATAAAACAAGTACACCGGAACCTTTCGCTTTTCCACCTCATGTGTCCACCTCACTTGATTTAATTACAACTGGTACCTATCGGGGAGTCGACGATGTTACGGCATTTCGGTGTTGGCATATTTCGTGAGTCAAGTCAGTGAGTTGAGTCGGAGTCTTAAAGGGATCAAATTGTCAATCAGCAATCAAAGACTTACAGAAGATTCAACAAGAGCTCAAGTTGACACTCAGTGTCTTGAGTCTTGAAGATTGAAGTTGAAGAATTGTGGATCAGTTACATCAATCTCAAGAAGAAAGTATTCAAAAGGATCAGGTATGGTTAACTAAATAATTTTGGTGATCCGAATACTTTCTTATAGTGTAGAAACACTTGGATGAATTTTTAATTACATAAAAATCAAAAACTGGACATGGGACATGTTCAGGATCCGGATCAGACAGTCCAATCCGGATCCCGAAGGGTGCTTGTTCATTGGCAAATCCGATCCGGATCAAAGGTCATTTCGATCCGGATCCCGAACATGGGTTTTTGCTGGAATACATGAACGATCCGGATCGGGCATTTCAATCCGGATCCCGAACCCTGTTTTTACTAGAATAGCCTGACTCGTTACGACGATCCGGATCACAGTAAATCCGATCCGGATCGCCGTCCTGAAAATTTCCAGATAAAGTAAGTTTTTGATTCTTATCTCTTTCCAAAGGTTTCTAAACTATAAATAGACATTTAGGGTTTCTCAAAAACGTGGGGAGCACGGCCGATCAATTGATAAAACACTTGAGAGCAACCCTAGAGGCTAGGTTTTTATCGTTCTTCTCTATAGCCTCTTTTAGGTCAATTCGACGGTTCTTTCAAGAACATATCTTTTGTCGAATTGATCTAATCTTTGCTTAGAGATTTTTCCCATGGATCTTCATTGATAATCTAAGCAAAGGATCACCATCGAAGCCAACATTCTTACCGGCTGAGTTTGCGTCGTGGATTCGACGTGGCATCGTGGATTCGGTGTGCTAAAGGCGTTTCGTGGATTCGAAACATGTGCTCGTGGATTTGAGTGGCGTTCGTGGATTCGAACGTGTGCAGTGGACGTGCAATCGTTGGAGCACAAGGTCCGAAGAAGTTGAAGGAGGGGTTAAATCCGTGGAGACAGTAATCACCTTGTTATTCTTCTTTTCTTAGTGGATTGTTATTGCGTGGACATCCAACCGGTCAGCGCAAGGTCCGAAGAAGCTGAAGGAGGGGTTGAGTCCATGGAGTCGGTAATCACCTTGTTATTCTTCTATTCTTAGTGGATTGTTATTGCGTGTTGGTCCCGTGGTTTTTCTCCTGGATTGGAGTTTCCACGTATATCTCGGTGTGCTATTTTTATTTTCCGCATTGGTTTTTATTTTGCACTGAGATTTGGTTTTATAAGTATTACACCTATTCACCCCCCCTCTAGTTGTTTGATAGTACCTATTTAGATCCTTGTGGATCCTACATAAAAACCAACAATTGGTATCAGAGCGGGTTTTAGGCTTATCTATCATGATGGGTGAAAGTGGTAATATTTATAGACCTCCTCTTTTTGATGGGACTAATTATGCTTATTGGAAAGTGCGGATGAGAGCTTTTCTCATCGCAATTGATGAGCGGGTATGGCAATCCGTGGAATACGGTTGTGTTGGGTTATATGTAATACGGATCTAAATAGGGGAAAAAACACCTAGAGGGGGGTGAATAGGTGTAAACGCATAAACACTCAAAAAATCGTTGCGATAAAAACCCAATGCGGAAATGAAAATAATACGCAAGATTTTTACGTGGAAAACTCCATCACCGGAGAAAAAAACCACGGGACCGATAACACGGCAGAAATCCACTAGAATTAAAACACGTACAAGGTGATTTACCGTACACACTTACGACTCAACCTTTTCCATACGCTCCTAGAGGATCTTCTCCGCTCGCTCCGCGACGCTTCTCGAATCCACGATCTGCGCCCAACGCCGAATCCACGGCGTCCAACGTCGAATCTACGACGTCTGACCGAATCCACGGTCTTCACCCAATAGCACCCTTCAAATCCACGAACGTGCCTCGCTCCGAATCCACGAGAGCGGTTGAACCTTGAATCCACAAGGACACGCGAATCCACGCGCCGATTTTTGGGGTAAATCGTTGTTTTGGGTGGTGATGATCCGCCGAATACTTAGATCAAAGATAGATCGGAAATACCATCTAAGTATTCATTAGTTTGATTCAACTCAAGATGTGAGTATGAAAACCTAGAATCAAACTAATCAATATAGATGAAGAAACATAGAGTATTCTCTAATGATTTCCTTTCTTCTCTATATGTGGATCTATAGCCGTATAAAATGATATATGAAAATGACGGCTATTGACTATGTGGATTGACCCTAGAAAAAGAGTCATAGGGTCTATTTATAGGTTAGAAACCCTAGGAAGGAGATAAGAATCAAAAACCTAACATTTCTGGAAATTTTACGAACGGCGATCCGGATCGGACTAGCTGTGATCCGGATCGTCGTAACGAGTCACCCAGTTCCAGAAAAACGAAGGTTCGGGATCCGGATCGAAGTGCATGATCCGGATCGTTCATACAGTTCACCAAACATCAACGTTCGGGATCCGGATTGCGAAGCCTGATCCGGATCGTTCAAGGAAGATGGTAAACTCAGTGTTCGGGATCCGGATCAAGAGGCTACGATCCGGATTGAACTGGTGTATGAACGAACCACCTTCGGGATCCGGATCGAACAACCTGATCCGGATCCTGAACATGTCCCAAGTCCAGTTTTTGATTTTTATGCAATGAAAGATTCTTCCAAGTGTTTCTACACTACAAGAAGTATTCGGATCACACAAAATCTTAGGTTAAACATACCTGATCCTTTTGAATTCTTCTTTCTTGAGATTGAGTTAAACGATCCAACTTTCTTCACCTTCAATCTTCAAGACTTGAAACTTTCACGAAACTACGCCAACTCAAATTCCGTAACAATCTCCTCCTTTGGCGGTTTCGTGACAAAACATAGATCCACTAAAGAAAATTCAAAAAGATATTTTTGTTGCTATCACCATACAACAAAAATTTACAATGGAGATCCAAAAATTTAAAAACATGAGATAAACTCCTAAAACAGACTCTAGACTTAGACATCTGTACTCTCTGCACAAAGAAATCATTCTTGACAAAAAGAGATCGTTAGATACCTCAAGAATATTTAGCATACAAAACCTAGTACAGAGATAGAGTTTATCTAATCATCATGACATTTGAGAATTCAGATATGTAAGAGAATCATAGTCAAAAACCAACATATCTTTTATGCAACTAAAAACCAAATGTCACACAATGTTAGTCCAACATCAACTTGTTAGTTATATTACATGCCCAAATAGTTAGTCGAATAGTTAGTCGAGACATGCAAACAATCACAAGATGAAAACCAAAAGTTGAAGTTGAGATCATACTTACCTTGATATTTCATCATTCATTGTAGAGATCATACTTACCTTGATATTTCATCATTCATTGTTCAAAGTTCTCTCTAACTCTCTCCCCCTTTTTGTCACAAAACAAAGCCAAAATGTAGTTAAGACTACGAAATGTTAGGAGAGGGAAAAGTTCCAATAAAACGTAAAACCTGAGAACTAAGCTAAAGTAAGTATAAAACTAAATCCTAAAATCAAAATCCTGCACAAAAAGAAAAGGAAGGTGCAGTTCAGTCGGAGGAGTCTGAGCTGGTACAACTCAGCTTGCTCAAAATCCCTTTAAGCATTGTTGAAATAGTTGAACACTTCTTCTTGATCTTCTTGTGTTCAGAGGAAATTTGCTGAAGTTCTTTCGATATCCTCTCTTGTGCAGCAGAGAGTCTTTGTTGTTCCTGGCGAAGCGATTCCAATACAGCAGCGTCTGTACCCTGTCTTTTCGAGTGTGATGGATGCTGTCTAGAAGCAGATGGTGCATCCAATCCCTTAACCCATGGAGATTCAGTTTGTAGAACCCCAGAGAGTGAGCGAGCTCTAGTAAAAGGCCCACTATGATAACTTTCACTTCTTAGGACATTCTTTCGTCTTGTATATTGCTTAGTTGTTGATGCAGATTTCATAAGCCTTTTGCCTTTGACAGATTTCCTGTTTTCCTCATCAATCTTCTGTTGAACATCTTTGAAGAATTCATCCCATTCTTCCGTATCGTACTCTGAGCTGTCCTCCCTGCCTTCGGTTGTCTTATCTCCTGTTGAAACATCCGGTTTCTCTTTTACAGATGTACTCTTGTGCACCATTGTGACCAGTAACAGGATTAACCAAGAGAGTGCTATTGATTCTAGTGCTTTAAGTTTAGAGAAATTGTCCTGTGAAAAACCAACTCAAGAACACAAAAATTGTTAATTTTCAAAGATTGAAAAAAAATTGTACCCAAACAATCATAATCATGTAGAGAGACTAAGAATCAAATTAGTTTTGCAAAAAGGACTTTTAAAAATAGATCAATTGCATGATTTTCGAAAATCCTTATTATATGCCCTAAAACCGAAATTTTAGAAATCGAAGCCTAAAAATCCGTTAATCAGGAGAGTACCTAGCATATAAACAAAACTAATCTACCCAGAGTTCTTATTTCAAAAGAAATTTGATCAAAAACCATCCACAAACAAAGTTGATCCAAGAAATTCATCACGTTTGAGGAGGAAAAGAGAAAAACGGTGAAAAACCGAGATTTTGATCAATAAAACTTACTTGGAGTTGAAGAACTTGAGTTTGAAAGCTTCCAGGAAGGATGAAATCTAGAGAGAGAGGCTCTGGAAACTTTGGAACAAAAGATTGGAGTAAAAGAAATCAAAAACCCCTTTCGTTCTTTATAAAACCTAGCCGCGATCCGGATCAGTTCATAACTGCGATCCGGATCGGCTGCCCGCAGTGAGAAACTGCGTTCGGGATCCGGATCGGCAGATACAATCCGGATCGTCAGCCCGCAGAAGAATTCCTGCGTTCGGGATCCGGATCATCTAGCCCGATCCGGATCGGCCCCAACTTTTTCTTTAGAAAATTTCAGAGAAATTCAAGAAAAACCAGAAAAAGATTGTAAGCGCAAATGTGTATCAACTTTAAACAAAAATCATCGTTTCATACAACAAGAATTAGATTATGCCAAATCTATCAATAATATCCAAAAATGAAACGAAAATTTACAAAAATTAAATCCCTTAAAGTTGAACACCTTCAATTACATCTAACTTGATCTTATGAGTAATGCCTTTATCAAATCATCAATTCAGTAAAGAAAATGAAATACAAAGATCAATAGATGTTTGAAATCCCAAATATAATAGATAATGTATCTAGACAATCTGTTGAAGAGAGTGGCTCTTTGAGCATCTTTCATTAAAAACCCACCTTATACCAACCTTGAAATTTGACAGAGTCAAGTATTTCAACATGCATTTTACTTAATCAAAAATTTGAACAACCATGCTTGGTATACATGTGGTAGCTGCACACAATACTCGGACGACCGAGTTGGTAGCTCTTTCCTCCATGTGGTGGTAGTTTTCACACTCCTCATTGGGATGTAACTCTTTCCACATCTTTTGAGCATTTTACCTTTTCTAAGACTCCCCCTCAATTGGCTATCAATTATTTAAGATATAAAGTATTCAACCAAATATTGATCTCGATTTCATACTCGACTAAGCAGTCAAATAAGATAATGACTATACCAAGAGATCATAGAGAGAGTGAAATTGACTTTGATCACTTTAGAAGATGATTTAATTAACATAAATGATCATTGCAACAGTGAAATATTATGATGGCAAAAGCATAATAAATTTCTAAATGTGCGAAAAGATGCAATTAAAGTCAATTATGATCTATGCTCAATTAATGTCCTATGTACAAACATAGATAATGAACAAAATAAAAACAAATACAAAACCTATCCTAAGCAAAGATTTCAAAAAGAAGATTATTTCAAGGAAAGCATCCCAATTGCTTTTCGTAAATGAATAAAACGTTTTTGATCCAAAGGTTTTGTTAGAATGTCAGCTAATTGATCCTCAGTTGAAATATATGAAAGTTGAAGAGTATTTGATTCAACTAGCTCTCTAAGAAAATGATATCTAAGTTCAATATGTTTTGTTCTAGAGTGCAACACAGGGTTTTTAGAAATGTTAATAGCACTAGTGTTGTCACAAAGTATTGTTACCGAAGATGCTGAAATGTGGAAGTCGCTCAATACGCTTTTCATCCAAATGAGTTGAGTTGAGCAACTTCCAGCTGAAATGTATTCCGCTTCGGCAGTCGAGAGTGCTATGCAGTTCTGCTTTTTACTGTGCCATGCAACAAGGCAATGGCCAAGATAGAAGCATGCACCACTCGTGCTTTTCCGATCATCCACTGATCCTGCCCAATCGGCATCTGAGTATCCAACAATATCCAAACTTGTTCCCATAGGATACCAAATTCCGAAATTAATTGATCCTTTGATATACCGGATGATCCTTTTCACCGCTTTCAGGTGAACCTCCTTTGGTGCTGATTGATATCTCGCGCAAATCCCAACACCAAAAGATATATCCGGGCGACTAGCCGTGAGGTAAAGTAGACTTCCAATCATACTTCGATACAGTTTCTCGTCTACATTCTCACTATGTGATTCACTTCCAAGTCCCTTGTGGCTAGTTCCCATTGGAGTCGGAAAATCTTTACAATTTTCTAGATCAAACTTTTTGACCAACTCCATTGCATACTTAGATTGACTCAAGTGAATACCTTCATCATTTTGTTTAATTTGCAATCCAAGGAAATAAGTCAATTCGCCCATCATGGACATCTCAAATTCGCTTTCCATGGTCTCCGCGAATTTAGAAGCATCGTTATCTCTTGTTGCGCCAAATACAATGTCATCGACATAGATTTGTGCTACAATGAAATTGCTTTGATAATGCTTCACAAAGAGAGTCCTATCAGCTCCCCCTCGAGTATAGCCCTTCTCCAAAAGGTGCTTTGTTAACCTTTCGTACCATGCTCGCGGTGCTTGTTTCAGACCGTAAAGAGCCTTTTTCAAACGAAAAACATGGTTAGGTTGTTTATGATCTACAAAACCTTTCGGTTGAGCCACATAAACCTCCTCATTTAAAAACCCATTTAGAAATGCGCTCTTAACGTCCATTTGAAATAATTTGATTTTAAAATGACAAGCAATAGCAAATAGTATACGAATGGACTCGAGTCTAGCTACAGGGGCGAATGTTTCGTCAAAGTCTATACCTTCTACTTGAGAGTAGCCTTGAGCAACTAATCGTGCCTTGTTCCTGATGATAGTACCATCCTCATTTTTCTTGTTCTTGAAGATCCATTTGGTACCTATCACATTGTGTTGCTTTGGAGGCTTCGTTAATTCCCAGACTTTGTTTCGCTCAAATTGATGGAGCTCTTCCTGCATTGCTTTAATCCAGTAGTCATCCTGAAGAGCTTCATCTATGTTCTTTGGCTCGATTAAAGATACGTAGCAAGCGAATCCACAAACCAACTGCCTCCGAGTTCTGACTCCTTCTTGTGGATCTCCAATAATATTCGATTCCGGATGATCCTTGGAGATTCGTAACGTTTGTTGAAACGGAGTACTCGGAGATATATGAGATGATTCCTGCACATCAGATAAACTAGAAGAACCATTAGATGCATCATTAATATTGGAAGTATTATTATGAGAAGATGCACTAGCAGGAGAATCATCATCTAGAGAGATATCGAGGGTAGATTTTCCAGTTTCAAAGTGAAAAGCTTCATCTACTTTAACATTTATAGATTCTACGATCGTCTTAGATTCAATGTTAAATACTCGATATGCTCTGCTATTCGTAGAATAACCCAGAAAGATCCCTTCATCACTTCGAGAGTCGAACTTTCCAAGATTTTCACGGTCACGTAAAATGTAACATCGACTCCCGAAGACACGAAAATATTTGATATTGGGTTTTCTACTAAACCACAGCTCATATGGTGTATTTAAAGTTCCTGGGCGCAAGTAAACTCTATTAATGACATAGACAGCGGTGTTCACAGCTTCAGCCCAAAAATGTAGCGGTAAATTTCGGCTATGAAGCATCACACGCGCCATCTCTTGAACAACCCTGTTCTTGCGCTCAACAACACCATTCTGCTGAGGTGTATAGGGTGCCGAGAATTCATGTTTAATCCCATTTGAAGTGCAAAAATCAATGAATTTTGAATTTATGAATTCTCCACTTCTATCACTTCTAACACGAATGATCTTTTCATTCTTTTCAATCATAATACGATGGCAAATCTCATGAAAAGAGTCAAACGTATCAGCTTTCTCTTTTAAAAATGCTACCCAAGAAAATCGAGAGAAATCATCAACCAATAAAAAGATGTACCATTTACCTCCCAAAGATGGTTGACGGGTCGGCCCCATTAGGTCCATGTGCAAAAGTTCCAAGGGCCGTTTTGTACCAACGTGGTTCAAGTTCTTGTGTGCAGTCCTAGACTGTTTTCCCTTTTGGCAACCACCACACACAACGTTTTGTTTAAATAAAAGCTTTGGAACCCCCTTGACCACGTCCTTGTTTGAAATTCTAGTAAGTTCCTTAAAATTTAAGTGACCTAGCCTTTCATGCCAAAGAGTTTCATTATTCAAAGCAGCTAAGTTACAATTTTCAGAAAATTTATTAGGAACAACATAACAATTGTTTTCAGATCTAACCCCTTTTAAAAAGAAGACATGGTCCTTATCAGTTACAACGCATTCAACAGATGAAAAGTTAACTGAAAAACCATTATCGCAAAGTTGACTTATGCTTATGAGGTTAGTCTTAAGGCCATCAACAAATAAGACGTTTTTCAAAATTGGGCCATCTGGAATAGCTACCGTCCCTTTTCCAACAATTTTGGAAGATCGACCGTCTCCGAAAACAACGTGTCCTCCGGAGATTTTCTCAAGATTTTGAAAACTATTTTTGTCACCGGTCATGTGACGGGAACACCCGCTATCCAGATACCAAGACGAACTATCATATGCATGCAAGGAAACATTGGAAACAAGACAAGGGAAAATTTCACCTTTGCGCACCCAAACCCTTTTGGAGTGCGTCGGTAATGGTCGTGAAGTTATATGCCTAGGTGAAGGCGTCTTGTTATAGCGATTGTTGTTCCTTGATGAAATCGTCTTGCGCGATGAACTACCAAATCTCTTTTCATTTGAAAAGTTTTGCTTTGATTTTCGGGGAGGAGCCATTTTGGTAGTTGTTGCAAGAGGTCCTTGAGATGAGCGTTCGACTCCCGTCTTGCAATATCTTCTTATGTGCCCTGAAACACCACAACGAAAACATACCTTAGATCTTGACGATCCCAAAGTGGATGAAGTAGGTTTGTTGTCGTTGTTTGTCTTGAATTCCGGTGTCGGAGGAGGAGATGCCGACTGAGGCACAAAAACTGTCTCACTCGAACTTGGACTGTTTCCAGTTTGAGTGTATCCGAGGCCGAACCTATTTGATTGACCAAGACCAAGAAGTCTATCCAACTTACTCCTTCCTGAAGAGAATCGCTGTAAGTCATTCTTGAGTTGGAAAATGGTCTTTGTCATTTCCAGGTTATCCTGTCGAGCCTCGTTGTAGAGCTTTGAGAAGTGATTCGCGTTATCCACCAGATTTGTATGTTCCTTCTCAAGTTGCTCATTGGACTCTTGAAGGGAAGCATTTGCCTTTATCAGGTTTTCCCTTTCCACTTCAAGAGCGTTTGAGAGAGAAGTCGCTCTTTTAGCTTCTTCTTCGAGATCATGCACTCTCCCTCTCAAACTCTTGTTTTGCTTAGCCACTTTCTTTGAGTCCCTCAAAAGTCTGTGGTAGGCTAGAGCAAAGTCTTCACCTTCCGAATCATCCGATTCGTTGTCCGTAGCATTCTTTTCAACAGTGGAATTGGACAACGACTCAGATGTACTTGCCATAAAGCACATGAAGGGTGAAGATACGGACGCGTGGAATGCGGTGGAGCTCTTTTCTTCATCACTCGAAGACGACTCATTTGACGTTGAGTTGTCATCCCAAGTGACGACTTGCATCGCCTTCTTCTTTGCCGGATACTTGTTAGGACATTCCGTTGCAATGTGGCCGTAGCCTCGACATTTGAAGCATTGTAGTTGTCCTTCTGAACTTTTCTTATCCTTTGAGAAGTTCTCTTGCTTTCTTGACTTGTAACCTGAAGTACCCTTGCCTTTGTTCGACTTTCCGAAGGATGGAGATTTGCTTGAATTACCCCTTCGAAAGTTGCGGCGAAACTTCCTTGTCAAGAGAGCGAGCTGCTTCTCAAATTCCTCCATAGAAAGGTTCTCGTCATCGTCTGAGGAGGATGTATCCGCTTCTTCTTCCTTAGTTGTTTTCAACGCATAACCTGAAGACTTAGAAGTGGATGCCTTTCCAAAAGAATTGTTAGTGGTAAATGTCATTTCATAAGTTTGTAATGAACCAACTAATTCTTCTACACGTATTTCGTCCGGGTGTTTAATAGTTTCAATGGCAGTAACCTTTGGGCGAAATCGTTCAGGAAGAGTTCTTAAGATTTTTCTTACAATCTTAAATTCTGGAATCTTCTCTCCCAGATTAGCACATGAGTTTACGATGTCTTGCAATCGTGTATAGTAGTCCGTGAAAGATTCATTTTCTGCCATTAAGATAGAGTCAAACTTGCTCGTAAGCATTTGCAGTTTCTGAATCTTCACGAGGTTAGTTCCCTCATGTGTAACCTGAAGAACATCCCAGATTTCTTTCGCAGTCTCACATGCCGAGACGCGAGAGAATTCAGTTTGGGATAAGGCATTAAAGATAGCATTAATTCCCTTGCCATTGTAAGAAGATGAATCTAACTCTTCCTTGGTCCATTTCGACCTAGGTTTTAAGGTGCGAACATCACCAATAAATTCAGTTGGATTAGTCCATCCTAATTCAATCGATTGCCACACCCATTCGTCGATGGAAATTAAAAAGGCTTTCATCCGTACTTTCCAGTACGCATAATTTGTTCCATCGAAGAACGGGGGTCGGTTGATGTTTCCACCTTCAACCATTGTTTACAACCCTATTCCCGCTCTGATACCACTTGTTGGGTTATATGTAATACGGATCTAAATAGGGGAAAAAACACCTAGAGGGGGGTGAATAGGTGTAAATGCATAAACACTCAAAAAATCGTTGCGATAAAAACCCAATGCGGAAATGAAAATAATACGCAAGATTTTTACGTGGAAAACTCCATCACCGGAGAAAAAAACCACGGGACCGATAACACGGCAGAAATCCACTAGAATTAAAACACGTACAAGGTGATTTACTGTACACACTTACGACTCAACCTTTTCCATACGCTCCTAGAGGATCTTCTCCGCTCGCTCCGCGACGCTTCTCGAATCCACGATCTGCGCCCAACGCCGAATCCACGGCGTCCAACGTCGAATCCACGACGTCTGACCGAAATCCACGGTCTTCACCCAATAGCACCCTTCGAATCCACGAACGTGCCTCGCTCCGAATCCACGAGAGCGGTTGAACCTTGAATCCACAAGGACACGCGAATCCACGCGCCGATTTTTGGGGTAAATCGTTGTTTTGGGTGGTGATGATCCGCCGAATACTTAGATCAAAGATAGATCGGAAATACCATCTAAGTATTCATTAGTTTGATTCAACTCAAGATGTGAGTATGAAAACCTAGAATCAAACTAATCAATATAGATGAAGAAATATAGAGTATTCTCTAATGATTTCCTTTCTTCTCTATATGTGGATCTATAGCCGTATAAAATGATATATGAAAATGACGGCTATTGACTATGTGGATTGACCCTAGAAAAAGAGTCATAGGGTCTATTTATAGGTTAGAAACCCTAGGAAGGAGATAAGAATCAAAAACCTAACATTTCTGGAAATTTACGGACGGCGATCCGGATCGGATAGCTGTGATCCGGATCGTCGTAACGAGTCAGCCAATTCCAGAAAAACGAAGGTTCGGGATCCGGATCGAAGTGCTTGATCCGGATCGTTCATACAGTTCACCAAACATCAACGTTCGGGATCCGGATTGCGAAGCCTGATCCGGATCGTTCAAGGAAGATGGTAAACTCAGTGTTCGGGATCCGGATCAAGAGGCTACGATCCGGATTGAACTGTGTATGAACGAACCACCTTCGGGATCCGGATCGAACAACCTGATCCGGATCCTGAACATGTCCCAAGTCCAGTTTTTGATTTTTATGCAATGAAAGATTCTTCCAAGTGTTTCTACACTACAAGAAGTATTCGGATCACACAAATCTTTAGTTAAACATACCTGATCCTTTTGAATTCTTCTTTCTTGAGATTGAGTTAAATGATCCAACTTTCTTCACCTTCAATCTTCAAGACTTGAGACTTTCACGAAACTACGCCAACTCAAATTCCGTAACAGGTTGGGTGCATCCTGTTTAGGAGTAGGAAATTCTACTACTCCAACACACTCGCTCTAATGGTCCAAAGAGGATTTGAAAGATCTCTTACAAGGGAAGGTATGACCCGCTTTTAATTCCTTTCCTCAGACCTTGGTTCACAGACATTTCCCGCGTGTGAAAACCGCGAAGGAAAATTTGTGATATTCTCAAAATTTCCACATGAGGTACTAATCTTGTAAAAATTCAAAAGCTCCAGATGCTGCCACACGTCAATTTGACTGTGACGCCCCACTTCCCAGGGGGTCACCCATCCTAGAACTACTCTGCTTCTAGCAACGCTTAACTCTCATTTCCTCGTGGATCTTGCTACCATCCAATTTTCAATACCGGTTAAGATTTAGTCCTATTATATCATATATAATATAGAGGACAATCCAATTCGGGGGTGTCACATTCTTCCCCCCTTTAAGCCCTGACGTCCACGTCAGGCTTCAAGCACACTCACAAGCACCATGCGATGTGAGACTCGTCTCGCTAGCCTTAGCGACTTGTGAGGAGCTGCACTCCTACCAAAACGTCCATTACCGGGGCCTCGCCTACCCGCTAAATACCCTGGCTTAGCCGAGACTCATCTCACATTTCCGGCTGGTGAATGGCTCTAATACCAACTGTGACGCCCCACTTCCCAGGGGGTCACCCATCCTAGAACTACTCTAGCTCTAGCACCTTAACATCTCATGTTCCTCTTGGATCTTCTACCATCCAAATACTATAGCCGGGTTAGAGATTTAGTCCTATTATATCATTTATATATAGACTAATCCAAATTCCGGGGGTGTCACATACTGTGACGCCCCCTTCCCAAGGGGTCCACCCATCTAAACATACTCAGCTCTAGCACATCGCTTAACTCTCATGTTCCTCTTGGATCTTGCTACCATCCAAAATGCTATAGCCGGGTTAGAGATTTAGTCCGATTATATCATTTATATAGAGGACTAATCCAAATTCCGGGGGGTGTCACATTCTTCCCCCCCTTAGAAGCCCTGACTGTCCACGTCAGGCTCAAGCACACTCACAAGCACCAGGCGATGTGAGACTCGTCTCGCTAGCCTTAGCCCGACCTTGTGAGGAGCTGCACTCCACTCACAACGGTCATTAGCCGGGGAGCCTCGCTCTACCCGCCTATATAACCCTGGCTCAGCCGAGACTCATCTCACATTTCCGGCTGGTGAATGGCTCTGATACCAACTGTGACTACCCACTTCCCAGGGGGTCACCCATCCTAGAAACTCTAGCTCTAGCAGCTTAACTCTAATGTCCTCTTGGATTTTCTACCATCCAAAATTGCAATAGCCTGGTTAGAGTTTAAGTCCTATTAATATCATTTTATAGAGAGGACTAAATCCAAATTCCGGGGGTCACATCTTCTCCCCCCTTTAAAGCCCTGACGTCCACGTTCAGGCTAAGCACACTCACAAGCACCAGGCGATGTGAGACTCGTCTCGCTAGCCCCTTAGCCGACCTTGTGAGGAGTGCACTCCACTCACACAACGGTCATTAGCCGGGGGAGCCTCGCTCTACTTAGACGCTAATAACCCTGGCTACCGAGACTCATCTCACATTTTTCCGGATGGTGAATGGCTCTGATACCCAACTGTGACAGGCCCCACTCCCAGGGGGGTCACCCATCCTAAACTACTCGATCCCTAGCACGCTTAACTCTCATGTTCCTCTTTGATCTTGCTACCATCCAAAATGCTATAGCCGGGTTAGAGATTTTAGTCCTATTATATCATTTATATATAGGACTAATCCAAATTCTGGGGGTGTCACATTATATCAGAGCCATTCACCAGCCGGAAATGTCAGATGAGTCTCGGCTGAGCCAGTGGTTATTAGCGGGTAAGAGCGAGGCTCCCCGGTAATGACCTTGTGAGTGGAGTGAAGCTCTCACAAGGTCGGCTAAGGCTAGCGAGACGAGTCTCACATCGCCTGGTGCTTGTGAGTGTGCTGAGCTGACGTGGACGTCCGGGCTTCTAAAGGGGGGAAGAATGTGACACCCCGGAATTTGGATTAGTCCTATATATAAAATTAATAGGACTAAACTTACAATCTAACCCGGCTATAGCATTTTGGATGGTAGCAAGATCCAAGAGGAACATGAGAGTTTAAGGTGCTAGAGCTAGAGTAGTTCTAGGAATGGGTGACCCCCAGGAAGTGGGGCGTCACATTGACTCTATTCATATGGATGAGCATGAATTGTTTACAGATTATTACACTAGACTTCAAAGATGTGATCAATAATACTTGTGCTAATTTAGGAGAAAAGATCCCAGTCGAATTTGTAAGAAAGATACTTCGGACTCTTCCGGAACGGGTTTAGGGCAAAGTTACCGCCATTGAAACCGTTAGTCATCCGATGAGATGATGTAGAGGAATTAGTAGGTGCTTTGCAAACTTATGAAATGACTTTTCCTACTAATCAAGTTTCTTCCAAGTCTTCTTCTAAGCTTACAGGTATTGCATTCAAATCAACAAAGGAAGAAGATAGCGAATCAAGTTCCGACGATGAAATCTCTTTTGCCGATTTTGAAGAACAATTGGCGCGGATCGTAAAGAAATTTCGTCGGAAATTTTGGAAGAATCGAACCGATGGATCTTCATCCACGAAACCTTCTAAAGGATCATCGGTTCTAAATCCTCTAATCTCAAAGGCGTTGCAAAACCTTCTAAAGAAAAAAAAAAGATGATTTCGAAGGGAAATCCAATGCTATCGATGCAAAGGCTACGGCCATTTTTCAACGATTGTCCTTCTCCGAAATCATATAAAAAAGAAGGCTTTGCAAGCGAAAACTTGGGACGATTCTACTTCTAATGAATCGACCTCAAGTAAAGAGGAAAAAGTCTTGCCTTACATGCCTCTCAAATTCCCTCTTCTAATGTTTGCTTATCATCTTTAATCACTGACTCTATTCCTTTGATTTTGCATGAAACATCAACATCCGGCGAGAGTCATCAAGTGAGGGGGAGTCGGACGAAGAAGAACTCGTTGAGGCATATCAACAACTTCTTGCGGAATCAAGAAGATGGCCAACATATCAAGAAGTTGAGGAAGCAACGACTTGAGTTCAAGACGAGAATCATGCTTTAAAGATAAAACTTCATGATCTCGAGGAGGAACGGAAGGCTTATTGGATAATAATAAAATCCTCCAAGAAAAGCAAACCAATCGGAGACAAACGCTAAATCATATATGGACAAGATTGGTTTTCTAGAAAAAGCAGTTTGAGGAATTCATGTCACCAACCAAGCTTTGACCAAGCAAGTTCATCAACTCAAATCCGACATACAAAGGCTTTCAACCGGTTTCAAAAACTTGATTGTATGTCCGGATTAGGTCAAACAAGCAAGGTTGGTTTGGGATTTAAAAAGGATCAAACTGTGCATGCTTCAAGTTCCACATTCAATTTGAAGGAAGAACGTGTCACTTATGTGGACTTGAAGGACATTTGGTGAAGATTGCCCGAAAAAGAGAAAGAAGAGTCCTTCGGCAACTTCATCTACGGAGCGAACTCAACGGAATCAAAAGACCATCAAGTCAAAGGAGTTCACTCAAACCACCAAAGGTCCGAGCCACACATCAATCATACAAGTGGATCACTGCGAGGCAAAGACCTAAGTGGATCAACAGTCAAAGCTATCATCCCCCACCACAATGAATCAAGACAACCCAAAATTCGCATTTTGGATTCGGAAAGGTGATATCTTTCCTTGTCTTAAGTTCTAAATAGCTTATGACTGTATGTAATGCTTTGATTGGTTTTCCTTCATATTTTTCTTAATCTCTTGCTTACATGTTTTTCAATGCTCTTCGTTTTTATACTTTGTTTTTGAACAAAAGGGTTTTTACTGAACAGTGCATTGAATAAAAGGGCTTCACTTTTATTTCTCCAAGTTAATTTTTTGGATTATCAACTTTACTCATAATCATAATCTTGAAGATACTTCATTATAGGAGTTTTTGATATTATAAGCATCAAATTTTAGAAATCATGTGTGATCTTTAGATGCTTAATCTATCTCGGTTGTGTGATTCATTGTGATAAACGTGAGACAACCGATAGACTAAAATTTGGGATTTAATTCTTTCACGTAAGAGATTGCATTTCTTACAAGGGTAATGAAATGATTTGCAAAATGTGGAAAGAGTTACATCCGAAGGAGTGTGAAACTACCACCACATGTTGGAAGAGCTGCCCCACCCGGTCGTCCGGTCTGTGTGTGAAGCTACCACATGTTATGGATGCTTGAAATTATTTATGAAATTTTGTTTAGTTGAAGCATTCGGAGATTTAAATTTAAAGCTTCTTATTTTGAACAATCTTGGTTGGTATAAGGTGGGATAGTTGAAAGATGCTCAAAGAGCCACCCTTAGGTATTTTAGTGCTTATCTCAAATTTGAAAGGGTAAAATCAAATTGATTGTCATTTGGAAATCTCTGTAAGTCATCTTTGTAAATCCGTTACATCTTGATAGACTTTGGATCTCAAGATTATTTTTGATGACTTGTGTTTGACGAATATAACATGAAAACTGTTTATAATGTTTATCTTTGTTTTTCATGATTTAGGAGTAAATCTTTTTTTAATTTGTGAAATTAATTGGATTGAATGACATCTGTGTGATCATTGTTAAAGCACTTAAATTGATTTCTTGATGGATACAAATCGGTATTTGAAAATATTCTAAAATCTGGATTTGTTTCAAGAAATTATTTGATTTTTTCGTTCGGTACCGTACGCAATCTATGTTTTTTGTTATATACCGAAAACTGAGCTTTTATCTCTCTTTCACTATGGACTGATGTTTAGTGATTTCCTTTTGTCTAGTATGTTCACTGTTTGACAATTTGTGACAAAAAGGGGGAGAACAGAAATTGAATCCGTATCACAAAGGTGGAAGAAAATAAAATCTCAAGATAGGGGGAGAACATGGAGCACAAAAAGAACATGGTAGAGATGCTCAGATAGGGGAGGAGATAAAAAAGATTGAAAGAGCCGAAAAAACAAAAAGATAAAAATAAAAGATGAAAGAGCCGAAAAACAAAAGAACCAACAGTGACGAATCAAATGTAGGATTTTAATTTCTAACGACTACTTTGATTTTGTTTGGAGTTTTGGTTTTGCAGGAATTACATCACTTTAAGACTCCAAGTCCTAAGTCATAGAGTAATTCTAAGGACTTGTTTGGTTCAAATGTAATTTTGTATTTTATTGGATCTTTCACGCAAAGAAA
>CM055066.1:10976672-11017970 GCA_029204045.2 Tillandsia leiboldiana
TTCAACTAGCTCTCTAAGAAAATGATATCTAAGTTCAATATGTTTTGTTCTAGAGTGCAACACAGGGTTTTTTAGAAATGTAATTGCACTAGTGTTGTCACAAAGAATTGTTACCGAAGATGCTGAAATGCGGAAGTCGCTCAATACGCTTTTCATCCAAATGAGTTGAGTTGAGCAACTTCAGCTGAAATGTATTCCGCTTCGGCAGTCGAGAGTGCTATGCAGTTCTGCTTTTTACTGTGCCATGCAACAAGGCAATGGCCAAGATAGAAGCATGCACCACTCGTGCTTTTCCGATCATCCACTGATCCTGCCCAATCGGCATCTGAGTATCCAACAATATCCAAACTTGTTCCCATAGGATACCAAATTCCGAAATTAATTGATCCTTTGATATACCGGATGATCCTTTCACCGCTTTCAGGTGAACCTCCTTTGGTGCTTGATTTGATATCTCGCGCAAATCCCAACACCAAAAGATATATCCGGGCGACTAGCCGTGAGGGTAAAGTAGACTTCCAATCATACTTCGATACAGTTTCTCGTCTACATTCTCACTATGTGATTCACTTCCAAGTCCCTTGTGGCTAGTTTCCCATTGGAGTCGGAAAATCTTTACAATTGTCTAGATCAAACCTTTTTGACCAACTCCATTGCATACTAGATTGACTCAAGTGAATACCTTCATCATTTTGTTTAATTTGCAATCCAAGGAAATAAGTCAATTCGCCCATCATGGACATCTCAAATTCGCTTTCCATGGTCTCCGCGAATTTAGAAGCATCGTTATCTCTTGTTGCGCCAAATACAATGTCATCGACATAGATTTGTGCTACAATGAAATTGCTTTGATAATGCTTCACAAAGAGAGTCCTATCAGCTCCCCCTCGAGTATAGCCCTTCTCCAAAAGGTGCTTTGTTAACCTTTCGTACCATGCTCGCGGTGCTTGTTTCAGACCGTAAAGAGCCTTTTTCAAACGAAAAACATGGTTAGGTTGTTTATGATCTACAAAACCTTTCGGTTGAGCCACATTAAACCTCCTCATTTAAAAACCCATTTAGAAATGCGCTCTTAACGTCCATTTGAAATAATTTGATTTTAAAATGACAAGCAATAGCAAATAGTATACGAATGGACTCGAGTCTAGCTACAGGGGCGAATGTTTCGTCAAAGTCTATACCTTCTACTTGAGAGTAGCCTTGAGCAACTAATCGTGCCTTGTTCCTGATGATAGTACCATCCTCATTTTTCTTGTTCTGAAGATCCATTGGTACCTATCACATTGTGTTGCTTTGGAGGCTTCGTTAATTCCCAGACTTTGTTTCGCTCAAATTGATGGAGCTCTTCCTGCATTGCTTTAATCCAGTAGTCATCCTGAAGAGCTTCATCTATGTTCTTTGGCTCGATTAAAGATACGTAGCAAGCGAATCCACAAACCAACTGCCTCCGAGTTCTGACTCCTTCTTGTGGATCTCCAATAATATTCGATTCCGGATGATCCTTGGAGATTCGTAACGTTTGTTTGAAACGGTAGTACTCGGAGATATATGAGATGATTCCTGCACATCAGATAAACTAGAAGAACCATTAGATGCATCATTAATATTGGAAGTATTATTATGAGAAGATGCACTAGCAGGAGAATCATCATCTAGAGAGATATCGAGGGTAGATTTTCCAGTTTCAAAGTGAAAAGCTTCATCTACTTTAACATTTATAGATTCTACGATCGTCTTAGATTCAATGTTAAATACTCGATATGCTCTGCTATTCGTAGAATAACCCAGAAAGATCCCTTCATCACTTCGAGAGTCGAACTTTCCAAGATTTTCACGGTCACGTAAAATGTAACATCGACTCCCGAAGACACGAAAATATTTGATATTGGGTTTTCTACTAAACCACAGCTCATATGGTGTATTTAAAGTTCCTGGGCGCAAGTAAACTCTATTAATGACATAGACAGCGGTGTTCACAGCTTCAGCCCAAAAATGTAGCGGTAAATTTCGGCTATGAAGCATCACACGCGCCATCTCTTGAACAACCCTGTTCTTGCGCTCAACAACACCATTCTGCTGAGGTGTATAGGGTGCCGAGAATTCATGTTTAATCCCATTTGAAGTGCAAAAATCAATGAATTTTGAATTTATGAATTCTCCACTTCTATCACTTCTAACACGAATGATCTTTTCATTCTTTTCAATCATAATACGATGGCAAATCTCATGAAAAGAGTCAAACGTATCAGCTTTCTCTTTTAAAAATGCTACCCAAGAAAATCGAGAGAAATCATCAACCAATAAAAAGATGTACCATTTACCTCCCAAAGATGGTTGACGGGTCGGCCCCATTAGGTCCATGTGCAAAAGTTCCAAGGGCCGTTTTGTACCAACGTGGTTCAAGTTCTTGTGTGCAGTCCTAGACTGTTTTCCCTTTTGGCAACCACCACACACAACGTTTTGTTTAAATAAAAGCTTTGGAACCCCCTGACCACGTCCTTGTTTGAAATTCTAGTAAGTTCCTTAAAATTTAAGTGACCTAGCCTTTCATGCCAAAGAGTTTCATTATTCAAAGCAGCTAAGTTACAATTTTCAGAAAATTTATTAGGAACAACATAACAATTGTTTTCAGATCTAACCCCTTTTAAAAAGAAGACATGGTCCTTATCAGTTACAACGCATTCAACAGATGAAAAGTTAACTGAAAAACCATTATCGCAAAGTGACTTATGCTTATGAGGTTAGTCTTAAGGCCATCAACAAATAAGACGTTTTTCAAAATTGGGCCATCTGGAATAGCTACCGTCCCTTTTCCAACAATTTTGGAAGATCGACCGTCTCCGAAAACAACGTGTCCTCCGGAGATTTTCTCAAGATTTTGAAAACTATTTTTGTCACCGGTCATGTGACGGGAACACCCGCTATCCAGATACCAAGACGAACTATCATATGCATGCAAGGAAACATTGGAAACAAGACAAGGGAAAATTTCACCTTTGCGCACCCAAACCCTTTTGGAGTGCGTCGGTAATGGTCGTGAAGTTATATGCCTAGGTGAAGGCGTCTTGTTATAGCGATTGTTGTTCCTTGATGAAATCGTCTTGCGCGATGAACTACCAAATCTCTTTTCATTTGAAAAGTTTTGCTTTGATTTTCGGGGAGGAGCCATTTTGGTAGTTGTTGCAAGAGGTCCTTGAGATGAGCGTTCGACTCCGTCTTGCAATATCTTCTTATGTGCCCTGAAACACCACAACGAAAACATACCTTAGATCTTGACGATCCCAAAGTGGATGAAGTAGGTTTGTTGTCGTTGTTTGTCTTGAATTCGGTGTCGGAGGAGGAGATGCCGACTGAGGCACAAAAACTGTCTCACTCGAACTTGGACTGTTTCCAGTTTGAGTGTATCCGAGGCCGAACCTATTTGATTGACCAAGACCAAGAAGTCTATCCAACTTACTCCTTCCTGAAGAGAATCGCTGTAAGTCATTCTTGAGTTGGAAAATGGTCTTTGTCATTTCCAGGTTATCCTGTCGAGCCTCGTTGTAGAGCTTTGAGAAGTGATTCGCGTTATCCACCAGATTTGTATGTTCCTTCTCAAGTTGCTCATTGGACTCTTGAAGGGAAGCATTTGCCTTTATCAGGTTTTCCCTTTCCACTTCAAGAGCGTTTGAGAGAGAAGTCGCTCTTTTAGCTTCTTCTTCGAGATCATGCACTCTCCCTCTCAAACTCTTGTTTTGCTTAGCCACTTTCTTTGAGTCCCTCAAAAGTCTGTGGTAGGCTAGAGCAAAGTCTTCACCTTCCGAATCATCCGATTCGTTGTCCGTAGCATTCTTTTCAACAGTGGAATTGGACAACGACTCAGATGTACTTGCCATAAAGCACATGAAGGGTGAAGATACGGACGCGTGGAATGCGGTGGAGCTCTTTTCTTCATCACTCGAAGACGACTCATTTGACGTTGAGTTGTCATCCCAAGTGACGACTTGCATCGCCTTCTTCTTTGCCGGATACTTGTTAGGACATTCCGTTGCAATGTGGCCGTAGCCTCGACATTTGAAGCATTGTAGTTGTCCTTCTGAACTTTTCTTATCCTTTGAGAAGTTCTCTTGCTTTCTTGACTTGTAACCTGAAGTACCCTTGCCTTTGTTCGACTTTCCGAAGGATGGAGATTTGCTTGAATTACCCCTTCGAAAGTTGCGGCGAAACTTCCTTGTCAAGAGAGCGAGCTGCTTCTCAAATTCCTCCATAGAAAGGTTCTCGTCATCGTCTGAGGAGGATGTATCCGCTTCTTCTTCCTTAGTTGTTTTCAACGCATAACCTGAAGACTTAGAAGTGGATGCCTTTCCAAAAGAATTGTTAGTGGTAAATGTCATTTCATAAGTTTGTAATGAACCAACTAATTCTTCTACACGTATTTCGTCCGGGTGTTTAATAGTTTCAATGGCAGTAACCTTTGGGCGAAATCGTTCAGGAAGAGTTCTTAAGATTTTTCTTACAATCTTAAATTCTGGAATCTTCTCTCCCAGATTAGCACATGAGTTTACGATGTCTTGCAATCGTGTATAGTAGTCCGTGAAAGATTCATTTTCTGCCATTAAGATAGAGTCAAACTTGCTCGTAAGCATTTGCAGTTTCTGAATCTTCACGAGGTTAGTTCCCTCATGTGTAACCTGAAGAACATCCCAGATTTCTTTCGCAGTCTCACATGCCGAGACGCGAGAGAATTCAGTTTGGGATAAGGCATTAAAGATAGCATTAATTCCCTTGCCATTGTAAGAAGATGAATCTAACTCTTCCTTGGTCCATTTCGACCTAGGTTTTAAGGTGCGAACATCACCAATAAATTCAGTTGGATTAGTCCATCCTAATTCAATCGATTGCCACACCCATTCGTCGATGGAAATTAAAAAGGCTTTCATCCGTACTTTCCAGTACGCATAATTTGTTCCATCGAAGAACGGGGGTCGGTTGATGTTTCCACCTTCAACCATTGTTTACAACCCTATTCCCGCTCTGATACCACTTGTTGGGTTATATGTAATACGGATCTAAATAGGGGAAAAAAACACCTAGAGGGGGGTGAATAGGTTGTAAATGCATAAACACTCAAAAAATCGTTGCGATAAAAACCCAATGCGGAAATGAAAATAATACGCAAGATTTTTACGTGGAAAACTCCATCACCGGAGAAAAAAACCACGGGACCGATAACACGGCAGAAATCCACTAGAATTAAAACACGTACAAGGTGATTTACTGTACACACTTACGACTCAACCTTTTCCATACGCTCCTAGAGGATCTTCTCCGCTCGCTCCGCGACGCTTCTCGAATCCACGATCTGCGCCCAACGCCGAATCCACGGCGTCCAACGTCGAATCCACGACGTCTGACCGAATCCACGGTCTTCACCCAATAGCACCCTTCGAATCCACGAACGTGCCTCGCTCCGAATCCACGAGAGCGGTTGAACCTTGAATCCACAAGGACACGCGAATCCACGCGCCGATTTTTGGGGTAAATCGTTGTTTTGGGTGGTGATGATCCGCCGAATACTTAGATCAAAGATAGATCGGAAATACCATCTAAGTATTCATTAGTTTGATTCAACTCAAGATGTGAGTATGAAAACCTAGAATCAAACTAATCAATATAGATGAAGAAATATAGAGTATTCTCTAATGATTTCCTTTCTTCTCTATATGTGGATCTATAGCCGTATAAAATGATATATGAAAATGACGGCTATTGACTATGTGGATTGACCCTAGAAAAAGAGTCATAGGGTCTATTTATAGGTTAGAAACCCTAGGAAGGAGATAAGAATCAAAAACCTAACATTTCTGGAAATTTTACGGACGGCGATCCGGATCGTACTAGCTGTGATCCGGATCGTCGTAACGAGTCACCCAGTTCCAGAAAAACGAAGGTTCGGGATCCGGATCGAAGTGCATGATCCGGATCGTTCATACAGTTCACCAAACATCAACGTTCGGGATCCGGATTGCGAAGCCTGATCCGGATCGTTCAAGGAAGATGGTAAACTCAGTGTTCGGGATCCGGATCAAGAGGCTACGATCCGGATTGAACTGGTGTATGAACGAACCACCTTCGGGATCCGGATCGAACAACCTGATCCGGATCCTGAACATGTCCCAAGTCCAGTTTTTGATTTTTATGCAATGAAAGATTCTTCCAAGTGTTTCTACACTACAAGAAGTATTCGGATCACACAAAATCTTAGGTTAAACATACCTGATCCTTTTGAATTCTTCTTTCTTGAGATTGAGTTAAACGATCCAACTTTCTTCACCTTCAATCTTCAAGACTTGAGACTTTCACGAAACTACGCCAACTCAAATTCCGTAACAGGTTGGGTGCATCCTGTTGAGGAAGTAGGAAATTCTACTACTCCAAAACCTCGCTCTAGATGGTCCAAAGAGGAATTTGAAAGATCTTCTTACAATGGGAAAGGTATGAACGCTTTATTTAATTCTCTTTCCTCGACTGAGTTCACACGAATTTCCGCGTGTGAAACCGCGAAGGAAATTTGGGATATTCTCAAAATTACACATGAGGGTACTAATCTTGTAAAAATTCAAAAGCTCCAGATGCTTACAAGTCAATTTGACTGTGACGCCCCACTTCCCAGGGGGTCACCCATCCTAGAACTACTCTAGCTCTAGCACGCTTAACTCTCATGTTCCTCTTGGATCTTGCTACCATCCAAAATTCAATAGCCGGGTTAGAGATTTAGTCCTATTATATCATTTATATAGAGGACTAATCCAAATTCCGGGGGTGTCACATTCTTCCCCCCTTTAAGCCCTGACGTCCACGTCAGGCTCAAGCACACTCACAAGCACCAGGCGATGTGAGACTCGTCTCGCTAGCCTTAGCCGACCTTGTGAGGAGCTGCACTCCACTCACAACGGTCATTAGCCGGGGAGCCTCGCTCTACCCGCTAAATAACCCTGGCTTAGCCGAGACTCATCTCACATTTCCGGCTGGTGAATGGCTCTAATACCAACTGTGACGCCCCACTTCCCAGGGGGTCACCCATCCTAGAACTACTCTAGCTCTAGCACGCTTAACTCTCATGTTCCTCTTGGATCTTGCTACCATCCAAAATACTATAGCCGGGTTAGAGATTTTAGTCCTATTATATCATTTATATATAGGACTAATCCAAATTCCGGGGGTGTCACATACTGTGACGCCCCACTTCCCAAGGGGTCACCCATCCTAGAACTACTCTAGCTCTAGCACGCTTAACTCTCATGTTCCTCTTGGATCTTGCTACCATCCAAAATGCTATAGCCGGGTTAGAGATTTAGTCCGATTATATCATTTATATAGAGGACTAATCCAAATTCCGGGGGTGTCACATTCTTCCCCCCTTTAAGCCCTGACGTCCACGTCAGGCTCAAGCACACTCACAAGCACCAGGCGATGTGAGACTCGTCTCGCTAGCCTTAGCCGACCTTGTGAGGAGCTGCACTCCACTCACAACGGTCATTAGCCGGGGAGCCTCGCTCTACCCGCTATATAACCCTGGCTCAGCCGAGACTCATCTCACATTTCCGGCTGGTGAATGGCTCTGATACCAACTGTGACGCCCCACTTCCCAGGGGGTCACCCATCCTAGAACTACTCTAGCTCTAGCACGCTTAACTCTCATGTTCCTCTTGGATCTTGCTACCATCCAAAATGCAATAGCCTGGTTAGAGATTTAGTCCTATTATATCATTTATATAGAGGACTAATCCAAATTCCGGGGGTGTCACATTCTTCCCCCCTTTAAGCCCTGACGTCCACGTCAGGCTCAAGCACACTCACAAGCACCAGGCGATGTGAGACTCGTCTCGCTAGCCTTAGCCGACCTTGTGAGGAGCTGCACTCCACTCACAACGGTCATTAGCCGGGGAGCCTCGCTCTACCCGCTAAATAACCCTGGCTCAGCCGAGACTCATCTCACATTTCCGGCTGGTGAATGGCTCTGATACCAACTGTGACGCCCCACTTCCCAGGGGGTCACCCATCCTAGAACTACTCTAGCTCTAGCACGCTTAACTCTCATGTTCCTCTTGGATCTTGCTACCATCCAAAATGCTATAGCCGGGTTAGAGATTTTAGTCCTATTATATCATTTATATATAGGACTAATCCAAATTCTGGGGGTGTCACATTATATCAGAGCCATTCACCAGCCGGAAATGTGAGATGAGTCTCGGCTGAGCCAGGGTTATTTAGCGGGTAGAGCGAGGCTCCCCGGCTAATGACCATTGTGAGTGGAGTGAAGCTCCTCACAAGGTCGGCTAAGGCTAGCGAGACGAGTCTCACATCGCCTGGTGCTTGTGAGTGTGCTTGAGCCTGACGTGGACGTCAGGGCTTAAAGGGGGGAAGAATGTGACACCCCCGGAATTTGGATTAGTCCTATATATAAATGATATAATAGGACTAAAATCTCTAACCCGGCTATAGCATTTTGGATGGTAGCAAGATCCAAGAGGAACATGAGAGTTAAGCGTGCTAGAGCTAGAGTAGTTCTAGGATGGGTGACCCCCTGGGAAGTGGGGCGTCACATTGACTCTATTCATATGGATGAGCATGAATTGTTTACAGATTATTACACTAGACTTCAAGATGTGATCAATACTTGTGCTAATTTAGGAGAAAAGATCCCGGAGTCGAGAATTGTAAGAAAGATACTTCGGACTCTTCCGGAAGGGTTTAGGGCAAAAGTTACCGCCATTGAAACCGTTAGTCATCCGGATGAGATGAGTGTAGAGGAATTAGTAGGTGCTTTGCAAACTTATGAAATGACTTTTCCTACTAATCAAGTTTCTTCCAAGTCTTCTTCTAAGCTTACAGGTATTGCATTCAAATCAACAAAGGAAGAAGATAGCGAATCAAGTTCCGACGATGAAATCTCTTTTGCCGATTTTGAAGAACAATTGGCGTGGATCGTAAAGAAATTTCGTCAGAAATTTTGGAAGAATCGAACCGATGGATCTTCATCCACGAAACCATCTAAAGGATCATCGGGTTCTAAATCCTCTAATCTCAAAGGCGTTGCAAAACCTTCTAAAGAAAAATAAAAAGATGATTTCGAAGGGAAAATCCAATGCTATCGATGCAAAGGCTACGGCCATTTTTCAACGGATTGTCCTTCTCCGAAATCATATAAAAAGAAGGCTTTGCAAGCGAAAACTTGGGACGATTCTACCTCTAATGAATCGACCTCAAGTAAAGAGGAAAAAGTCGTTGCCTTACACGCCTCTCAAATTCCCTCCTCTAATGTTTGTTTATCATCTTTAATCACTGACTCTATTCCTTTGATTTTGCATGAAACATCAACATCCAACGGAGAGTCATCAAGTGAGGGGGAGTCGGACGAAGAAGAACTCGTTGAGGCATATCAACAACTTCTTACGGAATCAAAGAAGATGGCCAAACATATTAAGAAGTTGAGGAAGCAACGACTTGAAGTTCAAGACGAGAATCAAGCTTTAAAGATAAAACTTCATGATCTCGAGGACGAACGAGAAGGCTTATTGGATAATAATGAAATCCTCCAAGAAAAGCTAAACCAATCGGAGACAAACGCTACATCATATATGGACAAGATTGGTTTTCTAGAAAAGCAGTTTGAGGAAATTCATGTCACCAACCAAGCTTTGACCAAGCAAGTTCATCAACTCAAATCTGACATACAAAGGCTTTCAACCGGTTTCAAAAACTTTGACGGTATGTCCGGATTAGGTCAAACAAGCAAGGTTGGTTTGGGTTTTAAAAAGGATCAAACTGTGCATGCTTCAAGTTCCACATTCAAATTGAAAGGAAGAACGTGTCACTTTTGTGGACTTGAAGGACATTTGGTGAAGGATTGCCCGAAAAAGAGAAAGAAGAGTCCTTCGGCAACTTCATCTACGGAGCGAACTCAACGGAATCAAAAGACACATCAAGTCAATGGAGTTCACTCAAACCACCAAAGGTCCGAGCCACAACATCAATCATACAAGTGGATCACTGCGAGGCAAAGACCTAAGGTGGATCAACAGTCAAAGCTATCATCTCCCAACCACAATGAATCAAGACAACCCAAAATTCGACAATTTTGGATTCGGAAAGGTGATATCTTTCCTTGTCTTAAGTTCTAAATAGCTTATGACTGTATGTAATGCTTTGATTGGTTTTCCTTTCATATTTTTCTGAATCTCTGCATTACATGTTTTCAATGCTCTTCGTTTTTATACTTTGTTTTTGAACAAAAGGGTTTTTACTGAACAAGTGCATTGAATAAAAAGGGCTTCACGATTATTCTCTCCAAGTTAATTTTATTTGGATTATCAACTTTACTCCATAATCATAATCTTGAAGATACTTCATTATAGGAGTTTTTGATATTATAAGCATCAAATTTTAGAAATCATGTGTGATCTTTAGATGCTTAATCTATCTCGGTTGTGTGAATTCATTGTGATAAACGTGAGACAACCGATAGACTAAAATTTGGGATTTAATTCTTTCACGTAAGAGATTGCATTCTTACAAGGGTAATGAAATGATTTGCAAAAGATGTGGAAAGAGTTACATCCGAAAGGAGTGTGAAAACTACCACCACATGTTGGAAAGAGCTGCCACCCCGGTCGTCCGGTCTGTGTGTGAAGCTACCACATGTTATGGATGCTTGAAAATTATTTATGAAATTTTGTTTAGTTGAAGCATTCGGAGATTTAAATTTAAAGCTCTTATTTTGAACAATCTCCTGGTTGGTATAAGGTGGGATAGTTGAAAGATGCTCAAAGAGCCACCCTTAGGTATTTTAGTGCTTATCTCAAATTTGAAAGGGTAAAATTCAAAATTGATGTCATTTGGAAATCTCTGTAAGTCATCTTTGTAAATCCGTTACATCTTGATAGACTTTGGATCTCAAGACTATTTTTGATGACTTGTGTTTGACGAATATAAAATGAAAAACTGTTTATAATATTTTATCTTTGTTTTTCATGATTTAGGAGTAAATCTTTTTAATTTTGTGAAATTAATTGGATTGAATGGCATCTGTGTGAATTCATTGTTTAAAGCACTTAAATTGATTTATTGATGGAATACAAATCGGTATTTGAAAATATTCTAAAATCTGGATTTGTTTCAAGAAATTATTTGATTTTTGCGTTCGAGTACCGGTACGCAATCTATGTTTTTGTTATATACCGGAACTGAGCTTTTATCTCTCTTTCACTATGGACTAATGCTGTTAGTGATTTCCTTTTGTCTAGTATGTTCACTGTTTGACAATTTGTGACAAAAAGGGGGAGAACAGAAAATAATGATCGTATCACAAAGGGGGAGAACATAAATGCTCAAGACAGGGGGAGAACATGGAGAACATGGAGAACATGTTAGAGATGCTCATGATAGGGGGAGATAAAGAAAAGATTGAAAGAGCCGAAAAACAAAAAGATAAAGAAAAGATTGAAAGAGCCGAAAAACAAAAGAACCAAAAGGACGAATCAAATGTAGGATTTTAATTTCTAACGACTAACGTTTGATTTTGTTTGGAGTTTTGTTTTGCAGGAATTACATCACTTTAAGACTCCAAGTCCTAAGTGATAGAGTATGTTCTAGGACTGTTTGGTTCAAATGTAATTTTGTATTTATTGGATCTTTCACGCAAAGAAAATCAATGTTTTGGTGATAACATTGAATTTCGACTTTTTGGTTTAAGATGAGTGACTTGAGCGCTTTTATGTATTTTTGGATTTTGTCACGAAATTGCCAAAGGGGGAGATTGTTACGGCATTTTGGTGTTGGCAGATTTCGTGAGTCAAGTCAGTGAGTTGAGTCGGAGTCTTAAAGGGATCAAATTGTCAATCAGCAATCAAAGACTTAGAGAAGATTCAACAAGAGCTCAAGTTGACACTCAGTGTCTTGAGTCTTGAAGATTGAAGTTGAAGAATTGTGGATCAGTTACATCAATCTCAAGAAGAAAGTATTCAAAAGGATCAGGTATGGTTAACTAAATAATTTTGGTGATCCGAATACTTTCTTATAGTGTAGAAACACTTGGATGAATTTTTAATTGCATAAAAATCAAAAACTGGACATGGGACATGTTCAGGATCCGGATCAGACAGTCCAATCCGGATCCCGAAGGGTGCTTGTTCATTGGCAAATCCGATACGGATCAAAGGTCATTTCGATCCGGATCCCGAATATGGGTTTTTGCTAGAATACATGAACGATCCGGATCGGGCATTTCAATCCGGATCCCGAACCCTATTTTTACTGGAATAGCCTGACTCATTACGACGATCCGGATCACAGTAAATCCGATCCGGATCGCCGTCCTGAAAATTTCCAGATAAAGTAAGTTTTTGATTCTTATCTCTTTCCAAAGGTTTCTAAACTATAAATAGACATTTAGGGTTTCTCAAAAACGTGGGGAGCACGGCCGATCAATTGATAAAACACTTGAGAGCAACCCTAGAGGCTAGGTTTTTATCGTTCTTCTCTATAGCCTCTTTTAGGTCAATTCGACGGTTCTTTCAAGAACATATCTTTTGTCGAATTGATCTAATCTTTGCTTAGAGATTTTTCCCATGGATCTTCATTGATAATCTAAGCAAAGGATCACCATCGAAGCCAACATTCTTACCGGCTAAGTTTGCGTCGTGGATTCGACGTGGCATCGTGGATTCGGTGTGCTAAAGGCGTTTCGTGGATTCGAAACGTGTGCTCGCGGATTCGAGTGGCGTTCGTGGATTCGAACGTGTGCAGTGGACGTGCAATCGTTGGAGCGCAAGGTCCGAAGAAGTTGAAGGAGGGGTTAAATCCGTGGAGACGGTAATCACCTTGTTATTCTTCTTTTCTTAGTGGATTGTTTTTGCGTGGACATCCAACCGGTCAGCGCAAGGTCCGAAGAAGCTGAAGGAGGGGTTGAGTCCATGGAGTCGGTAATCACCTTGTTATTCTTCTATTCTTAGTGGATTGTTATTAGGTGTTGGTCCCGTGGTTTTTCTCCTGGATTGGAGTTTCCACGTATATCTCGGTGTGCTATTTTTATTTTCCGCATTGGTTTTTATTTTGCACTGAGATTTGGTTTTATAAGTATTACACCTATTCACCCCCCCTCTAGTTGTTTGATAGTACCTATTTAGATACTTGTGGATCCTACATAAAAACCAACAGACGATCTCCCCTCGTGCACAATTACTTTACTTACTTGATGCTTTTAACCCCTTTCACAGTACTAGTGCGGCACTTTTAGCTGGAGTGAAGGGGTCCCCACTAGCACCTACACAAATCGTGGGGCACACGGGTCATTCAGACCACTTCTCTGGAAAAGTACACCCATGCGGAGGCCAATCCGCCTGTGTACGTGCAGCATCCAAAAACATGATAGTCGAAGCTGGCGTGTATGATCACCGCGACATTTAGTCGCCACAGTTAATAACAGAAGATCCGGTACATATTTATGCGAAAGGTTAAACCAAGTTAAAACAGCACATCTACTTTATTAGGCAGATTATTACACTTTTTATGATGACATATTGCACTTATTGCATGAGTACCCACCTGGTTGCGGGAAGATCGGAGAACTAGGATCTTTTAACACACTCCCGCTGCACACCTGGACCTAAAGAAGTCCCCAAAAACAATAGTTAATAAAACACACTAACACTAAGGAAACGGAAACCCAAAACGACGCTCCTATGACACTTGACGGCGCCCCGCGCGGACGCCGCCGCCCGCTGATGCCCCGCACGGCCCGAAAACGCGCGGTGTGCATCCGTGGGCGGCGCCCGCCTGCCCCGGGGGTGCCCCGCGCGGCGCAAGGCCGCGCGGCACGCGCCCGCGCTGGCGCCCGCGCGGCACACACCCGCCCATGGGCACCCCACGCGGCGCAAGGCCGCACGGTGCGTGCCCGGGGGCGGCGCCCGCACGGCGCCCGTGCGGTGCTGCCCGCCCGCCGGCGCCCCGCGCGGCGCAAGGCCGCGCGGCTGCGCGCCCGGGGGCGGCGCCCGCGCGGCGCTGCCCGCCCGCGGCCGCTCCGCGCGGCGCAAGGCCGCGCGGGTGCGCGTCCGCAGGCTGCGCCCGCACGGCATCCGCCCGCCCGCGGGCGCCCCGCGCGGTGCGGGGCCGCGCGGTGCGCTCCCGCGGGTGGCGCCCGCGCGGTGCCCTAGCGGCACTGTGCGTCATCCGCCCGCGCACGCGGTGCCCGAGCGGCACCGCGCGTCGTCCGCCTGCCCGCGCTGTGCCCTAGATCATGCGGCGGCGGCGGCGGGGCCGGTGGCGACGACGGGGGTGGAGACGGCGATGGAGACAACGAAAAAGACAGGAAAAACCCCAATAACGCAACAAAACGAAATCTACTTACCGAAAATCCCGACGGGGAAGTCAACCGATCGCTCTTCTAATTTCGGTACGTTGTTCGGGGTGATCGGATTCGTCTGTCTTCTTTCTCTTTCTTTCTTTTTCCTCCTCCGGCTAGGGTTCGGCCTTTTTCTTCTTATTTTCTCCCTCGTTCTCTCCGGCTAGGGTTTCTCTTTTTTGCGAAAAGCGGGATTTTCCTTTTCGTACGTACAATTAAATCCCACCCCTTTTAATTTCTATCACCGAGAGAGAGAGAGTCGGACGAGGGTGATAAGCTAAGATGTAACAGGTGCTCCTAAACAGAAGGAAAAAAGAAAACATCCGTTACCTGTTATCACTTATTCTAGGACATTGCGTCCTCCACCGTGGTAGCTCGGGGAGTCCGTCCACAACCCTTAGGCCAGCGGCGTACGGCGTGGTGGGGTAGGGACTTAGTGTTCTCAGAATTCGTCATGCGTTGACTGCCGGGTAGGTCCTTCTGTGGGTCGGGGGCTGCAGCATTCTCTGATTCGTCGAGTTGCGGCGCCCGGGCAGTGGTTGCCGGTTTCTAGGGGCACGCGAAGCGTGAGTGGCCCGGCTTGCCGCACCGGAAGCAGTGGTCGTGCCTCCAAGAGTAGCTCGTCACTCAATGCGCCCAATCACATATGGCGCACGGCTTCCCTAGCATTACATCAAAATCCTTCTGTGGGGGTTCACTACTAGGTCTCAAAGACATGACAGCCTTCGCAACCTCAGCGGGTAGAAAGGTAAACAACTATCCATTTCTAGGGGCCGTTCAAGGGTCTGGGCCGACATCGTACTACGAAGGGGTCTAACCTAACTAACTATGGGCAGAAGTAGTAACGCAAGAGGTGAAGAGGTGGGGTACTCCAGATGTCGAAAAAGGTCATATTTGAAAAGGGACAACTAAGGGTAGAGTGTCTCTGCTACTACTTCATCCGGGGCAGTGCGTCCTACGTCATGCCGTTGCGCGGGACCTCTTACCCGCGTCGCACCACTGAAGGGGCTATCCCCAGGTTCAGGGGGCAGTAAGAGCGAAGATGCCCCGGCTTGCCACATCGAAGCAATGATCGTGCTTCCAGGAATAGTCGGTTACTCGGTGTACTCCGCCGCAGACGTTGCCTGGTCGGTCTCCCCCAGTTCCGGTCCTTCCGTCGGCGTGCTTCTGGTTCCCTACTGCGCCTTTGGATACTTGGGTGGTCGGCTCCCAGTCTCCTACTGGTCGGTGCATTGTCAACTCCCGCTCTACCGAGGTGGCCCGGTCGACTGCTTCTCGGGAGGCGGGTAACCCGTGTCGTTGGTATTCTATGTCTTCTGTGAGCGTTGGCAGTTGCCTGGCCACATCGTGCGACTGTTGTCAATGTAGCCGGTCCTCCGTAGCTGTCAACATCGTCACTCCCATTCCTGCGCTCTTGATTGAAGACCAAGTCCGGGCCGTCATCCGTGTACACAAAGAAAACAAGTCAATCCTAGACTTAATTGGTCTAGCACCAAGACCTACAAACACACTGAAATTTAAATCCCCTTTTTCCCCCGTGCACTCACGATCTACTTGCACCTACATCTTGGTTATCTTATAATTAATTTGCTAGTGGCACCATGCTCTATGGATGTTGGTCATCGATTACTGTGGTTAAAGTTGTTTTTCTCTGATACCATTTAGTCTGTCACGCCCCGGGGGTTATTAGGTAAAGATAAGCGGAAAAAGCGTATATATTTTTTTCTTTATGAATAAGCATCGACCTCCCCCAGTGCGTGTTAGACCCGCCACATATACAAATTCACTCTTCAATCGGACAGAGTCTCCTTTGTATATGCACGGCGTCACGATTACAACAACGACAATAACATCATTCTTCATGAAATCTTTAACCACACAGTCACAGTCAACCAGTACGAGAGTGTAAAAACATTCAATCACATTAAGAAGATTCTACAAGTTGCAAACGGTGTCCACTCAACACCCATTCCTTTAAAACGTCTACATATTCACAGTAAGGCGGCTACATCGTTTTGAAAGGATAAAACCATAGGTTTTCAAAGTAGTGCCCACACGACACTTGATTTTTGAAAGACATTTTCGAAACCCCTTTTTATATCGTAAAACGGCCGCAAAGATTGAGAACAATAATTTAAATTCTACTGTGATATCAAACAACTAACCAACCATCCAGCATGATCCGCATCCACACAAATTAAACTAGAGAGAGAGAATAGAGATAACCATACTAAGAGTTTTAACCTAAGGCCTCATACGGCCGATAGTTAAGTCTTCGTTGCCTCACCACCGTCCCGATGAACATACCTATTTGAACCTGTCACGGAGTGGGTAAAGTCAGTGACAAATAAAGTAGATGTTATAACTTAAATGAACAGTAAATTCGAATGAAATACTCTGCACCGGAACCTTTCGCTATCCTTCGCCCTGAGTTTACTTTATTTAATTTAGTGACACCGTCGCGTCAGGGTAGTCGACGATCTCCCCACGCGACACTTGATGCTTTTACCCCTTCACGAAGCGTGAGCGACATGTTTAGCTATCGCGAAGAGGTCCCCACCCTACACACGTGGGGCACACGGGTCATTCAGACCACTCCTCCGGAAAAGTACACCTATGTGGAGGCCAATCCGCCAGTGTACGTGCAGCATTCAACACCGGTTTGCCGAAGTCGGCGTAAATTAAATATTGCGACACTTGGTCGCCACGAACATCCATAAAAGAACGGTACATGGTAATGCGAAGGGTTAATTCACTGGAAACATTTCATCTACTTTATTAAACAGGTTAGCACGAACATTTAGATGATACACTGCACCTAATGCACTTACAACACTTGTTGAATAAGAACCCACCTGGTTGAGGGAAGATCGGGGTACTTGGGATCTGTGACACTCTCCTGCTGCGCACCTGGACCTAACGAAAGCCCCAGAAACAGCAGTTAATGACACGTACGAATACCGGAAAACGGAACCCAACTAACTCCACGCCGAGAACCCCCAAACCGGCGCCAACAACTACCCTCGACGATTCCTCGCGCGCGCGCGCACGACGGCCGTCGGCCCGCGGGTGCCCCGCATGGCTCAAGGCCGCGCGACGTACGCCTGCGGGTGGTACCAGCGCGGCGCCCGCGCGGTGACTGCCCGCGCGGCGCCTGCGGGTGCTGCCCTCGGGCGGCGCCCGCGTGGCACCCGCGCGGTGTCTGCTCGCGCGGCGCCCGCGGGTGCTGCCCTCGGGAGGCGCCCGCGTGGCACCCGCGTGGTGACCGCCCGTGCGGCGCCCGCGGGTGCTGCCCTCAGGCGGCGCCCGCGTGGCACCCGCGCGGCGCCCGTGGGTGCTGCCCTCAGGCGGCGCCCGCATGGCACCCGCGCGGATGCGGCTTGCGCGGCGCCCGCGGTGCTACCCGTGGCGGCGCCCGCGCGGCGCCCGCCTTGCGATGTCCACCCGCGTGGTGCCCTAGCGGCACCACGCGTCTCCCTAGCCCGCGCGGCGCCCTAGCGGCACCGCGCGTCGTCCGCCCGCCTGCGTCGTGCCCTAAGTTGCATGGCGACGACGGCGGGCCGACGGAGACGATGGAGACGGGGGCGGAGAAGACAACAAAAGTACGACAAAACCCCAAAGATGCTACGAACGTAAAATCACTCACCGGATAATCCGACGGGGGAGTCATCCGATCGCGTTCTTGCTTCCGGTACGTGGTTCGGGTGATCGGATCCCGCCGTCTTCTTCCTCTTTCTTTCCTTAGGTTAGGGTTCCGCCTTTTTCTTTTCCTTCCATTCTCTCGGTTAGGGTTTCGTTTTCCTCTTTTACGAAAAGTGGGATTTTCCTTTCTCGTACGTACAATTAAATTCCGTTTTTACTTTCCGTCACCGAATAATTAATTATTTAATTAACTATTCCTACGAGATAAACTCCCACCTTTTAATACCTGAAACCGAATAACTAATTCTCTAACTAACTAATCATACGAGATAAACCCACCTTTTTCTCGGAAAACGCGCAGGATATTTTGCACGGGTTCCGATGCGCGTTAAGTCACCGCGACACTAAAAACCCTGTTCCGGGAGATTCCTACATCGGATTTCAGATCCGATTGCACCGTCGGTCTTCGATTTTCGTGCTCTTTCACAAAAAAATACTCATGCAACACACCGACCGATTTACAGAAACTCGATAAATTCGATTCACTCAAAGGGGTACTTTATTAGAAGGAGGGTAAAATATTACTAAAAAGCCGTGTCATTACAGCCTGACACGCAAAGGAATCAAGTTTATCTGGAGTGAGGACCGTCAGAGGAGCTTCGAGGACTTGAAAGGCAGATTGATGTCGGCTCCTATCCTTTCCCTTTCTGTCATGGGGAAAGGATATGTCATTTATAGTGACGCATCGCACAGTGGACTCGGTAGTGTGCTGATGCAGGAGGGTAGGGTAATTGCTTACACGTCTCGACAATTGAAGGATTATGAAAAGAATTACCCTACCCATGATCTAGAGCTTGCTGCTGTAGTTTTTGCGTTGAAACTGTAGCGCCATTATCTTTATGGGGAACACTGTGAGATTTACATCGACCACAAGAGCTTGAAGTACCTGTTTACTCAGAAGGAGCTCAACTTGAGGCAGCGCAGATGGTTGGAGCTGTTAAAGGACTATGATGTCTAGATATTGTACCATCCTGGCAAGGCCAATGTGGTTGCAGATGCCCTGAGTAGGAGAGCAGTGCAGAGCTTATCGCTGATGATTACTGACCAGGCGCCACTGTGTGAGGAGATGAGGCAGCTTGACTTAGAGGTTGTGTCCCCTGGGGTCTCTGCTCGACTGACATCTTTGGTCGTGCAGCCCACTCTGTTGGATAGGATTAGAGAGAGACAGAGTGAGGACCCCCACTTGACCCGGATTAGAGATCAGATTCTGAGTGATCAGCCTGGGGACTTTGCAGTGATACGTCGGGAGTACTACAGTACAGGGACCGAGTTTGTGTGCCGGTGGATCCAGAGATCAGAGAGCAGATCTTTAGAGAGGCTCACTATACATCTTACACCCTCCATCCTGGTGGGACTAAGATGTATAGGGACCTCAGGGCACATTTCTGGTGGAGTGGTATGAAGAGGGATATTGGGAGATTTGTGGCTCACTGTTTAACTTGCCAGCAGGTAAAAGCTGAGCACCGGGTGCCGACTGGCAAGTTACAGAGTCTCCCAATCCCTGAGTGGAAATGGGACCACATCACGATGGATTTTGTGGTCGGATTACTGAGGGCCCAGGGAGGTGCAGATGCCATTTGGGTGATTGTTGATCGACTCACTAAGTCCGCTGACTTCTTGCCGATGCAGACTACTTGGTCACTTGAGCGGCTGGCTCAGCTGTACTTGGATGAGGTGGTGAGGTTACATGGAGTACCTGCCTCTATTGTATCAGATCGAGACCCGAGATTTGCGTCACGTTTTTGGAGGAGCCTACAGGACGCCTTGGGAACGCAGCTTATATTCAGTGCAGCTTTCCACCCACAGTCGGATGGGCAGTCGGAGCGCACTATACAAATCCTTGAGGACATGCTCAGAGCTTGCATATTAGATTTTGGCGGTGGATGAATTCGACACCTATCCCTGGCTGAGTTTGCGTACAACAATAGCTTTCAGGCGAGCATCCAGATGGCTCTGTTTGAAGCATTGTATGGACGCAGGTGTCGATCACCGCTTTACTGGAGCGATGTGGGGGAGAGGTGGACATTGGGGCCAGAGTTACTGCGAGAGGCAGAGGAAAAAGTCAGAGTGATCAGGCAGCATCTTCAGACCGCTCAGAGCAGGCAGAGGAGTTCTACAGATGTGCGACGACGAGACCTAGAGTTTCAGGTGGGAGATCATGTTTTTCTGAAGGTCTCGCCGTCCAAGGGGGTCAGGAGATTCGGCATTCGAGGGAAGCTTAGCCCCCGTTTTATCGGACCTTTCGAGGTATTGCAGCGTATCGGGCCAGTTGCCTATCATCTTGCACTTCCCCCCAGACTTGCTGGTGTCCACGACGTGTTCCATGTGTCCACACTGAGGAGATATGTCTATGAACCGTCGCATGTCATCGACTTCACCCCACTGCAGATCAGCGAGGATTTGAGCTATGTTGAGAGCCCACTGCGAATTCTGGATCGAGAGATAAAAGAATTACGCAGTCGGGCTATCCCTTATGTGAAGGTCTTGAGGAGCAACCATGGCGAGCGCGAGGCTACCTGGGAGCTCGAGGCGACGATGATGGACACTCACCCCTACTTGTTCGAGGCCCCTGCTTGAGGTATGACTTTTATTTCGAGGACGAAACTTTTTTAGTAGGGGAGGTTGTAGTGGTCCGGATCCCCATGCTGTTTTCCCGTGAATACACAGTGTGAAACACCTAGTGTTGGTGTGGCTGGCCCATGGTGCATCAAAGGATGCCACAGATGGACCCTGTGAGGTATCTAGTGTTGTATTGGCCTTTGGCTGCATTTGCCAAATTTTAGAAAAGATTTTGGGCCAAACAGAGGGTGGATTTGGATTCAGCGCGGAAAAACGCTTGAAAACGGCTATTTGCTTGTTTGATTCTGAGTCCGGAGGCCCAAAAACGGACTCCCGAAAGTTTTCAGTGGTTTCTGGTGCATGGGGAGGACCGTAGACCGCCGGCATGCCACGTGGCGGCCTGTCATTGGCCGGTTTGCAGCGCTCGGTCCACAGAGCGGCGCGGCATGGTGCATAGACCGACGCGGGGACACGTGGCGCCACCTGGTTGGTGGGCTCATGGTGCGCGGTCTGCAGAGAGGGGCGCGGCGGTGCATGGACCAGGGCGGGGGACACGTGTCAGTCCCCGGTTGGTCGGTGCACGCGGCACGGTCCACAGAACCCAAAAGTGGGTACGTGGACCGGGTGCATGGGACAGGTGTCGGCGGGTGATTGGCTGGCTCACCGGTTGCGGTGCACGGAGGCGCGGGGGGCCACCTCGGGGTGCTTGCGTGGCAAGGCGGTCAGAGCTGCCTGCCCGCAAGTACGGCCCATGACGTGGGGGGGGGGGCACGTGGCGCCCCGCCATTGGCGGGCGCCACCTACCCCCTTTGACCAGGGCGCCACGTGGCAGCGCCCGGCTGGGCTTGAACGGTTGTCCCGTGTTCGGGACACGTGTCAAGCCCAGGGAGATTCGGGTGTGCACAGTAACCCGCTGTTTACCGCGGATTCGGGCGCCCGAATCTTCTCCGAGCGCCCGAATCCGGGGACATCCCGGGTATTTTCTGAAATGTTTTTTGTGGCCTATATAAAGGCGGAGCCACCTTCTTCATGCCTTTTTTCGCATTTTCGAGCCTCCTCTCACCTCGGACTCTTCAGTAGAGTTGCTCCCCCACTTGTGCTACACCATCTGGAGAATTCCTGGGATTTTATGTGGCACGCTTTTTGAGGTTTCCTTTTCTTCGGCGCATCACGACGTTCCTTCGCCGGTGAACCCTTCCATCGCGTTTCGGTGCGCGAGCTCCCCCGGCCTACTCCGACCACCTTTTCGGGCGATTCTTGCGCCGTTGGATCCACGACAGGTAGGGCTACGATCTTGGTACTTTCAGCTTCCCCTCATTTCGAGGTTTTCTTGGAGTTTTTCCGAGCTTACTGTGACCCCTTTTCCGTGGTGATTTTTCGGACAGCACTGGGTTGTTTCGTGGATTTCTCCGTGCTCGAGCATCGGATCGAGGCGTGCCTATACTCGTTTCGCATCTACGAAACGCAAGGATTATCGTCGTATTTTCTTGGGATTTTTCTGAGGCTTGCCCGAAGGTATACTTTTCCTCCTTTTCTGTGCAAAGTGTTACAGTTGTTGTGTTGTGGAGTTTCACGCTCACCGTGTTACGGAATTTGTAACTCAGCCTACGGGGCTCGGATTGGGACGTGCAGGTACTCGTTTCGAAGGGTTCGATGCGGCGATCGCAGCGGTATTTTTGTCAGATTTTTCGGAGTCCATTCAGCAGGTAAAAACTGAGCCACACTGTGACTATTTTTTCGGGACAACAGTTGATTGCGGAATTGTATGTTTAATTGGGCACCGGTTGGTATTTTTGCAGTTGTTGCGGCAGGCGACTTATTCTCGGGCGCGAGTGCTTCTTGGACTTGGAGTTAGCGATCAAGGTGGGTGTTGTTGTGAATCTCCTACTGTTGATTACCCACTAGGCATATTAGAGTAACCCCCCTTTGTGATAATATCTTAATTGCGCCCTTTGGATAATATTCGCATGCTTACTTGAGTTCAAAGGGCATTCTTCTAGTGATGAGTCTGCATGTGAGACTGTTTATTTAGGGATGGAATATCTTGTTATATGAACCACTAGAAAATTGTTAATTGTATTTACTATTATCTTGGGACATTTGCATGCGTGTATGGAAATCTAGATAGGCCACCTTTTTCTGCTACACTATCATGATGGAATCTGACTTAGGAGAAACCATGTTTGTTCTTTCTGCTTTCCTTCTAGATTCTAGATTCATGTTGCTCGGGTTCGAGCAGGGGTTTGGGATAGTGTAGTCGGGACTTTGTCTCTGGGACAGGTTGGATTAGTTTGTGGACTTGTGGGGTTTTGCGGCGATCGCGGATATTGGGCGGTTGACCGGATATGTACTTATGCATCAGATTGGGTATCCGATTTTCCTTTAGTGGATGGGTTTTCCCACTTTGATCAGAGTCGTGATCCAGTCCTGCTATTTTATGATACTGGTTACAGTGATACTTAACTCGTGTGGGTCGCTCCCCTCGAGTGCCCCTCCGGAGTAGGCTTTAGACCGTGACGGGTGCCGGTCAGTTGGATTGTCACGCCCCGGAGTCGAAACTGCGACCCGGGCTCGCCAACAGATCTGCCACCTATGCAAAACCCCGCATAGGCGAAGCGTCCTACCTGCAAGATAAGTACTACAGCTAACAGATATCAGAGCTGTAAATAAAAAATCTGCTGTATAACTAAAATCAATCACTATACAACTGGAAATAATACAAAAATGTCCAACTCCCAAAATGATAATCATACAATATCCTCATATACAAAATCAGAACTCAACAGGGAGGTATCTTCAATAAATACATCAGTATACAGTCTCTCGATACAAAACATAACCTCACTACATCAGTCTCTCAAAAGAGAAAATAAAAACACTAATCTACCGACTGTACTTAAGATCTCCTCTGAAAGGGGTACCGCTACTCTCCAGAGATAGGTAGGGATCTAGCTCGCGACTCACTTGCCTCGAACAGCAACCGCAGAATCAGCAACACCCGCTAAGACTCTGCAAAACAAAGAAGAGAAGGGACAAAAAGGGGGGGGGGGGGGGGGGGGGAACCCTCAACGGGTGTGAGAACTACACCAAAAAGGGAGTTCTCAGTGGGTATCGCCACCAGGCCCGACGATCTGCCCACCAAGTCCTCTAGAGGCAAAAAAATAACTAATGCAGTAAAAACCGAACAAGAAAGCTGGAGACTCTCAACAGCTACCATGCCTCTATCTAAATGCTCAAAGGGGAAAACTCTGATAAAGATATGCAACACTCGCACACGAGGTGCTCAATCGACCCCATCGAGCTGACTGCCACACCGGGTCCAGTCAAACTTGCGCCCACCTACAACCACCTCCCGCTGACGGGCAGGAATTACGTAGGGCGTCCAAACGGACTAACTCGCTATCGAGTAGTGGCTCATGCAGGCTATAGTCGGAATCCACGCTCTCTCTCTCAGAACGAATAGCCTCAAGATCACCAAACCTCTCGCACAACGGTCGACTAACCCGTAACAACCTCGGGACCACCGTCAATCCCCAAACGGTTCCCAACAACACTAGCACTGGTCTAAACACAGCTACTAGACTCCACTCGGTCCCCCAGGCACGAGTGTAACAAAAAGTATTTCCTGAATAAACCCAATCGATGGACCAGTAAAAATTGGCACTGCCTGCTCAAACTGTCTCAAGTATCTGCTAACAAATCGGTACTCACTGACCGATACTCAAGGTCTGGCTCTCACTGGCCATAGACAATGTCTGGCACTCACTGGCCATATATAAATCGCCTACTCCGGAGTGGCACTCGTGGGGAGCGACCCACACGAGTAAAGTATCACTGTAACAAGTCTTACTGTAACAAGTATCACGAGATAGCAGGACTGGATCACGACTCTGATCAAAGTGGAAAAACTCATCCACTAAAGGGAAACCCGATCCCCAAACTTATACAACAATAAACGATATGTGGAAACTCCATCCACTAGAGGAAAGTCTAATACCCAATCTGATACATCAATAAATATCCGGTCAACCGCCCAATATCCGCGGTTGCCGCAATACCCTGCCGTCCATAACCAAGTACTATAACCGACCTCCGGTCAACCGCCCAAAGTCCGCGGTCACCGCCAAAACCCTGCCAGCCGCAATCCAGCACAACCCGTCCCTGACACCAATGTCCCGCTACACTACCCCAGACCCCTGCTCGCAACCGAGCAACACAGACCGCCTGACTAACAAGAAGGAGAAAAGGAATAACATGGTTTCTCCTAAGTCAAGTTCCAATATGTAGTGCAGCAGTAAAAGATGGCCTAACTATATGTCCATACAAGCATGCATTTGTTCTCAAAGAAGAATAAAGAAAATAAACCTCATGCCAAAATTATCAATGACTATACCTGTCCATAATCCTCGATCCATAATCGCTCCTCAGAGTAGAACCTGCACATAACTACAAAGTCCTATCCCATTGCATAAACCAGCCTCATAAAAGGTTATGTGCTAATATGACATGATAATTAATCATATTGGGTAACCTTGCCTTAGGTAAGCTTCCACTAATCATCAACATGAATATTCGAGTAATACAATTGTCATAATATGAATAATTAACTTGCAATTCCCATAAAACCAACATTGTTAAGCTTACCAATCAATCCCAGGTATTGTACCCTACACCTGGATGCAATTCTAACTTATAGAATTAGAGAACCGCCCACCAGTTCTCGGAACAAAGCACCCACCTGAAACGCATTCCGCAGGCAAAGCCGAAGTCGGTGAAGTACGCAGCCACACGAAATCCAAAATCTGCTGGATCCACTCCCTCGGTAAACAGTCGCACAAACCACTGTTCCAACAAACAACATCGAAGCCGAGAATCAATTACATCACAACCACAACTCTCAAAAACAGCATATGTTGTTCTTTGTACCAACCAGCAGAGAGGAGCCTTTTCACCTGTATACAGACCTCCAAAAATTCCAAAAAAATCACGTTTGCGATCCTCGCGACGAGTAGCCCCAAATCGACCATTTAAACGCCCCGTTCTGATACCTGTAGGCCAAGAAACAATTCGGACAGCGTTGGAAGCCATTCCCTCAAGAACACAGTTCTGCTGAAAAAAATAGCAGTAAAGAAGCTTAATTCTCACCCTCGAAATGACCTCATAAAAATTGTGAAGACCCGAAACTCCCACTTATGGAGCCCTGTTTCATCTACAGCTTCCGGAGGCCTATGTGGCGTGTTGGTGGGATTTGTGCACCAATTGGACATTAGGGATGGACTATGTGTGTTAAATGGATCACGAGAGTAGTCTGATGACCCCGTCGGAATTTTAGAAGTGGTTCCGCGCGCAATGGATATTAAAAAGGGACTCAACGCGAAGTTTGGATCAAGGAACACCCTTCCGGATGCTTTCGGCAATTTTTAGAGTTGGAATTTGGCAAATCGGACTCCGGATTTGGACTCAGCGCACGAAAACGGTCAAAATGGGCTATTTACATGCATTTTTCGGAGGTTGCTACAGTAAAATTACTGTTCATGGCCGGAACAGTGTTTCCAGCGGCGGCGGCGGCGGGCAGCGGCAGCAGCGGCGGAGCGCGGCGCGGGCAGGCGCGGGCAGGTGCGCGGTCCACCGGGGGGAGCGTGCACCGGTCGCGGGCCACGTGGTGGATCCCGGTTGGGCCGGCGCGGGGGCGCGGTCCACGGGAAAAGGCGCGGTGCACGGTGGACCGGAGGGTGACACGTGGCGGCTTATGATTTGACGGTGCTGTGGACCGGGTCCACGGTGTGTGTGTGGGTGGCCTCGGGGCGCGTGCCTGGCAGGGGGGCGCAGGCGGCGCTGACAGCGCGCACGTGGGCGTGGCAGCGACGCGTTGACTGGGTGCGTGCCACGTGTCGGCTGTGCAGTGAGCCACGTGTCGTGCAGTGGACGGTTCGGGGTGTTGTCGCCTGTTTGGGCGGGCGACGTGGAGGCCCTGGGCAGTTTCGGGCTGCTACAGTGATCTTTCGGGCTGCTACAGTGCGCGCCCGAAAGTTCCCTGCGCCCGGAAATTGGGACATGTTCGGTATTTTTCGATTTGTTTCTGCAACCTATATAAAGCGATCCGAGCTTCCTTCTTTCACCTTTTTCCGCCATTTCCGAGCCTCCTCTCGCCAGGGTGCCTTCAGCAAAGATGATCCCCGAGCTTGGCTGCATCTTTCTACAAAGTTTTGAGATTTTTGGTGGCACGCTTATTGAGGTTTCCATTTTTTACGGCGCGGCGCGACGCTCGTCCTTTTGGGTTCCCCTTCGTCGCGTTTTGGTGCGCGAGCTCCCCCGACCTACTCCGACCACCTTTTCGAGTGATTTCTTCGCCGCTGGATCCGCGACGGACAGGTCTACGATCTTGGTATTTTCAGCTTTCCCTCATTTCGTGCTTTTCGAGGTGTTTGTTCGACCTTACTGTGACCCCATTTCTGTGAAGGAGATTTGGACAGCGGCATGGTCTTTCGGCGTTATCTCCGCAACCGGGCATCGTTTGACGACGTGCCTATACACTTTTTTCATCTACTCGACGCAAGGAATATCACAGTATTTTTCTTGGATTTCTCTGAGTTTTTCCCGAAGGTATATGTTCTTCCCCTTGTCTGTAAATGGAATTACAGTTATGTTGCTGTGTGGTTTTGCGCACCTGTACTGTGGAATTTGTAACTCATCCTACGGGGCTCGGAATTGGACGTGCAGGTACTCGTTTCGAAGGTATCGACGCGAGAATTGCTGTGATATTTTTATTGGATTTTTCTGGGCACTTTCGGCAGGTGAAATAAGCACGGCTTTGGGACTGATTTTCAGACTGTGTATACTTGGTTAATTTTGGAATAAAAGTGTAATGTTGGGCCTTATTGTTGTACCCAGGGGTGTTTGCAAGTGTTGCTGGACCCGTTGGATCTGCAGACTTTGATTTCGGGGTACTTTCAGCTGTTGGGAGTCGAGGCTTTCGCGACGTGCACCGAGGATGCAGTTTCGGCAGAATTTGGACTGTGAGCGTCTGCACACTTCACCGACTTCAGGTTTGCCTTGGTTTAAGCGCTTCAGGTGGGTAAGCTTAATATCAGTAACTGTTTAAGGCAATGATTATGTTATGGCGAATATAAGTGCACTTGTGGGGATGTCACCCCTCTATGACTGATGCATGCATGTTTAGGGTACATGGTTTATGTTTGTAAGGTAGGTAAGCTTGATAATGATATTTGTATAAATGATTGCAAGAATAGTATTTATGAGGTATACTGAGGACTTGCATGACTTGGACATCTATGTGATGATTAGGGTAAGCTTACCTAGGATAATGTTACCCTATGAGATTATGTAACATGCCATGTTAGCACATAGCCTTTCATGTGGTTGGTTTATGCTTTGGGACAGGATTTCGTAGCTATGTGCGGATTGTACTCTGAGGAGTTATTATGATCGAGGATTATGGTCAGGTGTAGGCATGTGGATTACTTTGTTGTATCTTTCTTGAGGACAAATGCATGCTTGTATGGACATATAGTTAGGCCCCCTTTTTATTGCTACACTACTTATTGGAACTTGACTTAGGAGAAACCATGCTTTTCCTTTCTCCTTCTTGTTAGTCAGGTGGTCAGTGTTGCTCGGGTTCGAGCAGGGGTCTGGATAGTGTAGTTGGGACTTCGTGTCTGGGACAGGTTGGATTAGTTGTGGGGCTTTGCGGCAACCGCGGATATTGGGCGGTTGACCGGATGTTTCTCTATGCACCTGATTGGGTATCAGTTTTCTTTAGTGGACGGAGTTTCCCACTTATCGTTCAGTGGCATCCGATTGAGGTCGGGTCTTTCCTTGGTGGTTGAGTTTTCCCACTTTGATCAGATTGATGATCAAAGTCCTGCTATATGGAGATACTTGTGATACTGATGACAGAGATACTTTACTCGTGTGGGTCGCTCCCCTCGAGTGCCGCTCCGGAGTAGGCTTTAGACCGTGTTGGGTTCCGGTCAGACCGTGTTGGGTTCCGGTCATTTGGACAGTGGAGATACTGAGTTCGGGAGATTGGTGACAGAGCAGGCAGTACCGGGTTTTATACCGGTTCATTCGATTGGGTTTATTTCGGTCAAATACTTTTATTGTTACACTCGTGCCTGGGGGCCGAGTGCAGACTGGTAGTTGAGTTTAGGTCAGTGCTAGTATTATTGAGAGCCGTTTGGTTGACGGTGGTCCCGTGTCGTTGAGAGTACTTTGACTGCTGTGGGAGAGGTTGAGCATCATGATTCTATCCGTTCTGAGAGAGAGCGTGGATTTTGACCATAGCCTGTATGAGCCACTACTCGATAGCGAGTTAGTCCGTTTGGACGCCCTACGTAATTCCTGCCCGTCAGCGGGAGGTGGTTGTAGGTGGGCGCAGGTTTGACTGGACCAGATGTGGCAGTCAGCTCAATTGGGTCGATTGTGCACTTCATGTGCTAGTGGTTGCATACCACTGTTTGGTCCTCCCCTTTTAGCCTTTAGATAGGGGCTTGGTAGCTATTGAGAGTCTCCAGCTTACTCATTTCAGTCTTATGACTTGGGTTAGTTTATGTCTCCTGAGGACTTGGTGGGCAGACCGTCAGGTCTGGCGGTGGTACCCACTGAGAACTCCCCTTTTGGTGTAGTTCTCACACCCTTTGGGGGTCTCCCCCCTTTTTCCTTCCTCTCCTTTGTTTGCAGAGTCTTAGCGGGTGATGCTGATTCTGCGGTTGTTGATCGAGGCGAGGGAGTCGCGAGCTAGATCCCTACCCGTCGTTGGAGAGTAGCGGTATTCCCTACAGAGGAGATCTTCAGTAGTTTAGTTGTTTTATTTCCCTCTTTTGAGAGACTGTTGTAGTGAGGATATTTTATGTATTGAGAGACTGTACACTGTTGTATTTATTGGAGTTACCTCCCGGATCGGTTCAGAGCTTGTATTTGAGGATATTGTTTTATTATTATTTTGGGAGGCGGACAGTGTTGTTTTAATTCCAGTTGTACAGTGATTGATTTTGGTTATACATCAGATTTTTTATTTATAGTTCTGATATCTGTTTAGCTATAGTACTTTTCTTGCAGGTTGGACGCTTCGCCTATGCGGATTTGGCATAGGTGGCGGATCTATTGGCAGGCCCGGGTCGCAGTTTCAACCCCGGGGCGTGACAAAAATCCAATAAAAATACAGGTGTGTTCCTCTCGAAGAGTAGATATCAATCGAGTCTTTAAACATCTCATTTCGATGCACGAGCGCAGAGATAAAAATCCGACAAGCCTCCGCTGTCCAAAAATCCACCAGCAAAATAGTGGCTCAGAGATGCCTCGGGAACTATGCAAAAAACTCGAAATGCGGAGAAGTGATCCACATGAAAAACGAAGCCTTACCTCTCGTGAACGCACTGCCGCAAAAATCGCCGAAAACGATGGTCTGAGTAAGCCATGGGAGACTGCGAACCAAAACGCGACGAAGGGGATCACCGGTGAAGGAAAGTTGCACTGCGCCGAAAAGCCGCATACCTCGAAGTGCGTGCCACCAAAAATTCCCAAACTTCTCCATGAGATGCTCCACAGGAAGATGAACAACTTTGCTTAAGGTTGCAAAGAGGGGGGAGCTCGGGAAAAGCCTTTAACCGCAGGCCAAAGGGGGCTATTTATAGCCCCAACTGAACAAATCAAAAAATGACCATTGGGCCCCCACAATCGGGCGCCCGGAACGATTCGGGCGCACACAGTGCGCCCGATCAGGGCCGTCCATCAAGCGTCCGAAATGCCCACAGTGCGCCACGTCATCGCCGAACAGGCAACAGCAAATCCGGCGTCCCGCGCTGCGCCACGTGGTGCCGACCGCGCCTGCCCCTCGCACGCCGCGTGCCTGCCCAAGCGCGTACGGCCACCTGCTCGCCGTACGGCCACCTGCCCGCCTGCCAGCGCACGTCGCCCCGCCTGCCGCGCACAGTACCCCGACCAATGGGGAGGCGCCACGTGTCAGCCCTTTCATTCGCTGCGCCCGGTGCATGTATGCCCAATGCACCGAACCAGTAGGCAGATGCCACGTGTCCCCCGCCGGTCCACCGTGCACCCGTGCGTCTCCCGTGGACCGCGCCTGCTGCGTCGGCCAACCGGGAGCCGCCACCTGTACTGCCCCCGGGTGCACGCCTCCGCGGTGGACCGGGCGACGGCGCCACAGCCCGCCGCCGCGCTCCGCCGCCCACCGCCGCCGCTGGCGCAACTCCGGCCGCCGGAACAGTACCTCAAAGCCTCAAAATTCGTGTTTTGTCGTCCGGTCCCCAAAAATACAAGTAAATGGCCCGTTTTCACCGTTTTCGCGCGCTGAATCTAAATCCGCTATCCGTTTTGCTAAATTCCAATTCCAAAATTTGCCGGAGGCATCCAGAAAGGTGTTCCTTGGTCCAAACATCGCGCTGAGTCCATTTTTAATATCCGCTTCGCGCGAAACTACTCATAAACATCCAACGGGGTCATCCGATCACTCACGTGATCCAATTAGCACCCGAAGTCCATCACTTGTGTCCAAATTGGTGCAGAAACACCGCCGACACGCCACAAAGGCCTCCAGAAGCTGCTGGTCACACTGTAGGAGCCCTGCAGAGATCCGGGTCACCACATGGATAGTTGGAGATACTGAGTTTGTGAGTTTGATGATAGGGTAGGCAGTACCGGGGTTATACCGGTTCATCTGATTGGGTTCTATTGGTAGACCCTTTTTCTGATGCATTCTGTAGTTACTCCTTCCGGCTTTGCATTTAGAGGCATAGTAGTGGTAGCTTTATTTCATCAGCTGTTATACTTCTAGCATACCACCTCTTTTTCTTTTTGCCTCTGGTAGACCTAGTGGGCATGTCAGAGTTTGAGGCTTAACCCACTAGGGGAGGCTACTGTTTTTATAGTAGTTCTCACCCCCCATTGTTCTTCTTCTTTTTGTTCTCCCCTGTTTTGCAGAGTCTTCTGCGGGAGTGGCTGGACCATCTTCGGCAGACCGAGGTAAGAGGATAGCGGACAAGATAGTCGTCTACCCCAGCTGCGAGCATAGTAGTATTTGGATTGTATCCCCTATACACTCAGACAGTTGTATTTTCTTTTATTTTGGGTCTGGTTTCGGCTAGCTGGTTGTATTTGATTTGGTGAGCTGGGAGGGACACATGTATTATTTGAGAGTTTTATTGTGCTTTTACTTTCCAGCTATGGTCTGAGATGTATTAGTTTTAGTTTAGCTCTGTTTTATGCTCCTTTATTATATCTTTTATATCTGAGCATGTTACCAGCGCTTCGTGTACACGAGAAATTCTGTGTGCACGGCGGATCTGTGGACGGGCCCCGGTTCTGGTTTACACCCGGGGCGTGACAACCAGAAATTTCAGGATCTGAAAGCTAGCCAGGGCACCCGAGCAGGGCCAGAACCTGTAAACCGGGCGCCTGCAGGGTGTTTCCAGACGCCCGAAACTCATCCCGAAACTTAGAATTATGCAGATTTTCGCTGTTTTTTCGCCCGTTTCAACTCACTTTCGATCCGAATGCTATTTTCTCCGAACCAAACTTGTTCCACCTCATTTTTATCATATTTTAAAATATGTTTAGAGTGACTTATCCGCACTTCGCTATTTTAGCGAAACCGGAGCACTACAACTTCTTTATCTATCTTGCACTTGATAAACTAAAGAAATAGCACAACAAAGACAAAGCAATAAATGCTTGACTTCTTTTGATTTTTTCTATTTATGTCTCTCTGATCTATAATATTAGTAACTATGTGGATTAGATTGCAGCAATTTATTTTTCTGTTTTCCTTGGTTTGGAACTAATACTTCAATTTTAATTATATATGTGGACTTTTGTGCAACATTCATTACTCGCTATTTTAAATCTCTTTAATGATCTACTATTTATGTTTTAAAGAAATGTAGGATTCAATGCCATATTGCTTGATCTATACCTGCTCTTTATGCACTTTTCACAAATGTTGTCATTAGATCTACAATGCTGCATTTGTACCCTCTGCTCTTCATGTATCTGTACAATGCTGCCGTTTTTAAACTACGTAAGCATTAATGCTCATCTTTACCTGCTCTATTTCTTTACTTCTTTAGGTATCTCTTCAATGTCTAGCTTATCTAAACGGAATTGGTGACAACATACCCTAGCTCTTTATATTTGATATGCTCTTTATTTGTGATATGCTCAATTAGTATGTTATATTATGTACAATCTGATTTACATGTGAGTTGCCCAATTTAGATATACTAGTGCAGTTTTTAAATATTGTATGCTTGAAGGACATTTTACTCTATCATTACCAGCTCTTTAAGCACGTCTCTAGTGCAGAAATAGAAACTTTAGCATGATTTATATTTTTGCACTTGGACTTATGGCATGTGAATCAAGTTAAATATAGCGACCTTGTAAGCTGGTTTTGCTTTTTTAAAAAAATCCATAACTTTGGATATGAGTTATGTACCTTGCTCCTATGTTTAATGGCAAGATTCTGTAGTGAAGCCTTTGTGCCCTATGCTCTATTTATGCTCTTTACCTATGTCTACAATGTTGCATTTTTTAAACTATCTCTTTACCTATGTCTACAATGTTGCATTTTTTAAACTATGTAAGCATTAGTGCCCGTCTTTATCTGCTTTATTTCTTCTCTTCTTCAAGTATCTCTTCAATGTCGCAGTAGCTTATCTATGTAGAATTGAAGGCAGCATACCCTAGCTCTTTATTTGTGATCTGCTCGATGACTCTGTGATATTATGTGCAACATTCAGTAACTATGATCTGCTTAGTTTAGATCTACTATTAAAGTTTTTAAATAGTGTATGATTGAAGGATATTTTACTCAATCTTTACCTACTCTCTATACACCTGTCACTAATGAAAAAATTGGAACTTTGGCATGATTTATGTTTTTACACTTGGACTTATTGTATGTGAATCAAGTTACATAGCAGCCTTGCAAGCTGGTTTTGTTTTCAAAAATAAATTTCATAACCTTAGATGTAAGTTCTCTACCAAGTTCCTATGTATAATGGAAAGAATATGTAGAACTACAAACTTTGTGCCCTATGCTCTATTTCTACTCTTCCGCTATCTTAACAATGTCCTTTTTTTTTTTTTAACTATGTGGGAATAAAGGCAACATACCCTATCTTTGAACTGCTCTGTAACTGGACTGATAAACTTGATTTAAATTGATTACATATTACCTGATATTAAGTGTTATGCTCTTTATCGTTCTAATATGTCAGATTGGTAACTTCGTGAATTTTTTGGCAATAATCCTTACATGCAATCTACTTTTTATACATATACTATTCCATTTTATATAAATTGTATGTTTGAATGACATATTACTCAATCTTTGCCTCATTTTTATGCATCTTTCACGATTGCTGTAAAAGAAGCTATAGAATGATTTTTTTTTGACACATACTTTAGCTTGATACTATATGTAATGGCAACATTATTGCAAACTGCAGTTACCATGCCCATCTTTACCTGCTATATTTCTTCTCTTATTTAAGTATCTCTAAACTAATGTAGTATCGTAGTTCTGTGGAATTGATGGCAGCAAACTCTTGCTCTGTGTAGCATTCATTCTCTGCGATATGCTTTTTATCGCAGCATCTTCTCTATGATCTGCACTTTCGAGATCTATACATCTATCTTATAATGCTATGTATGCAGTGTTATTGAAATCTATAATTTTCATAAGACCCATATTTTTAGCTTCTGTAATATTTAGACATGTGAAATGCTAGTTTTACCTATATGGACATTGCTGGCAGCATATTTTTTTTTACTTTGCTTCACTCGGTGAACCCTCTATTGCACATTGGCTACTTAATAGATATCTATGATACTTAACTCCTGGCATGCTTAAAAGGGTAGCAGCATATGCATATAATGCTATGCAATTTAGGCGATGATGCTTAAAAGGGTAGTATATGTTTATGATAGGGAGGTGGTGTTTCAATGACTGTAGCCACTATTTCAACGTGCACCATTTTATTCCTAAGCCAACATATATCAATCACATCGTAGTTACGACTTATGTTTTTGCAGTTATCCTTATACGCAATCCTCATATGGTCATTGCTGACAGCATATCCTTTTTTTTTTTTGTTTCAATTCGATGGACCCTCTATTGCAGATTTGTTGTTGCAACATATCCTTTAGGCGATGATGTCTTGTTTGCAATATGCATTGTTTGCATTGAGTTTACCCCAATATGCCTATGTACTTTTGCATGTTGCAACCTTTGTAGAATTGGTGGCGGTATTTGTTTTATGATATATGATATGACTATAATATTATTGATTTGTAACTTTGTATAGAAGTGCTGACAGAATTATCTATATTGTGCCTATAACATTATTGACTCAATTCTAATATTTTTTACGTGTAATGCTATTTAAATTTATATTTTAAATTTAGGTTTAAATTGGTAAATTACCTTTCAGTCCAATGTCAAAATATAAAAACTATTTCTAAATTCAAATATCAAACGTATCCCATCCCAGAGGCAACAGACCGGCTCCTGACCGGCACGGTCATAAGTACTACAACAGACCGGCTCCTGACCGGCACGGTCACAAGTACTGCAACAAACCGGCTCCTGACCGGCACGGTCACAAGTAACCTGATATAGTAGGACTGGACCAAGACTCTAATTAAGTGGGAAAAACCCATCCACTAAAGAAGTCCCGATCCCCTATCCCCAAATCTGATGCACTAATAACAGTCCGGTCAACCGCCCGAAATCCGCGGCTGCCGCGAGTACCCTGTCCTCAAACCTGCCTGTCCCCAAATCCCAAAGCTGACTACACTATCCCAGTCCCTGCTCTAATCAGGGCATACTATCCCCTATGTCTAAGTGAATGGAGAAAGAATAAAACATGGTTTCTCCTAAGTCAGTTCCAGCATGATAGTGTAGCAGAAAAAGGTGGCCTATCTAGGTGACCATACAAGCATGCCAAGTCCTTTATTTGATAACATGATCTTAGTGTTCTAATTCTTAAATGAATTACAAAATGCCTTGTTTTAATATCTAAAGTACTAACAAGCTATTAGTTATTTCATTCACATGCATAAGTCCCCCAATGACACGAAAAGCATAATATGGTTTAAGCAGATTATTTCCAAGAGATGTAGATGATATATCCTTTTTACCAGAAATGCTAATCCACTAATAGCTAGTCCTTCTAAAGATGCAAGTGCTAACAGCCAAACCGCACTTTCATACAAGCGTGCGAGGTTCGATTCACAGATGCTGCTTTCGACAAGATATAGGAAACACTTTTAGTATGCCTAGTGGGTGATCGAAAGTAAGAGGTGATAACGGTACCCACCTCGAGCGCTAAATCCCTGTCCAAAAGCAAAACCCATGCTCGGTCCAAAAAGTCACAGCCACACTGCACAATATATCCCAAAGGAACAAACACAATTTAAACATACAAAGTTTCCAAAATCTGCCTACAATTACCACAGTCCAGAGTTTCTCAATTTTCACCTACGAAGAACGCCCAGAAAAATCCAAGATAAATACTGTCGCGATCCTCGCGACGAACCCGTCAAAACGAGTACCTGCACGTTCAAATCCGATTTTTCTACGCTGAGTTACAAATTCTGCAAGTGGAACACCCCAAACCGAACTGTCCAGAAAATCTGTGTCAAAGAACCACAGTGAAAGGAGATTTTCACCTTCGAAAGAAATCCAGAAAAATCTGAGAAAAATCCAGGAGACTCCTTGCGGACTGTAAATGACAAATGCCTTTAGAATCGCCTCGATCCGACGTCTGAGCGAAAAGATACGGCTAGAACACCGCAGTGCTGTCCAAAAATCCGCGAAGAAAAGTGGGTCAAATGGGTGCTTAGAAAACTCCAATGTCAGCATGGAAAACAAGGAACCTCAAAACACGGAAGTTGAAGTCCTACCTGTCGTGAGTCCAACGGCGCAAGAATCGGCGAAATCGGAAGTCGGGGTGAGTCGGGGGAGCCCAAACACTGAGAAGGGGAGAAGCGGGTCACCGGAGAACAAGCGTCGCGCCGCGCCATAAAATAGCCAACCTCTGGATGCGTGCCCCTAAAAATCCCAAGGATGCACAGTGAAATGTGGATCAAGTAGAGGAAGAAAAACCCAAGAGAAATCCCTGTGAAAAACTGCTCAGAAAAAGAGCTAAGTGACCCCAAAGTCCCCTATTTATAGGCCCAGCCCACTACACCTAAGGGCCGGATTCGGGCGCACTTTCCGGGCGCACATTTCGGGCGCCGAATCCGCCACACGGTCGCACCACAGGCCATCCGACGCGCCCGAATCCTTGCGGTGAGGCCACGTGTCCCTGCAACAGGAAACAGCGGTGCAAGGGTTCCCGCCGCGCGCGACGTGTCCCACACGGTCAACGGCGGTAGGTACGGCCCGCCTCTCGCGTGCCGACACGTGTCCGCACTCGAGTGCAGCCGACCGCCCGCCTGGCGCCTCTGCGTGCGCGTCGTCCCAAGGCGCCCCTCTGAGCACACCATGGACCGCACTCTCATGAGCCAGCCAATTCCCGGCCGCCACGTGTCATGCGCCCGGTCCACCGCAGCCGCGCAAAGTCGCTGAGCCGTGCCGCGTGCGCCGGCCATTCCGGGCATGCCACGCGTCCCCCGCCCACGGTCCATGCACCGCCGCGCCTTCCCGTGGACCGAGCTGCATGAGCCGGCCAATAACAGGCCGCCACGTGGCTCAGGCCGGTCCACGGTCACCCCTCATGCACCGAAAATCCCCGAAAACTTCCGAAAGCCCGTTTTTGGTCATCCGGACTCCAAATTTAACAAGCAAATAGCCGTTTTCAAGCGTTTTTCTGCGCTGAATCCAAATCCAACCTCAGATTGGCCCAAAACCTTTTCTAAAATTTGGCAAATGCAGCCGAAGGCCAAATCAGCTATCAATGTCTCACAAGGTCCATCTGTGGCATCCCTTTGATGCACCATGGGCCAGACACACCAACACTAGGTGTTCTACACAGTGGATTCATCGGAAAGTTGCATGGGAAAAACCAGAACACTACATCCTCCCCCACAAGAAAAAGTTTCGTCCTCGAAACAAAAGTCATACCTCAAGCAGGGGCCTCGAACAAGTGGGGGTAAGCATCCATCATCACTGACTCCAGCTCCCAGGTAGCCTCGCGCTCATCATGACTGCTCCAGAGGATCTTCACATAAGGGATGGCCTGACTGCGCAACTCCCTAACCTCACGGTCCAAGATCCTCAACGGCCGCTCAACATAGCTCAGGTCCTCAGCAACCTCCAGTGGGGTGAAGTCGATGATGTGGGACGGGTCATGAACATACCTCCTCAGAGTCGATACATGAAAAACATCGTGAACACCTGAAAGCCTGGGAGGAAGTGCAAGCCTGTAGGCAACTGGCCCTAAGCGCTCCAACACCTCGAAAGGTCCAATATAACGAGGGCTCAGTTTCCCACGAATACCAAATCTCCGAATCCCCTTCGAAGGCGAGACTTTCAGAAAAACATGGTCACCCACCTGAAACTCTAAGTCTCGCCGTCGAGTATCAGCATAACTCCTCTGTCGACTCTGGGCGGTCTCAAGATGTCGTCGTACCAATCTGACCTTTTCCTCTGCCTCTTATAGTATATTAGGACCCAAAGTCTTCTTCTCACCCACTTCACTCCAATATAGGGGTGACCGACACTTGCGTCCATACAACGCTTCAAACGGAGCCATCTGGTTGCTCGCTTGATAACTGTTGTTGTACGCAAACTCAACTAATCCCAAGTGTCGGTACCACCCTCCTCCAAAGTCCAGAACGCATGCTCTCAACATATCCTTGAGGGTCTGAATAGTGCGCTCTGACTGCCCATCGGTCTGTGGGTGGAATGCTGTACTAAATCGGAGCTGCGTCCCAAGGCTGTCTGTAAACTCCTCCAGAAATTCGAGACAAACCTCGGGTCTCTATCTGATACGATGGAAACGGGTACCCCGTGCAATCTAACCACCTCAGCCAAGTACACCTGTGCTAGACGCTCCATCGGCCAAGTCATCTGAACCGGTAAAAAGTGAGCGGACTTGGAAAGTTTGTCCACGACTACCCAGATAGCATCCGCCCCCGTCTGTGCTCTCGGCAAACCAGTGACAAAATCCATCGTAACATGTTCCCATTTCCATTCAGGGATTGGGAGACTCTGCAACTTGCCAGCAGGTACACGATGTTCAGCCTTACTTGCTGACAAGTTAGACAGCGTGCTACAAATCTCCCAATGTCTCTTTTCATCCCATTCCACCAAAACTGTGCCTTAAGGTCCCTATACATCTTAGTCCCACCAGGATGGATGGTATAAGGCATATAGTGGGCCTCCCTCAAGATCTGCTCCCGGATCTCTGCATCCATAGGCACACAAGCTCGGTCCCTGTACCGCAGTACTCCCGAAGCATCAACTGAAAAGTCCCCTATCAAACCAGTCTGTATCTGCTCTCGAATCCTCATCAGGTGGGGGTCCTCACTCTGTCTCTCTCGAATCCTGTCCAACAGAGTGGGCTGCACGACTAGAGACATAAGTCTAGCAGAGACCCCAGGGGACACAACCTCGAGCTCTAACCGCCTCATCTGCTCAAGTAATGGCGCCTGATCGGTGATCATCAAAGATAAACTCTGTACTGCTCTCCTGCTCAGGGCATCAGCAACCACGTTGGCCTTGCCAGGATGGTATAATATGTCTACATCATAGTCCTTCAACAATTCCAACCATCTGCGCTGCCTCAAGTTGAGCTCCTTCCGTGTGAACAGGTATTTCAAGCTCTTGTGGTCGGTGTAAATCTCGCAGTGCTCCCCATACAGGTAGTGGCGCCATAACTTTAGTGCGAAAATCACTGCAGCTAGCTCCAAGTCATGGGTAGGGTAATTCTTTTCATAATCCTTCAATTGCCGAGAGGCATAAGCAATTACCCTTCCCTCCTGCATCAGCACGCAACCAAGTCCACTGTGCGATGCATCGCTGTAAATCACATATCCTTTCCCCATAACAGGGAGGGAAAGGATAGGAGCCGTCATCAATCTGTTCTTTAATTCCTCAAAGCTCCTTTGGCAATCCTCACTCCAAATAAACTTAATCCCTTTTCGCGTCAAACGAGTGAGGGGTGTGGAAAGTTTCGCAAAACCTTCCACAAACCGACGGTAATATCCAGCTAAGCCCATAAAACTACGGACCTCTGATACCGTCGTCGGTCGGGGCCAATCCCGGACTGCCTCGATCTTCGCCGGGTCTACTGCCACTCCAGCGGCTGAAATCACGTGGCCCAAAAAGACAACCTCCCGAAGCCAGAAATCACACTTAGATAGCTTGGCATACAACTTCCTCTCTCTCAGAAGTTGCAGCACAATCCTCAAGTGCTCCTCGTGCTCCACATCGCTCCGGGAATAAACTAGGATGTCATCGATAAAAACAACGATGAACCGATCCAGGTATGGTTGAAAAATCCTGTTCATTAAATCCATAAAAGCAGCAGGGGCATTTGTCAATCCGAAAGGCATGACGGTAAACTCATAATGCCCGTACCGCGTCCTGAATGCTGTCTTTGGGATGTCCTCGGCCTTCACCTTCAATTGGTGGTAACCAGACTGTAAGTCAATGTTGGAGAAGACACAAGACCCTTGCAGCTGATCAAATAAGTCATCAATGCGCGGCAAAGGGTACTTGTTCTTGATGGTCACTTTATTCAGCTCTCGATAATCAACACACAGTCGAAGTGATCCATCTTTCTTCTTCACAAATAGCACCGGCGCTCCCCAAGGCGATACACTTGGTCTGACAAAACCTTTGTCCATTAAATCCTAGAGTTGCGCCTTTAACTCTCGCAGCTCAGCCGGTGCCATTCGGTAAGGAGCCTTAGAGATTGGCGCAGTTCCTGGAACTACATCAATCAAAAACTCAACCTCCCTATCCGGCGGCATATGAATCAGCTCTGGAGGAAACACATCCGGGAACTCGTGGACAATAGGGATATCTGCGAGTCCCGGTCCCGCCGTAGGCTCCTTAACCACAGTCGCCAAAAAGGCCACGCATCCACTGCGCATCATCTGCCTCGCTCGAGAAGTCGAAACCACTGAGGCAAAGAAAGCACTCTGGCACCCCCCGTAAACGAACACCTCCTGGCCTGGCTCGCTAAAAGTAACAGTCCTCGCGGCGCAATCAATCATCGCGAAATAGCGAGCCAGCCAATCCATCCCCAGTACAATGTCAAAATCTCGCAGCTGACTAAGGACCATAAGGTCCGTTGGCAAAATCCAAGACTCAAGCTGTACAGGGCAAGACCAACAACACTCCTCTACATGCAATATATGATCGGGAATCTGTACCTCTAATGCATGCGGCAACCGACCTAACTCTAGTCCATGAGATGATGCAAATGCTCTACTGATAAAAGAATGTGATGCACCGGTATCAAATAAAGTGCGAGCTCTAATACCGAAAAGTAAAATGATACCTGCCACCACGTGGTCGACTGCCGAGGAGTCCTCCACCTGGGCGGCATAAACCCGTCCGCTCTGAGCTGGTGGTCGGTAATCTGCAGGGTGGGAAGAAGGGAGGCCTGCTCCATGGAGATAAGGCGATGCTGGGGCACCGACGGGACTGTGCTGAGGAAGGAGCC
>CM055066.1:11018070-11144363 GCA_029204045.2 Tillandsia leiboldiana
CGCTGTGACCCATGCTGTCGCGACTGCGACCTCTGCATGCTGCGGTGCTGCTGCTGTCGTGGGGCGGCTTTGCTGGATGTGATGCTGCTGTGGGGGCCTCTGGGATCCCCAGGCCCTCGCCGCTCCGAACGCCCACGGCCCGTAAACTGAGGTGGTGGCGGTCGGGGCGGCCTCCATGAACTGGCCTGTCCCCCATCGTCTGGCGCTGGCCGCTTCCTCTCAGAACTCAGAGCGGCCAAGCGTCCTCGCCTAGCGACAACATGATCTCCCCTCTCAACCCACTGCGCGTGATCCACTACCTCTGACAAGGTCTGGAGCCTCTGGGCATGCACCAAGGTATAGATCTCTGGGCGCAGGCCCATCTCAAAAAGCTCCACCTGGTGCAGCCCATCCCTGGCAACATAGGGTACGCAGTTGAGCAACTGCGTAAACTCCTGAAAATAGTCCCACACTGGCCGATCACCCTGCCGAAGGTTTTTCAAGTCATCTTCTAGCTTTTTCTTCACGCTCGTGGAGAAATAAGTATCAAGGATCATCCTCCTGAACTCCGACCAGGGTAGCTATCGGGTGATCTGAAACTCTAAGGGCTCGACCCGACGCCACCAAGCATCTGCATCCCCCTCTAGACAATGTACGACCTTGTGTACTCTGAATCTCGGATCAATGAAGAAGTCTCTGAACAACTTCTCCATTGATGCTAGCCATGATCCTATCTCCCATGGGTGAGTGCTCCGCCCAGAGAACCGAGGTGGTCCTCGCTGACAAAACTGGGTGAGTTTGTCAGCAAACTCTTGCTCCTCTGCTGGGGTCAAAGGCCTGATCACTCCCTGAGCCCCACTGCTCGATGACGGTGCCGTAGGGACTGGTGGAATAGCCGGCGGTACAACTGGTGGTACAGGGGCCTCTACAGTAGTAGGGGGAGGTGCCCCAACCTGAGCAAGCAGCTGCTCGAACCTCTGCTCCTGTCGGCGGTGACTCTCCGCCAACTGGGCCACCATGGCCCTCAGCTCACTGATCTCAGAAGGCCAGGACTGCTCCGGCTCCTCCGGGGGTGTAGGAGTACCCCGGGTAGGGATCTGCCGCCTAGGAGGCATCCTGCCACACAAGAATCCACGGGTCAGTAAACGAAACCACTCTCGACCCAATCCAGCGAAAGTCATGGACATCCCCCTATTTCTGTAACCTTATGTTGTCTGCAGTCAACATAATAGTCCACCAGAAATAGGCTATGCCAATCCCTCTCCACTCACAGGAAGAGTTAATAACAAATTGCTGACTTTCGCAAAATATCGCGTCACTCACGCCCTGCCTTCCTAGGGTCTGCCAAAAGCCTAGGGTTTCCTAAGTCCCAACTGACCTATCCCTAAGCTCTGATACCAACCTAATCTGTCACGCCCCGGGTGTAAACCAGAACCCGGGCTCAACCACAGATCCGCCGTGTACACGGTATTTCCCGTGTACACGAAGCGCTGGTAACCTGCTCAGATATAAATGAAGTAATACAGGAGCATAAAAACAGAGCTAAACTAAAACTAGTACATCTCAGACAAATGCTGGAAATAAAAGTACAATAATCTCTCAAATATATACATGTGTCTCTCCCATCTCACGAAATAAATACAAGCAGCTGGCCGCAGCCAGACCCAAAATAAAAGAAAATACAACCGTCTGAGTGTACAGGGGATACAACAAAACTACTAAACTCGAGCTTGGGGTAGCAGCTATCTAGTCAGCGATCCTCTTACCTCGATCCTGGGAAGAGGGTCCCGCAACTCCAGAAGATGACTCTGCAAAACAAAGGGGACAAGAAAAGGGAAAACAGTGGGGGTCAGAACTACTATAAAAACAGTAGCCTCCCCTAGTGGGTAAACCTCTATCTCAGACCTGCCCACTAGGACTACTAGGGGCAGAAAATAAAACAAGGTGGTGAGCTATACATATAACAACTGATAAAAGCTACCACTAAGATGCCTCTAAAGTAATAAGCTAAAAGAGTAGCTAAATACATGCATCAGAGTATACATATGCCTGCCTGGGTAACCCAATCTAGACACCGGTGAATACCGGTACTGCCTGCTATGCCTACTAACTTACAACTCAGCTGAGGGATGCAGACCGATTCCTGACCGACACGGTCCCATCCCAGAGGCAACAGACCGGCTCCTGACCGGCACGGTCATAAGTACTACAACAGACCGGCTCCTGACCGGCACGGTCACAAGTAATGCAACAGACCGGCTCCTGACCGGCACGGTCACAAGTAACCTGATATAGTAGGACTGGACCAAGACTCTAATTAAGTGGGAAAAACCCATCCACTAAAGAAGTCCCGATCCCCTATCCCCAAATCTGATGCACTAATAACAGTTCGGTCAACCGCCCGAAATCCGCGGCTGCCGCGAGTACCCTGTCCTCAAACCTGCCTGTCCCCAAATCCCAAAGCTGACTACACTATCCCAGTCCCTGCTCTAATCAGGGCATACTATCCCCTATGTATAAGTGACTGGAGAAAGAATAAAACATGGTTTCTCCTAAGTCAGTTCCAGCATGATAGTGTAGCAGAAAAAGGTGGCCTATCTAGGTGACCATACAAGCATGCCAAGTCCTTTATTTGATAACATGATCTTAGTGTTCTAATTCTTAAATGAATTACAAAATGCCTTGTTTTAATATCTAAAGTACTAACAAGCTATTAGTTATTTCATTCACATGCATAAGTCCCCCAATGACACGAAAAGCATAATATGGTTTAAGCAGATTATTTCCAATAGATGTAGATGATATATCCTTTTTCCCAGAAATGCTAATCCACTAATAGCTAGTCCTTCTCAAGATGCAGGTGCTAACAGCCAAACCGCACTTTCATACAAGCATGCGAGGTTCGATTCACAGATGCTGCTTTCGACAAGATATAGGAAACACTTTTAGTATGCCTAGTGGGTGATCGAAAGTAAGAGGTGATAACGGTACCCACCTCGAGCGCTAAATCCCTGTCCAAAAGCAAAACCCATGCTCGGTCCAAAAAGTCACAGCCACACTGCACAATATATCCCAAAGGAACAAACACAATTTAAACATACAAAGTTTCCAAAATCTGCCTACAATTACCACAGTCCAGAGTTTCTCAATTTTCACCTACGAAGAACGCCCAGAAAAATCCAAGATAAATACTGTCGCGATCCTCGCGACGAACCCGTCAAAACGAGTACCTGCACGTTCAAATCCGATTTTTCTACGCTGAGTTACAAATTCTGCAAGTGGAACACCCCAAACCGAACTGTCCAGAAAATCTGTGTCAAAGAACCACAGTGAAAGGAGATTTTCACCTTCGAAAGAAATCCAAAAAAATCTGAGAAAAATCCAGGAGACTCCTTGCGGACTGTAAATGACAAATGCCTTTAGAATCGCCTCGATCCGACGTCTGAGCGAAAAGATACGGCTAGAACACCGCAGTGCTGTCCAAAAATCCGCGAAGAAAAGTGGGTCAAATGGGTGCTCAGAAAACCCCAAGGTCAGCACGGAAAACGAGGAACCTCAAAACACCGAAGTTGAAGTCCTACCTGTCTTGAGTCCAACGGCGCAAGAATCGGCGAAATCGGAAGTCGGGGTGAGTCGGGGGAGCCCAAACACTGAGAAGGGGCGAAGCGGGTCGCCGGAGAACAAGCGTCGTGCCGCGCCGTAAAATAGCCAACCTCGGGATGCGTGCCCCTAAAAATCCCAAGGATGCACAGTGAAATGTGGATCAAGTAGAGGAAGAAAAATCCAGGAGAAATCCCTGTGAAAAACTGCTCAGAAAAAGAGCTAAGTGACCCCAAAGTCCCCTATTTATAGGCCCAGCCCACTACACCTAAGGGCCGGATTCGGGCGCACTTTCCGGGCGCACATTTCGGGCGCCGAATCCGCCACACGGTCGCACCACAGGCCATCTGACGTGCCTGAATCCTTGCGGTGAGGCCACGTGTCCCTGCAACAGGAAACAGCGGTGCAAGGGTTCCCGCCGCGCGCCACGCGTCCCACACGGTCAACGGCGGTAGGTACGGCCCGCCTCTCGCGTGCCGACACGTGTCCGCACTCGAGTGCGGCCGACCGCCCGCCTGGCGCCTCTGCGCGCGCGTCGGCCCGAGGCGCCCCTCTGCGCACACCGTGGACCGCACTCTCGTGAGCCAGCCAATTCCCGGCCGCCACGTGTCATGCGCCCGGTCCACCGCAGCCGCGCAAAGTCGCTGAGCCGTGCCGCGTGCGCCGGCCATTCCGGGCACGCCACGCGTCCCCCGCCCGCGGTCCATGCACCGCCGCGCCTCCCCGTGGACCGAGCTGCGTGAGCCGGCCAATAACAGGCCGCCACGTGGCTCAGGCCGGTCCACGGTCACCCCTCATGCACCGAAAATCCCCGAAAACTTCCGGAAGCCCGTTTTTGGTCATCCGGACTCCAAATTTAACAAGCAAATAGCCGTTTTCAAGCGTTTTTCCGCGCTGAATCCAAATCCAACCTCAGATCGGCCCAAAACCTTTTCTAAAATTCGGCAAATGTAGCCGAAGGCCAAATCAGCTATCAATGTCTCACAAGTTCCATCTGTGGCATCCCTTTGATGCACCATGGGCCAGACACACCAACACTAGGTGTTCTACACAGTGAATTCATCGGAAAGTTGCATGGAAAAAACCAGAACACTACAAAACTGGACTATCAAAACCCACTATCCTCTACCACACTCTTCCTCTCATTCTCACTATCGAATAATCTCCCTCTCTATCTCACTCTAACTTTATCAACCTCTCAATATCACTCTCTTATACCTAATATAGTTATCATGTCTAGTTCTAGCTCTAATTGCCCCCCTCCTTGCATCTCTAGCTCTAATCCCCCCCTTCCTTACAGTTCTAGCTCTAATCCCCCCCATCCTCGCAACAACTACTGCATCATTCCATGTACACCTGCGCATGAGGAGACTGATAAATTATTGGAATGTGCAGGGCAGATAGTTATCGATGCCTACGGGAACGATCTAGAATGTTCACGGGATGTCGTAGCTCCGTTGCTCGTAACTCGGATAGGAGGACAACCCTCAAATTATCAATTTGCAGAAGGTCCAGTGGGTAATTATATAGTATTTTTTCCTACAGTGAATTCGATGAATAAAGCTATTCGTCGTTCTCCGATTCGAAATGACGCATTCGCAATGACGGTATCTTCATGGGAAGCCCAACGTGGGACAAGCAAGCCAACATTTAGATACTATGTATGGATTCGTCTATTTAACTATCCTATTTATTGCCATCAGAATGAAGAGGCACAACAAATCGTTTCTGGTTTTGGACGCTACTGTGACGCCCCACCCACTTCCCAGGGGGTCACCCATCCTAGAACTACTCTAGCTCTAGCACGCTTAACTCTCATGTTCCTCTTGGATTTTGCTACCATCCAAAATGCTATAGCCGGGTTAGAGATTTAGTCCTATTATATCATTTATATAGAGGACTAATCCAAATTCCGGGGGTGTCACATTCTTCCCCCCTTTAAGCCCTGACGTCCACGTCAGGCTCAAGCACACTCACAAGCACCAGGCGATGTGAGAATCGTCTCGCTAGCCTTAGCCGACCTTATGAGGAGCTGCACTCCACTCACAACGGTCATTAGCCGGGGAGCCTCGCTCTACCCGCTATATAACCCTGGCTCAGCCGAGACTCATCTCACATTTCCGGCTGGTGAATGGCTCTGATACCAACTGTGACGCCCCACCCACTTCCCAGGGGGTCACCCATCCTAGAACTACTCTAGCTCTAGCACGCTTAACTCTCATGTTCCTCTTGGATTTTGCTACCATCCAAAATGCTATAGCCGGGTTAGAGATTTAGTCCTATTATATCATTTATATAGAGGACTAATCCAAATTCCGGGGGTGTCACAGCTACATACGTGCGGATTCCCCGAGCCAATATGCCCAGAATCTAATGTACTATCGTGTTCTAATAAAATGCATTGATCCCCACATCATTCCGGAGGAAATATTAGTATATGTAGGGAGTAGAGAATGGATAGTACATGTTGAGATTGAGAGCTGGGAACATTGCGGTCCTACAGATAGCCCTTAATGTACTATGTAATTTATCCGCTGCATCTAAATGCATTTTCTTCAATCTTAATATATGCATATATTTTATTTATTCGAAATAATAATAGATATATATATATATATATATATATATATATATATATATATATATATATATATATATATATATATATATATATATATATATATATATCCTTTAAATTTAATTAAATTTGAGCTATATTTGGAGAATTACAAAATTTATACGGTAACTGTTCCTTTATGCTATCAAAAACTTTCCAATACTATCTTCTATATATATGACTGAACGAAACTAGTCTATAGCTGTACCATTATGCATATATGTCTGTACAGTAAGCAGGCTATAGCTGTACCTTTCATAGCTGAAGGGATAGCTATAAAGCGGACAGCTATAGCAGTGCGAAACCAGTATATAACTGTACCATTATGCATATATGACCGTACAGTAACCAGACTATAGCTGTACTGTCACGCCCCGTGGTCGAACTGCGACCCGGGCTCGCCAACAGATCCGTCGTCTGTGCAGAAACTGCCGCACAGATGAAGCGTCTACCCTGCAAAAGATCTATAGCTAAAGATTTATCAGAGCTGAACAAAAACTAATAGCTACAGAGTCCACTGAACATCTGATATAAATAGAATCTTGATACAAAGTCACTCATCTAAAAGTAAAAGCAATCCTCACTGATCTCTCAGAATGTCCAGTACAAAAGTAGAAACATAAAAATAAAACCGGGTACATCTATCTCTGACTCACAATGCTGGTAAGGAACTACTCGGCCACATCCTCACCTCGATCTGCTGTCTCCGCGCGAACCAAGCCGGAACAGCTACCGCGCGAACCTGTCACCGCAGCGGGTGTGAGATCTACTGCAGAAGGCAGATCTCAGTGGGTACCATTCCAATATCCACGGTATGCCCACTAAGTCTACTGGAGGCAAAACAGATAGGTATGCAGATAGATAGGTAGATAGATAAATAAGCTGAAGGAAAACTACAGCTACTATGTCTCAAACATAATGCTCAAAAGGAAACTCTATCATAAACATGCTGTGCATACTCTCGCTACTGCTAAAATGCCTCAGTATCAATGCTCAAAGGAAAAACCTTCTAAGAACATAATATGTAACCACCCACTCATAACACCCAATCTCAAAGACTGCCAAAACTGGCTCAGTCCAGCCTGCGCCTGTCGTCTAGGAACGCACCTGCCTACTACCACGCATCCACAAGAGGACGGGATTTACGTGGGGCGTCCTAAACCGACTATCTCAATCTCACACAAAGTGACCCCATGGTAACTCGGCCAGGGGTATCAAGCGACCACTAGTATATGAACTAGGCGCATATCCACATCGTAGCCTCGTCAGGCTCGGTATCATCATCGCACCCGGGGCGTAGCTCGAGGGGAGCGACCCCACCGAACTCAAGTATCACATCTGTATCACTGTCTCATAAGCGGCCCATGCAGGCTATAGTCCACGATCAAACAGATCGGTATCTCAAAGCTCAGAAGTACAACTCAGTCGGAAAAGACTCCTCGACTCAAATAGGAAAAGCCCAAATCCTCACATGATCTGTCGGAGAACCCTCAACGACTCAATCTGATAATGCACGACCATGGCTGAGTCGGGAAACCTCCACGACTCAATCTGCCGGAACCCCAAAATCCTCAAAGCTAAGTGGGAGAACCACTGGTATCACTAAATCAGAACCACAACCCATGATCTAGAATAAATCCAACAGAGGCTCAAGACTCACATGACACTATAACTCATCTCAAACTCAAAAAAAGACCTTTCGGCCCCCAGGCACGAGGTCAGAAGCACCCTGAACCTATGCCATACCTCTGGCGAAATCCTGATTTAAAAATCACTTTTAAAAATGCTGTTTTTGCCAAAACGGGCTTTCTCGATTTTTAAAATGATTCAGGTGCATATGAAGGTCAACAGAACATGAAACCTAGTGTCATATAGTGTCATGAGTATACTAAAAATAATCTGGGGCTCAAATGAATTTTCCAGAAAAATTCAGGCAACTATCAGATTTAATTACAGGAAAAATAATATAATAATTATGATCAAAATGCATTCAATAGCTTTAAAGGGCATTCCACACATTTTGGAGAAATTCCAACCCACCTAGAACGCTTTCCGCAGGCAACGCTGAAGTTGGTGCAGTGCCGAAACCTCGAACTGGCGAACCTCAAAAATCGTGCCGCAAAACCCGAAAAAATCCTCGGAAGCTCCGATAAAATAACCCGTGTCCAAACCAAAAATCCGTGCATACTGTGGCTCATTCCACGGCTAAACACAGCGCAAACGATAGCCCAAGTACACCACCAACCACCAACAGTAAGCTCACACTATCACAAAAATCTATAACTCCACATTACTTACATTTCTCTTTACAAAAACCTCAGCACTCTACCAATCCACAAAAGAATCACAAAACCCACCTACACCTTAGCTGCCACAACACACACATACACACAGCCCACACTCACAGCACCACCAAACACTCACATTAATTGGTGCTCTCCTACTACATTTCACAAGCATCTCATACACAATTCTGAAGCTCCAAAACCCAAAAGTATGCTCTAATTACATCCTTTAATTATTTACTAAGAAAAACCATCTCAATCCAATAGTAGTACACTTAAAAGCTCCAACCATCCTCATAACCCTCTCCACACTCACATTAACCCACAGTATTCACAAAGCACAACCTCTAATATTTCCACAAACAGCTCAGCACCATCCAAAATACATACTTACAACCCCATAAATCACATATTCACAAATTCCTGCAGCACAACCCAACACAAGAATTCCAAAAATTCTGCAAAACTCCGAAGCATAGGAATTAAATCAAAGTTCACATCTGACGGTGTTCCACGTGCCGACGCCGTTGGCCCAAACTGCTCGCACGGCACGGAGCTCGCCGCGCACACCGAGCTGCTGCACCAAAACCAGGGAGAAAAGACAAGAAGACTGTCAAATGGTGAAAACCCGAAATTCAACTCACTGGGCACAAGATCAGTCCCGCTCGCTCGCCGGCCGCTCGCTCGTAGCAGCCGCAAGCGCCGCCGCAGCTGGCCGTGCGGCACCGGCCTGCTGCTGCCAGCCGCCGCTCTGCGCTGCCGCAGCCGCCGCCGGCGCTGCAGCAGCTGCCGGGCGGCGCTGCGCTGCAGCAGCCGCACGGCGCGGCACCTGGGCTCGCTGCGCGGCGCAGGGGCCCGCCGCGCAGCGGCCCGGCCCGCAACGCACATCCCTGCGCGCGCGCTCGCAGCGCGCGCCCGCGCTATGCGGCGCCCGCCAGCGCGCGCCCGCGCTGCGCGGTGCCCGCCCGCTCGCGGCGCCCGCAGCGTGCGCCCGCGCGCTGAGCTCCAACCTGCTGCGCGTGCGGCGCCCGCAGCGCGTAAGTGCGCGCCCCAGCCGCGCGCGCGCAGCGCCGCTGCTTGCTGCGCGCGGCGCCCACGGGCGCCCGCGCAGCACCAGCGCCGGCCGCGCCCCTGCAGCGCGGCGCCCGCCTTTGCGCGGCGCCCGCTGCACGCGTCCCTCCGCCACGGACAACAGTCCAACCACACCAACCAAAACCCAAAGGAAACACAAAACCAAGCTTACCCAAAAACTGCACTTACCTCACACTCAAAACCGTCGCGCCGCTCGACGCGCTCTTCGCTCGGCTCCACGGCTCCAACAGGAAGTTCCCACCGTCAAGCTCAATCCTCATTCTCTTTTCCTTAATTTTTTTCTTCTCTTCCTTCTTTCTTTCTCTCTTTCTCCCTTTCCTCTGCTCACCTCATTTTCCTCTGTTTTTGCTTTGTTGAAGAAGGTGATGACGTGGCGGTCTAATTAGGTGAGGTTAATTAAGGGTGTGAGTGAGGGGGGTAGCTGGCAGCATTAAAAGCACCAATTAAAAAAAAGTAATTATCTCACCTACACACAATACCAACCCTCTCTTTCCATCTTTTCTTTAATTCCCTCACAGGCAAACTCCAATTATTAAATTACATAATTAAATAAATTCCAAATTAGCCAACTCCAAGTCACTTTTTGTCTTCGGGGTCTCCGCACCGGCCCGGAACCTCCCGAACTCCGCTGTAATCTGAAAATACACATGCTCAAAGCTTCCTCTCCTCAAAAAGCTCAACCGTGGAGTCGGTGTGCTCAAACCAAAAACCGGCTCCAAAACTGCCAACTCCAACTCACTTTTTGCCCTCGGGTCTTCCGCGTCAGTCCGGAACTTCCCGAACTCCGCTGTAAACTCAAAGTACACCTGTTCCAAGTATTTCCCAATTTTCTGCACACCACGGTGGAGTCGGTGCTTCCCGAACCAGTCCCCTATCGGCGCACAAAGCGCGGAAAACTCCGATTCAAACCGGGGCTTCCGTGTTGATCCGAATCGACCCGAACTCATCTGTAATCCCATATGGAACACGCTTGTGGCGATTTCTCCACACCACACCATCTTGCGAGGTCGGTGCGCTAACCGAAATCCCAGTACTCTACACTCTCCCCTCCTTAAAAACGGTTTCGTCCTCGAAACCAGAATAAATCCATAACTCAGGAGGGGTCAAATACACTTCTTCCAGCCAGAAAACCACTCGCGGATCAAACTCCTCGCGTAAATGTCGAATGAACGGCTCTTGCGGACAGTGGCTTCCACAAATCAAGATCTCTAAATCCAAACTCGAAGGCTTCAATTGGCATAACCTCTCCGTCGCTCCTTAGCAACTAAAATGCTCAAAACTCCACAATGCACTCTTACCTCCCTTTATAGGAAAGGAAAATCAACATCGGGGACATTCCCCAAATTTCCAACTCTCAATTCCAAGTTTTCAAAGTGGCACTCACAGATCGACCATCTCATTTCCAAGGTTGCCCTGCTCGCCTAGACAAGGCGTAACTGACCATAAGGTCCTTGCCGGGATAATGATATACTAATCGATCATATAGCTCCAATAACTCGGTCCACCGGCGCTGCCTCAACCAAAATCCTTCTAAGTAACCAAGTACTTCAGGTTCAAGGGTCTCTGGATAACTCTATGCTCTCTCTATTACTGGCAATCATCCCTATCAATACTGATGTCATAAATAACTTTAACTCCTCGAAGCTATACTGGCCCTGCTTAGTCCAAAACTTCTGACCTCAGTCGCTATCATAAGTTTAGGCTCAACCCAAACGGCATCGCTCTTCGTTGGGCCCACTGTCACTCTTGCAGCTGAAAACGCAAGGCCAAATTACAGAACCTTATCTAGATACAGCCCTCGGCTGTAGGGTTCCATAAAGCAATCAAACTCACAAGGGCAACTGCCGAAATACAATCCCAACCTGTCTGTGCTTGAACCATCAGAGAACTCTCACCGTTGTGTACACCAAACGTGGCATCGCTGCCGAAAACCGATGGCGTGGCATCATACTCCAAGAGGTGCTACCGAAGTTGGTGCAGTTTCCAAAACCACGTCAATGACTAACTCGATCTCAACTCTCTAAACGGCGGCCTCAAAATCAGCTTAAGTATACTCACACTCGGGATCACACAGGCGATAAGTATATCCTTCAGTCCCGGTGCCGCCGTAGGCACCTCTTCTACAGTCGCTAGCAACGCGATACGACCACGACTCAACTCCGCCGTGGTCTAGCTCCCTCAATAAACACACTCCTCCTGACCAGGTCCACGAAGGTTCATTGTCCTTTCTCGGCAATCCATAATAGCATAAAATGGGATAGCCAAATTCTATCCAACCTCATATCAACGTCTCTAAACCATTGGAGGACTAATACTTAGTGGTCAATTCCAAATTCCTATCTGCACTAGGCAGGACAGGCAACACTCATCCATATGATAAACGTGAACTGGAACCCGATCCTCACGTGCACAAACCAACAGTCCTATCTCTGGCCCCACACGAAGCTTACCCCTGCTTCACTGAAGCACACACAAGCGGTGTCGGCATCAACCATGCTCTAACTCCGATGACCTCAAGAAAACCACACCTGGTGAGATGCGATCCACTATCCTGGCGATGAAGGCGGCCCACGCAAAAGGCACTCACATCCTGGCACTGCTGCTGGTGCCTACACTGTCGAGAACCTCCTAGTCTCTGTCTCCTCTGAGACCCATGATCCAGAGACTGGGATCATGGCAATCCTCGATCCACTCAACTATCTCAAAATCCGACGATGCTGGACGTCTCTCACTGTAGCTGGTCCCTCGCTCCTCGTCCCTCATGGAAGTTATTAATGATCCTCGGTCAATTCATCGAGCATGCACAATCGCAGCATCTAAAGTCGGTACTCGCCGAGAATGCACAAAGAAATAGATATCCAGATGCAGTCCCCTCTCAACATAAACAACTTCCTGGGCCTCATCCTGGGCGACAAGGGGTACTCTGCTCAACCGTCGCAAGAACTCGTCCCAGGTCATCAACTGCGCTCCCGGTAGTCCAACCGGACGAACTCGACGCCACCAACTCTCGGCGTCCCTCCCCAAAAATGCATAACCAAGCGCACCAGAAGCTTCTCCTGGATGAACAAATCTTCAATTAATTTTCCCTAGCAGCGATCCAGTTCTCGGCCTCCCAAGGCTCCAAACTCAGTCCCGAAATCTTTAGGGGATGGAACTGGATGAAGTACACAACTGATCGGCAATCACTTTCTGCCCCTGCACTATTCACAGTGCGACCTGGGTCGAAGTCGACGATGTCGCGGCTAAAGTACAACTGGCGATACCCCGGGAGATGCTCTCAGCTCAAGCATGTGCATCACGCGCTCCATGTTCTCTTCCTGGCGCCGCCTCGCCTCAAACGTCTGGGCTACTTGGGCCTGTAACTCTTAGATCTCGCTCTGCTCTATCCATTTAGCCTCCCGCTGTTCGACTCCTCATCCAAGGTCAAACCCGCCCTCGCCGCTGCACGGCGTCTCGGAAGCATCGGAAACCACTGCAACAGAACAAACATTAGGACCAAACTCTCTCGACCCAATCAAGCGAAAGTCTATAACATGTTAACCATTCTAAAGCATTATGTTGTCTGCAGCCAACATAATCATCTTTAGAGAATAACATGTAAGATCACTCACCCCAATCCTCTAGGGGAGGTACAACTCAATCAGGACTCTCGCTAAAGTCTCGTCTCTCACGACAGTCATCCTACTGTCCAACCAATAGCCTAGGGTCTCTAAGTCCTCAATGACCTACATCCTAGGCTCTGATACCACCCTAATCTGTCACGCCCCGTGGTCGAACTGCGACCCGGGCTCGCCAACAGATCCGCCGTCTGTGCAGAAACTGCCGCACAGACGAAGCGTCTACCCTGCAAAAGATCTATAGCTAAAGATTTATCAGAGCTGAACAAGAACTAATAGCTACAGAGTCCACTGAACATCTGATATAAATAGAATCTTGATACAAAGTCACTCATCTAAAAGTAAAAGCAATCCTCACTGATCTCTCAGAATGTCCAGTACAAAAGTAGAAACATAAAAATAAAACCGGGTACATCTATCTCTGACTCACAATGCTGGTAAGGAACTACTCGGCCACGTCCTCACCTCGATCTGCTGTCTCCGCGCGAACCAAGCCGGAACAGCTACCGCGCGAACCTGTCACCGCAGCGGGTGTGAGATCTACTGCAGAAGGCAGATCTCAGTGGGTACCGTTCCAATATCCACGGTATGCCCACTAAGTCTACTGGAGGCAAAACAGATAGGTATGCAGATAGATAGGTAGATAGATAAATAAGCTGAAGGAAAACTACAGCTACTATGTCTCAAACATAATGCTCAAAAGGAAACTCTGTCATAAACATGCTGTGCATACTCTCGCTACTGCTAAAATGCCTCAGTATCAATGCTCAAAGGAAAAACCATCTAAGAACATAATATGTAACCACCCGCTCATAACACCCAATCTCAAAGACTGCCAAAACTGGCTCAGTCCAGCCTGCGCCTGTCGTCTAGGAACGCACCTGCCCACTACCACGCATCCATAAGAGGACGGGATTTACGTGGGGCGTCCTAAACCGACTATCTCAATCTCACACAAAGTGACCCCATGGTAACTCGGCCAGGGGTATCAAGCGACCACTAGTATATGAACTATGCGCATATCCACATCGTAGCCTCGTCAGGCTCGGTATCATCATCGCACCCGGGGCGTAGCTCGAGGGGAGCGACCCCACCGAACTCAAGTATCACATCTGTATCACTGTCTCATAAGCGGCCCATGCAGGCTATAGTCCACGATCAAACAGATCGGTATCTCAAAGCTCAGAAGTACAACTCAGTCGGAAAAGACTCCTCGACTCAAATAGGAAAAGCCCAAATCCTCACATGATCTGTCGGAGAACCCTCAACGACTCAATCTGATAATGCACGACCATGGCTGAGTCGGGAAACCTCCACGACTCAATCTGCCGGAACCCCAAAATCCTCAAAGCTAAGTGGGAGAACCACTGGTATCACTAAATCAGAACCACAACCCATGATCTAGAATAAATCCAACAGAGGCTCAAGACTCACATGACACTATAACTCATCTCAAACTCAAAAAGAGACCTTTCGGCCCCCAGGCACGAGGTCAGAAGCACCCTGAACCTATGCCATACCTCTGGCGAAATCCTGATTTAAAAATCACTTTTAAAAATGCTGTTTTTGCCAAAACGGGCTTTCTCGATTTTTAAAACGATTCAGGTGCATATGAAGGTCAACAGAACATGAAACCTAGTGTCATATAGTGTCATGAGTATACTAAAAATAATCTGGGGCTCAAATGAATTTTCCAGAAAAATTCAGGCAACTATCAGATTTAATTACAGGAAAAATAATATAATAATTATGATCAAAATGCATTCAATAGCTTTAAAGGGCATTCCACACATTTTGGAGAAATTCCAACCCACCTAGAACGCTTTCCGCAGGCAACGCTGAAGTTGGTGCAGTGCCGAAACCTCGAACTGGCGAACCTCAAAAATCGTGCCGCAAAACCCGAAAAAATCCTCGGAAGCTCCGATAAAATAACCCGTGTCCAAACCAAAAATCCGTGCATACTGTGGCTCATTCCACGGCTAAACACAGCGCAAACGATAGCCCAAGTACACCACCAACCACCAACAGTAAGCTCACACTATCACAAAATCTATAACTCCACATTACTTACATTTCTCTTTACAAAAACCTCAGCACTCTACCAATCCACAAAAGAATCACAAAACCCACCTACACCTTAGCTGCCACAACACACACATACACACAGCCCACACTCACAGCACCACCAAACACTCACATTAATTGGTGCTCTCCTACTACATTTCACAAGCATCTCATACACAATTCTGAAGCTCCAAAACCCAAAAGTATGCTCTAATTACATCCTTTAATTATTTACTAAGAAAAACCATCTCAATCCAATAGTAGTACACTTAAAAGCTCCAACCATCCTCATAACCCTCTCCACACTCACATTAACCCACAGTATTCACAAAGCACAACCTCTAATATTTCCACAAACAGCTCAGCACCATCCAAAATACATACTTACAACCCCATAAATCACATATTCACAAATTCCTGCAGCACAACCCAACACAAGAATTCCAAAAATTCTGCAAAACTCCGAAGCATAGGAATTAAATCAAAGTTCACATCTGACGGTGTTCCACGTGCCGACGCCGTTGGCCCAAACTGCTCGCACGGCACGGAGCTCGCCGCGCACACCGAGCTGCTGCACCAAAACCAGGGAGAAAAGACAAGAAGACTGTCAAATGGTGAAAACCCGAAATTCAACTCACTGGGCACAAGATCAGTCCCGCTCGCTCGCCGGCCGCTCGCTCGTAGCAGCCGCAAGCGCCGCCGCAGCTGGCCGTGCGGCACCGGCCTGCTGCTGCCAGCCGCCGCTCTGCGCTGCCGCAGCCGCCGCCGGCGCTGCAGCAGCTGCCGGGCGGCGCTGCGCTGCAGCAGCCGCACGGCGCGGCACCTGGGCTCGCTGCGCGGCGCAGGGGCCCGCCGCGCAGCGGCCCGGCCCGCAACGCACATCCCTGCGCGCGCGCTCGCAGCGCGCGCCCGCGCTATGCGGCGCCCGCCAGCGCGCGCCCGCGCTGCGCGGTGCCCGCCCGCTCGCGGCGCCCGCAGCGTGCGCCCGCGCGCTGAGCTCCAACCTGCTGCGCGTGCGGCGCCCGCAGCGCGTAAGTGCGCGCCCCAGCCGCGCGCGCGCAGCGCCGCTGCTTGCTGCGCGCGGCGCCCACGGGCGCCCGCGCAGCACCAGCGCCGGCCGCGCCCCTGCAGCGCGGCGCCCGCCTTTGCGCGGCGCCCGCTGCACGCGTCCCTCCGCCACGGACAACAGTCCAACCACACCAACCAAAACCCAAAGGAAACACAAAACCAAGCTTACCCAAAAACTGCACTTACCTCACACTCAAAACCGTCGCGCCGCTCGACGCGCTCTTCGCTCGGCTCCACGGCTCCAACAGGAAGTTCCCACCGTCAAGCTCAATCCTCATTCTCTTTTCCTTAATTTTTTTCTTCTCTTCCTTCTTTCTTTCTCTCTTTCTCCCTTTCCTCTGCTCACCTCATTTTCCTCTGTTTTTGCTTTGTTGAAGAAGGTGATGACGTGGCGGTCTAATTAGGTGAGGTTAATTAAGGGTGTGAGTGAGGGGGGTAGCTGGCAGCATTAAAAGCACCAATTAAAAAAAAGTAATTATCTCACCTACACACAATACCAACCCTCTCTTTCCATCTTTTCTTTAATTCCCTCACAGGCAAACTCCAATTATTAAATTACATAATTAAATAAATTCCAAATTAGCCAACTCCAAGTCACTTTTTGTCTTCGGGGTCTCCGCACCGGCCCGGAACCTCCCGAACTCCGCTGTAATCTGAAAATACACATGCTCAAAGCTTCCTCTCCTCAAAAAGCTCAACCGTGGAGTCGGTGTGCTCAAACCAAAAACCGGCTCCAAAACTGCCAACTCCAACTCACTTTTTGCCCTCGGGTCTTCCGCGTCAGTCCGGAACTTCCCGAACTCCGCTGTAAACTCAAAGTACACCTGTTCCAAGTATTTCCCAATTTTCTGCACACCACGGTGGAGTCGGTGCTTCCCGAACCAGTCCCCTATCGGCGCACAAAGCGCGGAAAACTCCGATTCAAACCGGGGCTTCCGTGTTGATCCGAATCGACCCGAACTCATCTGTAATCCCATATGGAACACGCTTGTGGCGATTTCTCCACACCACACCATCTTGCGAGGTCGGTGCGCTAACCGAAATCCCAGTACTCTACATGTACCTTTCATAGTTGTCCCTTCTATCTTCCTGTACGTATATATGACTGGTCATACAGGAACAGTCCCTTCTATGTCCCTTTTATCTCATGGATGTAAATGAGTAATCTTCACTCATTATATAGCTCTCCCTTTTATCTCATGGTGACTGGTCTATATATATATGCTCATAGAAAACATATTGCAGGATAGAAATGCATATATTCTTACCTTATGAAGGGCAACACCAGATTCCCACCCATACGACGAACCTGAAAAAGACTGTCCATAATTTTTGAGGAAGAACGTCATCTGTCTGTGCAATGCCGATGACGCGTGATGAAAGATGCTGGTGCAAGCCTGGTATGACAACAGCATGTGCATAGCAATCGTTGTTGACGGAAGCAGACCTAAGGTTTTTATGACTGTAAGAAATCCATCAATATCTGTACCTTTATGCATATATGACTGTACATTAACCCTCTATAGCTGTCCCCTGTATAAGTGTGGTTAGTGGCTTTGAGCATTGGATGCTGTTTTCAGGAGTAGGTAAGTGGGTAGTGTATAGGTGCTTTGAGCCCACCTATATTCAAAAGGGGACAGCTAGAGATGGGACAGCTATACAGGGTTTCCGTGCAGTCATATATCATAATGGAACAGCTATAGACGAATTTCGTACAGTCATAAAAACCTTAGGTCTGCTTCCGTCAACAACGATTGCTATGCACATACAGTTGTCAAACCAGGCTTGCACAAGCATCTTTCATCACGCGTCATCGTCATTGCACAGACAGATGACGTTCTGCCTCGAAAATTTTGAACAATTTTTCAGGTTCGTCGTATGGGTGGGAATATGGTGTTGCCCTTCCTAAGCTAAGAATATATGCATTTCTATCCTGCAATCAGTTTTATATGAGCATATATATAGAATCCAACTCATATATTGAGGTTGGTTTTGGTTCTTCTATTTTACGAGAGTCAATTTTGCTTTACTATGAGGGAACCAATTTCTTTTGTGTAGGGAAAAGGAATAAAGCTACATAGATTTGAAAAACATTACAGCATGATGAGTACTGATTTATTTATGGTTGGTCATTTTCTTCTGCATCTTTTCCTTTTGATGGAAAATGGGGTGCCATCACAACTCTAGCATGAATTGTTAGCTATCTCTGTTAAATACCTTTTTGGGCATCTTGAATGCCAGTTTTAAATACCGTGGATTGAGTATCGGTACACATGGTTCAGCTTTTGGGTTTTGATGAACTTGAATGGGAAGCGGATGCGGCACTCAGTACCAGTCCTCATTAATGAGTAACGGTACATAACCTTCGGTTCCGGTACACAAAGAAGTACAAACCAAGTGCCTCACAAACAGATAGCATTACCCTTGGTTTGCTCATTCTGTACCGGTACTGAGTGAGGAATCCAAGTGTGATGCTTTCGGGTTTTGACGAACTTGGATGTGTACCGGAACATTGGGCACTTAGTCTTGCTCGGTACGCACTCTTTACCGGTACAGATGGTTTTTGTATAGGGAAATGATTTTTGTACACCCCCAAGTGGAGTGTACATCCTTCTATTCAAATCAACACCCAATGCTAATCCTCCCCAGGAAAGAAGGGCTATCCCCTATAAAGCTGTCCAATTTTGAATATAGGTGTGCACACTTTTCAAAACAGCATCCAATGCTAATCCTCTCAAAAGACTCTCTATAGCTGTACGAAACCCATCTATACATGTTCCGTTATGCATATATGACTGTATGGAAACCCTCTATACAAGTCCCCGCTATAGCATTAAATTTGAATATAGCTGTATATATGATTGTACGAAACACATATATAGCTGTTCCGGTATTCATATATGGTTGTACGGAAAACCTCTATAGCTGTCCCCTTTTGAATATAGGTGTGCCCAGAGGGAAAAGACACTATAAAGCTGTCCCCTCTATAGCAAAACACCTTTTGAGTATAAGTGTGCTGAAAGGCCCGGTACACACTACTACCCACTTACCCACTTTCGAAAACAACATCCAATGCTAATCTTCACCTTATCACACTATTACCCACTTACCCACTGTTGTAAACACCATCCAATGATATAGAATATTCTATATTAGAATATGCTATATAATTTGGCCTTCGGAAAAGTGCTCAAAGCCCCTGTATAGCCTCCCAACGAATTATGGCCTATAAGTCTACTCGCTTTGTATACCAATATCCGCAATATTGTAGTTAGGTACTCAATCTCACCCTACAACCCGCTCACTCTCTATCTCACTCTATCTTCGTCCCCATCTCAATTTCACTCTCGTATACAATTATAGAAGTCATGGCAAGCTCTAGCTTTAGCCATACCTCTTATTCCTCCCGCCCTCGCAACAACTACTACATCATTCCTTGGATGCCTGCGCATGAAGAGACTGATAGCCAATTGGAGCGGACGGCGCAAATAGTTGTCGATGCCTATGCAAACGATAATGATCGTTCGTGGGCTGGCGTGGCCGCGTTGCTCGCAAGTCAAATAGGAGGAAGGCCTCATGATTACCAATTTGCAGGAGGTACTGTTGGAACTTATATAGTAATTTTCCCTACTGTGAGAAGGATGCATAATGCTATTCGTCGTTCTCCAATTCGCAACATAAATTTCGCGATGACGGTATCTCCATGGGATGCCAATCGTGGCACAATTACGCCAACATTACAATACTATGTATGGATTCGCCTACATAATTACCCGATTTATTGCCATCAGTACGAAGAGGCAGAAACAATCGTTTCAAGTTTTGGCCGCTACATAAGTGCGGATGATCCTAGCCGACATTGCGAAAATTTCAGATACTATCGCGTGCTGATCAAATGCATTCATCCTAACATGATTCCGGAGCAAGTAACACTATATGTAGACAATAGAGAATGGATCATAAGAGTGGCGATTGAGTCCTGGGAGCGTTGCGAGCCAACAGATGACCCATGGAGGTAGATTGTAAATTATATCATGGATGTAAATGATTATTATTCACTCTTAATGATTATTCTTCACCAGAAGTTTTGAACATGCATATACGACTGTGCATAATCCCTCTAGGGGTGTTCCTTAAAATAATTGGCAGAATTTAGTACATGGGTGTTTCTTAAAAGTCTTAAAGCAACAGCTATAGATAAGTGTTGAACATTCATATATACCAGATGGAGGACTTTAAATTAGACTGCATACAAGTGTTCCCTTTTGTATATATGACTGTGCAGAATCCCTCTAGGGGTGTTCCTTAAAACATTTGGCAGAATTTAGTACATGGGTGTTCCACAAAAGTGTTAAAGTTCGTCAAAATTCGTCAACTCGTTAACCCTATACTCATGCACGGTACCATTAGTCAGCTCGTCCACTTCCATCTAAGTTCCTCAAAACCCGAAAGCCTCACACTTGCAATCCTCAACTTAGTTCCGGTACATATGGTTCCGGTACTCATCTACGTTCCTCAAAACCCGAAAGCATCACACTTGGCTTGCTCACTCAGTACCGGTACTGTTTATTGAGTACCGGTACTCATGGTTCCGGTACACATGTAAGTTCCTCAAAACCCGAAAGCCTCACACTTGCAATCCTCAATTAGTACCGGTACTTATCATTGGGTACCGGTACACATGGTTCCGGTACATATCCAAGTTCCTCAAAACCCGGACTCATCATTTCTCACTCAGTACCGGTACCTAGTGTTAAATTTCAATAGATTTAAAAACTTGAAGAACTTTAAAAATTTGTAATTTAACAAATAGAAATATCTGCTAAAAATATTAAATTAGAAAATTGTGAAGAAAGTTGCCTCTCTAAAACGGGTAAAGACAAAAGGAAATGTTGGGTTATATGTAATGTAGATCTAAATAGGGGAAAAAACACCTAGAGGGGGGTGAATAGATGTAAACGTATAAACACTCAAAAATCGTTGCGATAAAAACCCAATGCGGAAATAAAAATAACACGCAAGATTTTTACGTGGAAAACTCCATCACCGGAGTAAAAAACCACGGGACCGATAACACGGCAGAAATCCACTAGAATTAAAACACGTACAAGGTGATTTACCGTACACACTTACGACTCAACCTTTTCCATACGCTCCTAGAGGATCTTCTCCGCTCGCTCCGCGACGCTTCTCGAATCCACGATCTGCGCCCAACGCCGAATCCACGGCGTCCAACGTCGAATCCACGACGTCCGACCGAATCCACGGTCTGCACCCAATAGCACCCTTCGAATCCACGAACGTGCCTCGCTCCGAATCCACGAGAGCGGTTGAACCTTGAATCCACAAGGACACGCGAATCCACGCGCCGATTTTGGGGAAATCGTTGTTTTTGGGTGGTGATGATCCGCCGAATACTTAGATCAAAGATAGATCGGAAATACCATCTAAGTATTCATTAGTTTGATTCAACTCAAGATGTGAGTATGAAAACCTAGAATCAAACTAATCAATATAGATGAAGAAACATAGAGTATTCTCTAATGATTTCCTTTCTTCTCTATATGTGGATCTAGGGTCGTATATGATGATATTTGAATATGACGGCTCTATGTGATTATTTTGGATTAACCCTAGAAAAAGAGTCATAGGGTCTATTTATAGGTTAGAAACATTTGGAAGGAGATAAGAATCAAAAACCTAACATTTCTGGAATTTTGACGGACGGCGATCCGGATCGGATTTGGGCGATCCGGATTGCAGTAGCAATAAAGACGGTTTCCAGAAAACAAACGTTCGGGATCCGGATCGGAATGCCTGATCCGGATCGTTCATACATTTTAGAAAACTCAACGTTCGGGATCCGGATCGTGAGATGCTGCGATCCGGATTGAAGTAATGTATGAAACAACAACCTTCGGGATCCGGATCGCTGGCTCTGATCCGGATCCTGAACATGTCCGAACACCAGTTTTTGATTTTTATGCAGTTAAAAAACTCTTCCAGGTGTTTCTACACTACAAGAAGTATTCGGATCACCAATAATCTTTAGTTAAACATACCTGATCCTTTTGAATTCTTCTTTCTTGAGATTGAGTTAAATGATCCAACTTTCTTCACCTTCAATCTTCAAGACTTGAACCTTTCACGAAACTACGCCAACTCAAATTCCGTAACAATCTTCCCCTTTGGCGGTTTCGTGACAAAACACAGATCCACTAAAGAAAATTCAAAAAGATATTTTTGTTGCTATCACCATACAACAAAAATTTACAATGGAGATCCAAAAAATTTAAAAATATGAGATAAACTCCTAAAACAGACTCTAGACTTAGACATCTGTACTCTCTGCACAAAGAAATCATTCTTGACAAAAAGAGATCGTTAGATACCTCAAGAATATTTAGCATTCAAAACCTAACAGAGATAGAGTTTATGCTCACCATGACATTGAGTAATGCAGATATGTAAAAAGATCACAATCAAACATTGACATATCTTCTAAGCAATAAAATTCCAAATGTCATAACTTTGCTTTGTTAGTAATCAAACAACTTGTTAGTAATAATACATGTCCAAATAGTTAGTCGAATAGTTAGTAGGAACATGCAACAAATCACAAGATAAAAACCAAAGTTGTGATACTTACCTTTCACCAAAGTCAAAGTTGAAATGATACTTACCTTGATGTTCACACATTCACATCAATCATTGTTCAATCATTGTTCAAGTTCTCTCTAAACTTTCTCCCCCTTTTTGTCACAAATAAAGCCAAAATTACCAAAAATTTAGAGGAGAGTTAAAAATTTCAAAAATTGTTCCGAAATGTAAGAACTAGAACTAAGAGTAAGTCCTAAAAACTGAAAAACCTGCACAAAAAGATTAGAAAGAAAGTTAAGTCAGTCTGAATCCGAACTAGTGGGATTGGTACAATCCAACTTCTTCAAAATCGCTTGAAGCATTTTTGACATTCTGGAGACCTTTCTTTTCATCTTATGTTGCTCAGAGATAATCTGTTTGAGATTTGTAGACACGCTGTCTTGTTCAGCAGACGATCTTCGCTGTTCTTGTCGAAGTGAGGACCCTACATTCGCTTTTGCTGTGTGTCTCCAGGACGTTGAAGGATGTAGTATCGAACCAGACGGTGCATCTTGACCTTCAATCCATGGAGATTCTCTAGGGAGAGAGCGAGCTCTGGTGAGGGGTCTATCAATCTGAATTCCAGTTCCCCTCGAATTCTTTCGCCTAGTGTACTGCTTGGTTGTTGAGGAAGATTTCATCAGCTTCTTGTTCTTCAAGTACAACCTATCTTCTTTGTCGATAGCTTTTTGTGCTTGTTCATAAATCTCTTCCCAGTCTTCTTCATCTGATTCTGAATCATTTTGACAAACTTTCTTTGTCTCTTCTTGATTTGAGTCATCTTGTTCTCTTTTTATAGAAGACCCACTAGGTCCTACCATTGCTACCAAAAGGAAGATTATCCAGGCGAACGCCATTGGTGCAAGTGCTTAATAGATTTAAAATCCTGTGAACAATAACTCAAGAGCACATGATAAATTGTTAATTTTCAAAGATTTGAAAAAATTGTACCCAAACAATCATAATCATGTAGAGAGACTAAGAATCAAATTAGTTTTGCAAAAGGACTTTTAAAAATAGATCAATTGCAAGATTTTCGAAAATCCTTATTATATGCCCTAAAACCGAAATTTTAGAAATCGAAGCCTAAAAATCCGTTTAACTTGGGAATACCTAGCATATAATCAAAACTAATCTACCCAGAGTTCTAATTTCAAAAGAAATTTGATCAAAAACCATCCACAAACGAAATCGATCCAAGAAATTCATCACGTTTGAGGAGGAAAAAGAAAAACGGTGAAAAACCGAGATTTTGATCAATAAAACTTACTTGTATTCGAAGAACTTGAGTTTGAAAAGCTTCAAGGTGCAATCGTTCTAGAGAGAGAGGCTCTAGAGACTTGAGAACAAAAGATTAAGGTAAAAGAAATCAAAACCCTCTTGTTCTTATTAAAACCCTAGCCGTGATCCGGATCGGATCAAGATTTCGATCCGGATCGGCCAGCCGCAGGAAGAAGCCTGCGTTCGGGATCCGGATCACCTTGCCCGATCCGGATCGGCTCCAACTTTTTCTTCAGAAAAATTTCAGAGAAATTCAAGAAAAACCAGAAAAAGATTGTAAGCACAATTGTGTATCAACTTTAAACAAAAATCATCGTTTCATACAACAAGAATTAGATTATGCCAAATCTATCAATAATATCCAAAAATGAAACGAGAATTTACAAGAATTAAATCCCTTAAAGTTGAACACCTTCAATTACATCTAACTTGATCTTATGAGTAATGCCTTTATCAAATCATCAATTCAGTAAAGAAAATGAAATACAAAGATCAATAGATGTTTGAAATCCCAAATATAGTAGATAATGTATCTAGACAATCTGTTGAAGAGAGTGGCTCTTTGAGCATCTTTCTTTAAAAACCCACCTTATACCAACCTTGAAATTTGACGGAGTCAAGTATTTCAACATGCATTTTACTTAATCAAAAATTGAACAACCATGCTTGGTATACATGTGGTAGCTGCACACAATACTCGGACGACCGAGGTGGTAGCTCTTTCCTCCATGTGGTGGTAGTTTTCACACTCCTCATTGGGATGTAACTCTTTCCACATCTTTTGAGCATTTTACATTTCTTTGACTCCCCCTCAATTGGCTATCAATTATTTAAGATATAAAGTATTCAACCAAAAATTGATCTCGATTTCATACTCGACTAAGCAGTCAAATAAGATAATTACTATACCAAGAGATCATTGAGAGAGAAATTGACTTTGATCACTCAGAAGATGATTTAATTAACATAAATGATCATTGCAACAGTGAAATATTATGATGGCAAAAGCATAATAAATTTCTAAATGTGCGAAAAGATGCAATTAAAGTCAATTATGATCTATGCTCAATTAATGTCCTATGTACAAACATAGATAATGAACAAAACAAAAACAAACAAAACCTATCCTAAGCAAAGGTTTCAAAAAGAAGTTTATTTCAAGGAAAGCATTCCAATTGCTTTTCGCAAATGAATAAAACGTTTTTGATCCAAAGGTTTTGTTAGAATGTCAGCTAATTGATCCTCAGTTGAAATATATGAAAGTTGAAGAGTATTTGATTCAACTAGCTCTCTAAGAAAATGATATCTAAGTTCAATATGTTTTGTTCTAGAGTGCAACACAGGGTTTTTAGAAATGTTAATTGCACTTGTGTTGTCACAAAGAATTGTTACCGAAGATGCTGAAATCCGGAAGTCGCTCAATACGCTTTTCATCCAAATGAGTTGAGTTGAACAACTTCCAGCTGAAATGTATTCCGCTTCGGCAGTCGAGAGTGCTATGCAATTCTGCTTTTTACTGTGCCATGCAACAAGGCAATGGCCAAGATAGAAGCATGCACCACTCGTGCTTTTCCGATCATCCACTGATCCTACCCAATCGGCATCTGAGTATCCAACAATATCCAAACTTGTTCCCATAGGATACCAAATTCCGAAATTAATTGATCCTTTGATGTACCGGATGATCCTTTTCACCGCTTTCAGGTGAACCTCCTTTGGTGCTGATTGATATCTCGCGCAAATCCCAATACTAAAGGATATATCCGGGCGACTAGCCGTAAGGTAAAGTAGACTTCCAATCATACTTCGATACAGTTTCTCGTCTACATTCTCACTTTGTGATTCACTTCCAAGTCCCTTGTGGCTAGTTCCCATTGGAGTCGGAAAATCCTTCGAATTTTCTAAGTCAAACTTTTTAACCAACTCCATTGCATACTTGGATTGACTCAAGTGAATACCTTCATCATTTTGTTTAATTTGCAATCCAAGGAAATAAGTCAATTCGCCCATCATGGACATCTCAAATTCGCTTTCCATGGTCTCCGCGAATTTAGAAGCATCATTATCCTTTGTTGCTCCAAAAACAATGTCATCGACATAGATTTGTGCAACAATGAAGTTATTTTGATAATGCTTCACAAAGAGAGTCCTGTCAGCTCCCCCTCGAGTATAGCCCTTCTCCAAAAGGTGCTTTGTCAACCTTTCGTACCATGCTCGCGGTGCTTGTTTCAGACCGTAAAGAGCCTTTTTCAAATGAAAAACATGGTTCGGTTGTTTATGGTCCACAAAACCTTTCGGTTGAGCCACATAAACTTCCTCATTTAAAAACCCATTTAGAAACGCGCTCTTAACGTCCATTTGAAATAATTTGATTTTAAAATGACAAGCAATAGCAAATAGTATACGAATGGACTCGAGTCTAGCTACAGGGGCGAATGTTTCATCAAAGTCTATACCTTCTACTTGAGAGTAGCCTTGAGCAACTAATCGTGCCTTGTTCCTGATGATAGTACCATCCTCATTTTTCTTGTTCTTGAAAATCCATTTGGTACCTGTCACATTATGTTGCTTTGGAGGCTTCGTTAATTCCCAGACTTTGTTTTGCTCAAATTGATGGAGCTCTTCCTGCATTGCTTTAATCCAGTAGTCATCCTGAAGAGCGATCTATGTTCTTTGGTTCGATTAAAGATACGTAGCAAGCGAATCCACAAACCAACTACCTCCGAGTTCTAACTCCTTCTTGTGGATCTCCAATGATGTTTGATTCAGGATGATCCTTGGAGATTCGTAGCGTTTGTTGAAACGGAGTACTCAGAGGTATATGAGATGATTCCTGCACATCAGATAAACTTGAAGAACCATTAGATGCATCATTAATATTGGAAGTATTATCATGAGAAGATGCACTTACAGGAGTATCATCATCTAGAGAGATATCGAGGGTAGATTTTTCAGATGCAAAGTGAAAAGCTTCATCTACTTTAACATTTATAGATTCTACAATCGTTTTAGATTCGATGTTAAATACTCGATATGCTCTGCTATTTGTAGAATAACCCAAAAAGATCCCTTCCTCACTTCGAGAGTCAAACTTTCCAAGATTTTCACGGTCACGTAAAATGTAACATCGACTCCCGAAGATACGAAAGTATTTGATATCCGGTTTTCTACTAAACCACAGCTCATATGGTGTATTTAATGTTCCTGGGCGCAAATACACTCGATTAATGACATAGACAACGGTGTTCACAGCTTCAGCCCAAAAAAGTAGCGGTAAATTCCGGCTATGAAGCATCACACGCGCCATCTCTTGAACAACCCTGTTTTTGCGCTCAACAACACCATTCTGCTGAGGTGTATAGGGTGCTGAGAATTCATGTTTTATGCCGTTGGAAGTGCAAAAATCAATGAATTTGGAATTTATGAATTCTCCACCTCTATCACTCCTAACACGAATGATCTTTTCATTCTTTTCAATCATAATACGATGGCAAATCTCATGAAAAGAATCAAACGTATCAGCTTTCTCTTTTAAAATTGCTACCCAAGAAAAACTAGAGAAATCATCAACCAATAAGAAAATATACCATTTACCTCCCAAAGATGGTTGACGGGTCGGCCAAAAGAAGGAAAAAAATAGTCTACATAAACTACACAACATTTAATCGTAGAACGATTAAAGACAAGGAAGGATTTCACCTTTGCATACCCAAACCTTTTGAGTTTTGGAGTATGTTGGCAATGGTTGAGAAATTTTTCTTGATGAAGACGTTTTGTCTGATTGATCTTTTTCTTTTGTCATTGTCTTGTTTGGAGTACTACCAACGTTCTTTTCTTTTGAAAAATCCTTCTTTGAATTCCGGGGAGTGAACATATTGGTAGCAGTTGCAAGATGTGGTTGATTTGATCTTTGAGCTCCAATCTTGCAATTTCTTTCAATGTGCCCTGCAAAATTACAACGAACACATACCTTTGTGCTTGACGATTCCGAAGAGGATGAAGTAGGCTTGTTGTCGTTGGTTGTCGTGAATTCCGGTGTCGGAGGAGGAGATACCGACTGAGGCACAAAGACTGTCCTAACCGAACTAAAATTGTCTTCAGTTCGATTGTATCCGAGGCCGAACTTGTTTGTTTGACCAAGACCAAGAAGTTTATCCAACTTACTCCTTCCAGAAGAAAATTGCTGTAAGTCATCCTTGAGTTGGAAAATGGTCTCTGTCATTTCCAATTTTTCCTGTCGGGCCTCGCCGTAGAGCTTCAAGAAGTAGTTCGCTTTGTTCACCATATCTATATAATTCTTCTCGAGTTGCTCATTGGACTCTTGAAGGGAAACATTTGCTTTTATCAGATTATCCCTTTCTACTTCAAGATCGGTCGAGAGAGAAGTTACCCTTTTTACTTCTTCTTCGAGATTCTGCAATCTCCCTCTCAACCCCTTATTTTGCTTAGCCGGTTTCTTTGAATCCCGTAAAGGTCTGTAGTAGGATAAAGCAAAATCTTCACCTTCCGAATCATCCGATTCGTTGTCCGTTGCAATCTTTTCAACAGTGGAGTTGGACAACGACTCGGATGTACTTGCCATAAAGCACATGAAGGGTGAAGATATGGACGCGTGGAATGCCGTGGAGCTCTTTTCTTCATCACTTGAAGACGACTCATTTGACGTTGAGTTGTCATCCCAAGTGACGACTTGCATCACCTTCTTCTTTGCCGGATACTTGTTGGGACACTCCGTTGCAATGTGGCCGTAGCCTCGACATTTGAAGCATTGTAGTTGTCCCTCTGAACTTTTCTTATCCTTTGAGAAGTTCTCTTGCTTTCTTGACTTGTAACTTGAAGTACCCTTGCCTTTGTTCGACTTTCCGAAGGATGGAGATTTACTTGAATTACCCCTTCGAAATTTGCGGCGAAACTTCCTTGTCAAGAGAGCGAGCTGCTTCTCAAATTCCTCAATAGAAAGGTTCTCGTCATCGTCTGAGGAGGATGTATCCGCGTCTTCTTCCTTAGTTGTTTTCAACGCATAACCTGAAGACTTAGAAGAGGATGCTTTTCCAGAAGAATTGTTAGTGGTAAATGTCATTTCATAAGTTTGTAATGAACCAACTAATTCTTCTACACGTATTTCGTCCGGGTGTTTAATAGTTTCAATGGCTGTAACCTTTGGGCGAAATCGTTCAGGAAGAGTTCTTAAGATCTTTCTTACAATCTTAAATTCTGGAATCTTCTCTCCCAGATTAGCACATGAGTTTACGATGTCTTGCAATCGTGTATAGTAATCCGTGAAAGATTCATTTTCTGCCATCAAGATAGAGTCAAACTTGCTCGTAAGCATTTGCAGTTTCTGAATCTTCACGAGGTTAGTTCCCTCATGTGTAACTTGAAGAACATCCCAGATTTCTTTCGCCGTCTCACATGCCGAGACGCGAGAGAATTCAGTTTGAGATAAGGCATTAAAAATAGCATTAATTCCCTTGCCATTGTAAGAAGATGAATCTAACTCTTCCTTGGTCCATTTCGACCTAGGTTTTAAGGTGCGAACATCAGAGATAGTTTCAGTTGGATTAGACCATCCTAATTCAATTGATTGCCACACCCTTTCGTCGATGTAAATTAAAAAGGCTTTCATTCGTACTTTCCAGTACGCATAATTTGTTCCATCAAAGAAAGGGGGTCGATTGATGTTTCCACCTTCAACCATTGTTTACAACCCTATTCCCGCTCCGATACCACTTGTTGGGTTATATGTAATGTAGATCTAAATAGGGGAAAAAATACCTAGAGGGGGGTGAATAGGTGTAAACGTATAAACACTCAAAAATCGTTGCGATAAAAACCCAATGCGGAAATAAAAATAACACGCAAGATTTTTACGTGGAAAACTCCATCACCGGAGTAAAAAACCACGGGACCGATAACACAGCAGAAATCCACTAGAATTAAAACACGTACAAGGTGATTTACCGTACACACTTATGACTCAACCTTTTCCATACGCTCCTAGAGGATCTTCTCCGCTCGCTCCGCGACGCTTCTCGAATCCACGATCTGCGCCCAACGCCGAATCCACGGCGTCCAACGTCGAATCCACGACATCCGACCGAATCCATGGTCTGCACCCAATAGCACCCTTCGAATCCACGAACGTGCCTCGCTCCGAATCCACGAGAGCGGTTGAACCTTGAATCCACAAGGACACGCGAATCCACGCGCCGATTTTGGGGAAATCGTTGTTTTTGGGTGGTGATGATCCGCCGAATACTTAGATCAAAGATAGATCGGAAATACCATCTAAGTATTCATTAGTTTGATTCAACTCAAGATGTGAGTATGAAAACCTAGAATCAAACTAATCAATATAGATGAAGAAACATAGAGTATTCTCTAATGATTTCCTTTCTTCTCTATATGTGGATCTAGGGCCGTATATGATGATATTTGAATATGACGGCTCTATGTGATTATTTTGGATTAACCCTAGAAAAAGAGTAATAGGGTCTATTTATAGGTTAGAAACATTTGGAAGGAGATAAGAATCAAAAACCTAACATTTCTGGAATTTTGACGGACGGCGATCCGGATCGGATTTGGGCGATCCGGATTGCAGTAGCAATAAAGACGGTTTCCAGAAAACAAACGTTCGGGATCCGGATCGGAATGCCTGATCCGGATCGTTCATACATTTCAGAAAACTCAACGTTCGGGATCCGGATCGTGAGATGCTGCGATCCGGATTGAAGTAATGTATGAAACAACAACCTTCGGGATCCGGATCGTGAGATGCTGCGATCCGGATTGAAGTAATGTATGAAACAACAACCTTCGGGATCCGGATCGCTGGCTCTGATCCGGATCCTGAACATGTCCGAACACCAGTTTTTTATTTTTATGCAGTTAAAAAACTCTTCCAGGTGTTTCTACACTACAAGAAGTATTCGGATCACCAATAATCTTTAGTTAAACATACCTGATCCTTTTGAATTCTTCTTTCTTGAGATTGAGTTAAATGATCCAACTTTCTTCACCTTCAATCTTCAAGACTTGAACCTTTCACGAAACTACGCCAACTCAAATTCCGTAACAGGAAATTCCAGAACAACTAATTTTAAATGTTGGAGAATAAAGTGAGGCAATTGCAGAACATAATGTAACAAATCAGCTTCTCCGAATTACAACTCCAATTCAAAAATCGCAAACACGGTACAGTCCTCGTGGCACAGTTCATCTGAGCACATTACAGTCATCTTTTCAGATTTACAAGTCCAATCCTTTACAACATCCAACTTAGCATTGGATATTTTTTCCAAATGTGGTTAAGTGGGTAATAGTGGGAACCGGGGCTTTGAGCACCGAAAGGTGACTGCTATAGAGGGGACATCTTGTTCCATTATTTTCGCTCTGTGTGAGGGCATTGGATGTGAGGGCATTGGATGCTGTTTTGAGAAGTGTGCACACAAATATTCAAAAGGGGACAGCTTTATAGGGTCTTTTTAGAATGGCACCCCTATACTCACAAGGGGACAGCTATATAGCCCATATTTTAAGGGGAGCAAGGGCATTAGATGCTGTTTTGAAAGGTTGGCTCACATATATTCAAAAGGGGATAGCTATAAAGCGTTCCCGTACAATCATACATGAATACCGGAATAGCTATAGATGGGTTTCGTACAGTCATATACACAGCTATATTCAAAATTAATTTTTATATGGGGGACAGCTTTAGAGGGTTCCCGTACACTCATATATGCAAAACGGAACAGCTATAAATGTTTTTCGTAGACAATTATATAGCGTTCCCCGTACAGTCATATACACATAATGGAACAGCTATCTGTTGGATTCCGTACAGGCATATATATAGAGAAGATAGCATTTGATGCTGTTTTCAAATGTTGGTTAGTGGGTAATAGTATGGCTAGGGGCTTTTAGCACACCTATATTCAAAAGTGGATAGCCATAAAGTGGACACCTATATAGGGTAATCATGGTGTAAGGAACACCCATATAGTGGTTCTGTACATCCTCAGCATTGGAACACCCATGTACTAAAATCTTTCAAATTATTTATAGAAAGAGCAATGCTACACATACAGGTGTGCCCACTTTTGCAAACAGCATCCAATGTAAGCTCTATATGTATAAAAGGCAATATATACATCTAGCTGCTATCTCCAGCTCACCCATATATATATAGGTGCTATCTCATTCATACATATTTCTCCAGCTCACACATGTATCACAGCTCACTATATTTCAGTAATTGTCAAATTTCACTTCCTTCCATGTCTAGCGCTACCTCCACACGCCCGAATAACACATATTGTTTTATGCCCTAGAGGGTTAATTTTGGTGATGCTAATATATTGATGGATCGTGCAGCAAAGGTGGTCATTCTTGCCTACGATACTGAAGATGATTGTTCAAAAGATGGAGTGGCTTCTTTCCTAGCTGAACAGGTAGGCGGTATTCCCTATGATTACGGATTTGCACAATGTGAAGGTGCCAATTACCTTATATATTTTCCTACTGCTATGATTCGGGATAGAGCTATAGAGCAGTCTATTCTGCAGACCGAGAAAATGACCATTACGGTAAAGCCATTTGAATTCAACGTAGGTCGAATCCATGAACGGTATGCGTACTCTGTATGGATTCGCTTGCATGATTTACCACCCCGTTGTTACGACTATAAACAATTGAAAACTATTGTATCTAGTTTTGGACGTTTTGTTGTTGGTGATGACCACTGCCGTCTCCGCCACAATATCAACTTCTACCGTGTGTTGATCAAATGTATTGATCTAGAAATAATCCCAGAGTGTGTAACGCTCATTGTGGGAAATCGCGAATGGAAAATAAATGGGGAAATAGAGTCGTGGCAATCCTGCGCAGGGAACGGCCCTCCGTAATGTGTTGGCAATGTGACGTCTCCTTTGCCAAATGGATATGTTGTTTACTAACTATCGCTACAACTTTTTCTCGCTAGTACGCAATCATTTATAGCTACTCGCAATATGGTGTTTGTGATATGCATGAAGTACACATCTGTATCTATTGACAATCACCTGTACATATATATAAGTTCTCCAATCCGATGGGATAAAATTGTAGGACATAAAGTGCTTACTTATGCATCAATTTTTATTCGTGGTATGTACCTTTTGTATTGTATAATATAACTCTACCCGATTTACTTATTTTATTTATTCCCGGGATATAGACAAGTATATGTACAAGCAGGGACTAAAATATTTTTGTATTTTGTTCAGTATAATACTAGTACCGGGGATAAAGAAAGTCTGGATTTCGACAGTTCAACAGTAATAGTAAGAATAATATAGGGGATTATATTAAAAATATAAAAATAAATTTTCTACAGTTATGATTTGAAATATGTAATTGAAGATATTTAGTAACAAAAGTTATTACACTTTATATATTGATATTTTTTTTGTATAAATGAAGATAAAGTAAAAAATACTTAATAAGTCATTTATAAATGGGCAATGCTATATGTACACCCCGAAAGGGCAATTCTTAAGTAAAAATTACTTAAGAATTTTGAACTGCATACCGTTAGATTTTGAAAATTCAAAAGTCTCCACTATCCTCTAGTTAAAAAATCAAAATATTATATTATTTATTTAATACTCCGGGCAGGCTCACGCCACCCCACCTTCTCTTCCCCTATTCTCACGCCGTCTCACACCTGCCTCCTCCCACCCCGCCCACCAGGCCGCATGTGCTTGCCTCCATCGGATCTAAAGTTTGCTTAGCCCCGGTCCGCATCACCGCGTCCGATCGACATCGGAACACCTCCCAAGACGCCCGCTGATCGCCAGGCTGCAAAGCCCAGAGGCATCCAACCCCTTCCAGGACGCCGGCCGATCTCCTGGTCATCCCTCCCTGCCGCGTTCTGCTCATCATTGTCGTCCAACTATACGAGTATGTAGGTTGATTCTTTTTTAAATTCATGTGTTAATTCAAAGTTTTTAGGAACTCGGGGTGAAATTAATATTTGCTCTACATTAATATAATTTAATTATTTTGTACAAATTACATCTTTCCCGTATAGTATATTTTTCCTTCTTGAATATGTGGAATTATCCTCTCATCCCAATGCACAATTGTTTACCTTTGACTAAGTCTGCATGAATTTAGTACGTTGACATGCAAAGTAATGGTAAAATATATCAAATTTTTCCTATCTATGTCTTCTTTCTTTTGCAAATTTTTGCATGGATGTATAAGTATTATAATGATATTACACATTAGATGGATTCGTGCTTTACATCCTCGAGCAATGGGGCCAGCCAAAATACACCTTATTGCCATTGTCGATTGCAATGTGTCATGAGAACATCTTGGATGCAGAACAATCCGGGCCGGAGATTTTACGGCTGTTCGAGATATGGGGTAATCTATGTAATGTACATAATATTTTGTTATCCATGCTATATATCAAAAACTTAGCATATAGACTTGCCTCCCATATTTTCAGGGGCATGGGGCATGCAATTACTTCAGTTGGTATGACGCGCCGTTTACGAGCAAAAGTATTTCTGTATTGAATGGATTAATAGTAAGTAACAATAAGTTGCGCAATGAAGCTGCAGCTGCTGCAAGGAAAAGAATATGGGGGTTGTACCTCTTAGTTGCATATTTTCTTATCAGTGGGATTTTTGTTTCTTCATGGTATAACTGTATGTCGAAATCCAGACTATGACTATCCCGCCCCTTGTAATGTATTTAAATTTTTTTCTATATATGAATGTATTTATATTCCTCTCTATATATGAATGTATTTATATCCCTCTCTATATATGAATGTATTTAAATTTTTTTCTATATATGAATGTATTTATATATATTTAAATTTAGTAATAGATAAAGTTTATAAGAGGAGAAGGGCACACCTATATCCATATATATAGAAGATAGTGTGCTACGGGGGTGCATGAGGCTCATTCAGATAAACATATAAATTGCACTGACTCAGTTACTATTTAGTACAGCTATACATAAGTTCTAATGTTCATCTTGTATATTCATATTTCAATATAAATTGTTCAACTGTTCATCTTGTATCTATAGCAGTTCATAAAAGTTCTGAACAGGTATAGATAAGTTAAGAACATTCATATATACAAGAAGGTACATTTATATATTTATACATTCATACAATCATACATTTATAGAAGAGTCTAAAAGTACTCCACACTAGAAAATGGAACATGGTGTTGCCCTTCCTAAGGTAAGAATAGATGCATTTCTATCCTGCAATCTGTTTTCTTGACTCTCGTTTTGTGATCGCTGTACCAAATATTATTGTACTGTGGTAAACCCATATGTTGAATTCTAATTCTAGTTGTAATTATGAACAGATGATTGTACTGTACGAAAATGTATGTTGTAAAGAATTGGAGTTTTGTCATTGTAAGTTGTATATTGTGCTAAGATGTATGTTGTGCTAAGATGTATTTTGTGTTCCATTTTCAACTGAGAAGCTTTCAAGTGTGGTGTACTTTTAAACTCTTCTATAAATATATGAAGGTATGAATGTATAAATGTATAAATGTTTAAATGTACCTTCTTGTATATATGAATGTTCATAACTTATCTATAGCTGTTCAGAACTTTTATGAACAGCTATAGATACAAGATGAACAGTTGAACATTTTAACATCTTGTATGAATATACAATATGAACATTTGATGTGTCATGGAACTATATGTACTTCAGTACCGGTACGCAGAATTACGTACCGGTACGCATGGTATGGTTTTATAAAATTTTATAAAAATTAACTTTAAATCCTAAATATTAATAACAACTTTCAAAAATTAATATTAATTAAAATATTTGCATTTTTTAAAAAAAATGTGAAAATTTCATTACTTTATAAAAATAAAAAATTGAAAGTTGAAATTAATTAATAAATTATAACAAGTGTTAAAATAATGAAATAATTGCTGGGGTCTATTTAGCATATCTCGTATTTTGAAGTGTATTGAGGGGACACCCTTAAGTATAGTAGTGCTTATCTCTAAATTGAAAGGGTATTGAACAAATTTATGTCATATTCAAAATATTTACAACATAAATTTGATAATCCATTACATATTAATAGAGTTTGAAGCTCTAAAATTTTTTTTTATGCAGTATAATTTGACATGTTTACAATGTTTGGTCATCATTTATAATCCTTATTCTGATATTCATATTCGATGAACTCGTAGTGGTTTATACTAAAGGCGCTGACCGACTCAGCGCCTTTAGGTGTTGTTTGGATTGGGTACAAAGGGGGGATAACCCCCCTTTGTACCCAAACATAATAGGGCTAAGGGGGGGATAGGATATCCCACCCCCAAACGGGGATATCCCCCCCTATACCGGGTATGGGGGGATATCCCATTCCACCCCCTCCCCCCGACCTCTTTCCCAAGGCAGAGCTCTTCCCAAGGCAGAGCTCTGCCTTGGGAAGGGCAACAGATTTTTGAGGAAGAGTGTGTACTGTCACGCCGCGGGGCGATACTGCGCCCCGGCTCGCCAACAGATCCGCCGCCCATACGGGAAGCCCCGTATAGGCGTAGCGACTAACCTTCAAAGAAACATCTACACTAGCAGATATCAGAGCTGAAAGAGAAAAGCTGGAATAAAAAGATAAAATAAAACTACAACTCACAAATATACAGTCCAACCTCACCAGAACACAAGAGTCTCTCAGAAAAGCAGGAAAGAAAGGTACAACTTAAAACCTCACTACAAAAGTCACTCGACATAACACACACCAAAATAGTACTGGGGTACATCTACTCACACACTAAAGATGACAGGAGGGGATCTATCTCGCGACTCCCTTACCTCGGTCGGAAGGAGCTGGATCAGCAACAGGAGCTGCAGGAACCGGAGCAGAAGTCCCTGGGGAGAAGACACCACGACGGGTGTGAGAACTACATCCCACAGTAGTTCTCAGTGGACGGTCTGCCCACTAAGTCTACCAGAGGCATAAAGTAACATATGCAGTGCTGTAAGGAAAGCTGGGAAAAGTAACTCTACAGCTACTATGCCTCTATCTAGATGCTCAACAGTGGAACAGAAAGAACATGATGCCCCAACTAACTCTCCTCCCTGATCACCCAATCACAACTGACTGCCTCATTGGGTCCAGTCAAACCTGCGCCAACCTACTGCCGTTACGTCCCGGAGGAGCGGTCTTACGTAGGGCGTCCATGGCTGCCAACAAAAGCACAGCCAGAGGGACAAATGCAACAACAAGTCGCGAAAGAACATCTCAAACTCACGCCGGTACAACAAGCCGGTCTCGCCTACTTCGGAGTGGCACTCGAGGGGAGCGACCCGCTCGAGTCAAAGTAACCCATAACAAGTATCTCTGTAAAGCTCAAATGTGGCTCATGCAGGCTATGATCCAAATCCTCGATCAACAAGATCGGCTAACAACAAATCACTAACTCACTCACTAGCTGGAATCTACACAGCTGAGACTCACTGTCACTCTAACAGTTTCCAAGAACCCAGATCTACCATCACTATCACTCTCCCAAAGAAATCAGATCTACAGACTGCTATCAACTCCACTCGGTCCCCAGACACGAGTGCAAATGCATCCCACAACCACCCGACCTCTCGGCCCACAACTCGGGCGAGGAAAAGCTAAGTCCATAGTGAAAAGAAGTATCGTGATGTGGAATGTCTAGAGCAGTAAAAACCTAGCCCAAGTTGGAGTTTTCTACAGACTGGCTGAACATGATACATATGACAGGGGTGCTAGGTCAAGTTCCAAGATTTCACTACTTAACATAAAGTAGGAATCAAAAGATTCATCAACTGATATACAAGATACAACATACAGTTTTACACATGCTAATACTCCAATTTCTAACATGAATGATCCTACACACATAGAATTAGTACACAGTCCAGAGTTCTTGGAAGCAAGGCCACCCACCTGAAAGTGCTAACTGCCCGGAATCGTACAGCTGAGAAAGCCCAAAACAGTCAAATCACAGATCCCACCAAGCCAACAACACGGTAGAAGTGCTCACAACCTCCTGGGTACAAACATACACCAAAATTACACTTTAATCCACACAAATTCCACATTCCCAAAATCTGTGGTGAACAGTCCCATTAACACGAAATTTTCACCTGAAAAACTTCCTCCAAAAATTCTAATAAAAATATGACGGCAATCCTCGCGAAGAGTAGATGTCGATAGAGTCCTGAAACGTCGAATTCCGATGTCCGAATGAGGAGATAAAAATCCGACAAGTAGGTGCTGTCCAATTCAATCAACAGTCGTAAAGGGGGTTAAAAATGTACCCAGAACCCCTAGAAAAGCTCAGTTCCAGAAAAAGTGTCCAACACGGAAATTGTAGATTTACCTCTTACGAAACTGTCACCGTAGAAATCGTCTAAAAATAACATCGGGGTAGCCCGGTAGACCTCCCAGACTAACCTGCGACGAAAATGGGCCTCCAACAGTAGATCGTCGCTCCGCACCCCGATGCAGAAGTCGCCGTCGTCGTGGCCTCCAAAAATTCTGAACTTTCGCCAAAAGATGCACAAGAGGGAGAGAAAGAAAATTGGTGAAGGGTTCAAGGGCTAAAGCTCTCGGGAAAAGCCTCAAAAACGAGCCCCAAGGGGCCTATTTATAGGCCTCACCCGAAATCAGCCCAAAAAGACAAGTCAATGGGCTTTCGGGCCCAACTTTCGGGCGCCCGGTACTTTCGGGCGGCTACAGTGTTGGGCCGGCCCAACACTGTTCACGCCCGAATCCACCAGGTGCCGCCACATGGCCCGCCGAACAGCAAACAGCTGTTCGGGCCACCCCCAGGCTGCCACGTGGCCCGCCCCCGCACAGTAAGGCGGTAGGCGCCCGCCAACCAGCGGGCGACGCGTGTCCACCCGGTTGACCCGCTGGCCGGTCGGCGGCCGCGCCGGGCCGCGGCATGGCCCCGTCGTGCGCACGCGCCCCGAGGTACCAGCCCCGGCCCCGTGCACCGCGCACGGTGCGCCCGCGAATCAGAGGGTGACACGTGTCCCCTACACCCGGTCCACGCATTCCACTTCGGAATTCCGTGGACCGCGCCGCGTGCACCGACCAACCGGAGGCTGCCACGTGCCCCCGCCTTGGTCCATGCACCGCCGCGCTCACCCGGTAGACTGCGCGCCTTGCGCCCGCCAATCAGGCGGTGCCACGTGTCCATGCGCCGGGTCTGTGCACCCCGCCGCGCAGCTCTGTGGACCGCGCATCCTGAACCGGCCAATGACAGGCCGCCACGTGGCATCCCGGCGGTCTACGACCCCTCCCATGCACCATTTTCCACTAAAAACTTCCGGGAGTCCGTTTTTGGGCATCCGGACTCAGAAACAAACAAGCAAATAGCCGTTTTCAAGCATTTTTCCGTGCTGAATCCATTTTCGACCTCTGTTGGGCCTAATTCTTTTCCGAAATTTCGGCAAACTTAGCCGAAGGCCTACACTGCTAATAATAACACACAGGGTCCATCTGTGGCATCCCATTGATGCACCATGGGCCAGATACACTAACACTAGGTGCTCTAACAGTGGATTCATCGGAAGAACGCTGCATGGGAATTAGGGCCACTACATGTACACCCCAAGAGCTCTGCCTTGGGAAGGGCATTTCTTTTTATTCTTTTTTTTATTTTTTATTTTTTTTAATTCGTTTGTTTTTTTATATTTATTAAAATTTATAAATTTTATAAAATATTTAAATTTTAATTTTTTTATTATTCTATTTTAATAAATCTAAAAATTATATTTTATTTTTACAAAATAGTAATTTTAAAATTTATACAATATTTTTAGAATTTTTTTAAAATTTATATAATTTTAAAAATTTTAAATTTTTAATCCTACTTAAAAATTTAAAATTAAGCTCATTTCTTCTCATCAATCCCTCCCAGTGCTCCGCTCCCACAGTGCCTTCTCTCCACGCCGAGCATCTCTTCAATCCCGCACAGTGCTCCGCTCCCGCACAGTGCCGATTTCTGCTTCCACACAGTGCCGATCTCCTCTCCCTCACAGTGCCGCACAGTGCCGATATCCTCTCTCCGTCGCCGTCGCCTTCGCCGTCACCGAGAGGAACCACATTGTTGCCGTCGCCGTCTCTCTCGCTGTCTACATCTCTCACTGTGAGCTCGCTCCCTCTCTCCTCTCTCTCTCTCTCTCTCTTTCTCTCTCTCTCACAGTGAACGATCTCCTCATTGTGAGATCGCTCATTGTGAGTGATCCCCTCACCGTGAGATCGCTCATTATGAGCGATCCCCTCACTGTGAGATCGCTCACAGTGAGCGATCCCCTCACTGTGAGAGTTATCTCACAGTGAGGGATCCTGTGTTCTCACAGTGAGGGATCCCTCATTGTGAGGGATCCCTCTGTTCTCACATTACACATGCATGTCACTATTAAGATACCCTTAACACAACTACAAGATGGAACACTTGTTCAAATTTGGAATGACTCGTTATACAATCTTGTCACTATTAAAATGTAAATTGGTCCATCTTGTATATATGAATGTTCATAACTTTACTATAGCTATTCAGAACTTGTATATGTGTGCCAATCGAAAAAAGAACCTTTATAGCTTATCTCGTATTTTAAAGTGTATTGAGGGGACACCCTTACGTATAGTAGTGCTTATCTCTAATTTGAATGGGTGAAAATTTCAACTTTATGTCATTTCCAAAATATTTACAACATAAATTTGATAATCCATTACATATTAATAGAGTTTGAATCTCTAAATTTTTTTCCTATGCAGTTTAATTTTACATGTTTACAATGTTTTGGTCAACATTTATAATCCTTATTCTGATATTCATATTCGATGAACTCATAGTCCATTATGTTCTTCACAGGAGAATGGCATTCTCTTTGCTACTTGCACTTGTGGTATTGATGGCCACCGGGAGTGGAAGTAGTCGTGGCAGTGGGAAGAAGAAATCGTCAAAACGATCACGGAAAGAAGTATCAACAAGCTCTGAATCTGAACATTCATCAGAAAATGAGGGCGAATTAGTAATAGGGAAAGGAAAGGCACCGATGCCTTCAAGGAAAAAGAAAGATAGAGAATATTGTCCACAAAGAAGTACCGGTGGACTAGTAATTCGTGAGGGCTCTCAATCATATGGGCGAGCAAATTATGGGGAAGGTGAACAGCACATTTCTTCACAACGCCGTGGATTCTTTCAAAATAGAACATGTATTGGAGAGCGACATGTAAACTTCAATGAATTGTATCAACAAGTTCCGGAATTTGAAAGGCTAGTAGAACGAATTCCTATTGGGCCTCTAGGTAGTGTTCCAGCAAATCAGGGTTTCTGTTCGGAGTTAATCAGGGAGTTTTACATGAGGGCAGTTATAATTGAAGAGGATTGTGACACCGGGAGATTCAAATTCGAAACCTCAATTCGAGGGACCAAGTTTGATATAACTCCTGCTGTAATAGGTGCGAATCTTGGTTTGCCTGTTGATTCCTCTGGTGTGGAGTTTACTCAGGGTGTTTTTCAGAGTGACACTCATTGGGATCTTGTTGTGAATGCAATTTGCAAGTCGGGTACACTTACCAACGGGGAATATGTTGAATCAAAGGATTTAAAGCCGGAATACCACATTCTATCTTTGATTGTTTGCTACAACCTGTTGCCTACGGTGGGGACTAAAAGGATACGATGGAATCGTATACTTCTGCTTTATTTTCTTGGTCACCCAGAGAGTGCAACTGATGTCTGTGTCAATATTCCATATCTTATTTGGGAACAAATGGCGCATGTAATTGAGGCAACAAATAGCCGTGAACTTCTTCCTTACCCGATCTTAATCACTACCCTTTTGGACGATCACGGAGTTGATGTCACATGTGACAAATATGACTATGGCTTGGGCGCTATTGATAGAATTACTTTGGCCAAGTCAATTGGCACTCTAAGAACTTTTGGGCAAGTGAAAGGTCGTGCAAGTGATGCGACTACAAGTGCACCGCCTCGTCAAATGCAACATGAAGCCGCTACTGGATCAGATGAGGGAGTGTCTGTACAATCATTACATCGGGATTTAAACACACTTAAGAAAAGAATGGAACAAGGGTTCAAGAAGGTTGAGGATGAATTAAAGAAAATTTTTTATATCCTCGGCTGCAAGCATGATGATGTAGTTCCTGGAGCGACTGGAACAAGTACTTCACATGGACCTACTTCACATGATGATGATGTTGAGGACAGACCTGACGATGGGTGACCCGGTACTGCACCTGGTTTTCATTATGATTCTAATGATGAAAACAAAACGTCCTCCTTAAATTCCAAAGATGTATATATTCAGCGAAGGAGGTCCATCAAAAGTAAGACAGTTTCTGATTCTGTTGAGGCACTTATAGGCGCATACCTTAGTACTGCTGGTGAATTGGCGGCACTCATTTTAATGAAATCGATAGGAATGGAAATAGAGTTTCACAAGCAAATGGTGGTTGAAAAGTCAGTATTAGTGAATCCTGAGAAGCTGATTTGTTACATTATGTTCTGCAATTGCCTCACTGAGTTATTTAATTGTAATAACATACTTACAATTTTCCTATATTGAAGTATGAATTTTTATATTTCCTCTCTATGTTATAAGATCTATGTATATATTTGAGTTTATATGGCAAATTTAACACTAGATGTAATTCGGAGATGTTGATTTGTTACATTATGTTCTGCAATTGCCTCACTGTGTTCTCCAACATTTAAAATTAATTGTTCTGGAATAATTTTATTTTGTGCTGTAACAGCTATATTTATTTGTTCTGGAATTTCCTTTTGTCTTTACCCGTTTTAGAGAGGCAACTTTCTACAGAATTTTTCAAGTATCTATTTTTAACAGATATTTCTATTTGTTAAATTCCAAAATTTAAAAGTTCTTCAAGTTTTTAAATCTATTGAAATTTAACACTAAGTACCGGTTCTCAATTAGGTGTACCGGTACTCAACAAAGAAGTACCGGTACTAATTTATGAGTACCGGTACCGGTATTGTGTGATGATGTTTCATGTAACGCGACTGAGTGAGAAAACCATGTGTACCGGTACACAATGAATGCGTACCGGTACAGATAGCCTAACACTTGGGTTGATCATTCTGTACCGGTACTGAAGATTACGTACCGGTACCGAAAATCCGGTACACTTGTAAATTCCTCAATACCCGAATGCATCACACTTGGATTTGTCCCCCAGTACCGGTGTGACGCCCCACTTCCCAGGGGGTCACCCATCCTAGAATTACTCTAGCTCTAGCACGCTTAACTCTCATGTTCCTCTTGGATCTTGCTACCATCCAAAATGCTATAGCCGGGTTAGAGATTTAGTCCTATTATATCATTTATATAGAGGACTAATCCAAATTCCGGGGGTGTCACATTCTTCCCCCCTTTAAGCCCTGACGTCCACGTCAGGCTCAAGCACATTCACAAGCACCAGGCGATGTGAGACTCGTCTCGCTAGCCTTAGCCGACCTTGTGAGGAGCTGCACTCCACTCACAACGGTCATTAGCCGGGGAGCCTCGCTCTACCCGCTATATAACCTTGGCTCAGCCGAGACTCATCTCACATTTCCGGCTGGTGAATGGCTCTGATACCAACTGTGACGCCCCACTTCCCAGGGGGTCACCCATCCTAGAACTACTCTAGCTCTAGCACGCTTAACTCTCATGTTCCTCTTGGATCTTGCTACCATCCAAAATGCTATAGCCGGGTTAGAGATTTAGTCCTATTATATCATTTATATAGAGGACTAATCCAAATTCCGGGGGTGTCACAACCGGTACTCAACATTGAGTATCGGTACTGAGTGAGAAATCCATGTATACTACTTACGGGTTTTGAGGAACTTGGAGGTGTACCGGAAGATTGTGTACCGGTACGCATTAATAAGTACCGGTACAAATTGAGGATTGCAAGTGTGAGGCTTTCGGGTTTTGAGGGACTTAGTGGTGTACCGGTACTGTGTGTACCGGTACTCAATGAAGAGTACCGGTACGTATTGACCAACCCAAGTTTAATGATTCGGGTTTTGAGGAACTTAGATGTGTACCGGAACCATATGTACCGGAACTAAGTAATGAGTACTGGTACACAATGTTTATCTTTTGGGTTTTGATGATAATTTTGAAACAAATAAAAAATAATAAGATATTTAAAATTGGGTTAATTACAAAAGTAACCACCCTAACATTCTTAATTACAAAAATAGTCTCGTAACAAAATTATTTACAAAAATAGGTCTCTGGAAGTTAGGGGACCCAAATGCGGTGAACCATTTGCCGCTTTCTTGAAAAGCGGTAAATGGTTCACCGCATTCATAAAATATGTCGTAGTCCCGTAAAAGCGGTGAACCATTCACCGCTTTTAAAAGCGGCAAATGGTTTACCGCTTTTAAAAGCGGCAAATGGTTCACCGCTTTTAAAAGCGGTAAACTATTCACTAATAAATTAAGAGCGGTAAACTATTCAGATATAAATTAAGAGTCGAAATTTTAAAAGAAATAAAAGAATATATCACTAACAATAATTACGCAGCGAAATTAATTAATTTTTTTTTTTCTAACGGATAATTTTATCTTTTGTTTATTAAATATTAATATATTATTTCATAAATGTTTTTATATTTTCAGATTATCTCAAATTGAATCGAAATAAATCAAAATTTAAAAATAAATTCATGTAATTAATAGCTATTTAAATTAAGAATCAAATTTGAATTAATAATAAATTGAAACAAATTAAATTTAGAAAATAAATTAAACAATCAAATTTTAATTTAATTTTAAAATATTGTTTTCTTTTAAATGAATATTTTCAGATTTTTATTTTGTTTACCCAAAAAACAAATCTAATTTTAAAAATAAATTAATTTAAAAATAAAATCATACCACTAATAATTATTAAAATCAAAAATAAAATTTTTATTAAAAATAAATTAAAATTTAAAAATAAATAAATGTTTTAAAAAATCATGCTGCTAATGATAATAAACCTAGTTATGGTTGAGGGCGGGAACACTTGTTCCTCCCCTATATCGGGTTGTCCCGGTTTAACGGGGACAACCCGTTAAGAGGGAAACACATTTTCCCCCTTAATCCCACCGTATTTGGTCACAAATGGGTTATAACCCCCTTTCGTCCGAAACAAAACTAGGTTTTTAGTTTAGTTATAGTCGTAACCCCCTTACCCTCTTCTCCGACATATTAAGGTGACCTAAACGCAAAGCCAACCTGGACGCAGAGGGTTATTGCAAAAGAAAACGGTTTCTTATCAGGAGGAAGGGCTAGGGCGTATTCCGGTACGCGATCTGCGGAATCGGTTGATTTTTCCGGTGTCCTCTGTTCTTTCATCCACCAGTCTTGCTCGATACTGCCTCTTTCACAGTCTAACAATCCATCCACCATAAATCTCCCTTAGGTCTACTATTAGTGTGAGGACCCGAAATTCCCACGTAAGGATTACTGTTTGTTTGGCAGCTTCTGGAAGCCTTTTGTTGAGTGTGGAGGCTTTGCGCGCAAATCGGACTTCAAAACCGGACTCAGCGCGAAAAATGGATCGAGTTGGTGTGTTCGGATGCCCCCGTAAATTTTTAGAAATGGATTCTTGCAAAATGGACTTCGTATTTGGATTCAGCGCGGAAAAACGTTGGAAATCGGCTATTTGGTTGTATTTTTCGGAGTCCGGATGATCAAAAACGGGCAACCGAAAGTTTTGGGGATTTTTGGGTGCATGAATAGGCTGTGGACCGGGGGTGCCACGTGGCGTCACCCCATTGGTTCGGTGTTGGGAGTGTGGTCCATTAGGCATGCTAGGCTGCCACATGGCTAGCCATGATGGGCCAGCCGTACTTCACGTGGGGTGGAGTGTGGGGGAGGGAGAGAGAGAGGATTGTTTTAATTATTTTTTTTCCTTTCTTCTTCTTCCTCCTCTTCTTCTTCCTCTTCTTTTTCTTCCTCCTTCTTCCTCCATGGACCATGGATTGTTGGAGGGTTTTGTGCAGAGCATCACCAACGTTTCTTCTTCAAAATCATCATCTTGGGTGAGCCATTGGAGCTAGCTTGGTCATCTTCTTCTCCATGATGGAGCACAAGCACCATTGCTGGATTTTCGGAGCTCCACCGTCGCGTTTCAGTGCAAAAATTTCCCAGGACTCATTTCTTGGAGTTTTGAGCTCATTTTTGGTTCTACGTTTTCACAAGAGGTAAGGCTACAATCTTTGTATTCAACTATCCCCCCAGATCTCATGTTTTTACAGAGTTTTAAGGCCATCTTTGGAACCCTTCATTTCAGTCTGGAATCCTGAACAGTCCTCAGTGTTTTGGCCTTTCTGGGCAGTAGGATGGGAATATTTGGATGATTTTTGCGGGGAAATTTCCAGAACTCGAAGATCTACAATATTGGTATGTACCATTTTCCCCATATCTGAGTTTTTATTAGGGTTTATGCATGATCTTTGGAGCACCTTGCTGCATTCGTGTACAGATGGAACTTGGTGGATAGTTCAAAGTATTTATGGGTTTTCTCCTTCATCCGAGCATGAAAATTGGAGTTCTTTAACTCAATTTGTATCTACTCTTGACAAGGAATCCAATGGTACCTCTCTTGTAGGATTTGGAGTACGTTTGGTTAGGTAAAATTAATAATCTTTTCAAGTGCTATTTTATGGATTACTGCAGTCCCTGTTTTAATTTGGATTTGAGCAATGCTCCTTGGAATGCAGATAACTTTCTGGATACAAGGTCTTTTTCAGAAATTTAAGTTGGGACTTCTTCTTAACTTCAAGGTGAGCAAATTCTCTTTTGCGATCTGTGGATAAATTCTTTTGGAAAAGCCTCTAATTAAGCTTGGAAATGCTAGCAAGTTTATGTTAACAGTTTTTGGGCAGCATTGTGAATTTTGCTTCGTTTGAATGTTAAGGGAAATTAATCGTGGATTTTTGGGGACTTGAAGACATTTGTATGAAAGAGGAGATCTTTGTTTTACTGTTGGAGACTTCATCTTGAGGTATTTGAGGTTGCACATACCTTTTATTTAATCTTGTTGCACTTGCTGAAATTCTGGATTTTGAGTGCGCAGTGTGCATTGTTTCAGTGATTGCGCCCAATCCGTGAGGCGGATTTGGATGATTTTCGCGGCATCGGTCTCCTGGGAGGATAAGGATTATTCACGCCAAATTTCAACTACAGCAGGCAGCGGATCGTCAAGTTTCAGGTGGGTGGTTGTGCTTTGCCGAAAACATCGATTTACCCACTCGGGCTATTGGTTTCCCTCATGGCATTGTGGTTGATGTTCTCTTCTCCTCGGTATAATATGCTTGGATATCCATGTTTAGATTAAGTTAATTGATTCTCAGTGTATACATGAGTGAATGAATAGTTTGATTGATGTTGTATTATCTCATATGAAGTTGATTATAAGTGATCATCCTTTAACCTATGTTATGTGAGGGTAATTGGGAAATTAATCTTTAGCCTACACTTTGTGATGAATGGTTAACCTAATTATGGTGAATGATGGTGATAGTTATATGTAAATGATTTTAGTTGATTTATGTGAAGGATATGGTTGCTATGTAGGAAGGGATTGTTATGACTTTATGTGAATGTCATATGGCCTAGGTGTGAATGGCTATCCAAGGTAAGTGAGGGTGATCTTATTAAATGATTCTTGACTTATCTACGTGAGAATAATTAACCCGGTAGATTTTCCTTCTACATCTTGTGATATTTACCATAATGGTTGATCCTTAGACTATTTTGCGTGAGATTGTGTATTGTGAATGGTCGGCGATTTAGCCTATGTGGAAATAAATGTTGTTGGTGGATTCTATGTGCATCCTATGTGAGAACAATAAAAGTTGTTGAACCGTAGTCTATTCATTGGTGATAGTGGATTGAATGACCATATTCAAGTAATGTTAAGTGATCTTTGGCAAGTCTATATGTGAATGGATGTTTCATTCGAGGGTGGTTAGTGGTTTGTGTGAGAATAACTGACTACATTAATCTTGATCTATCTATGTGAGATTCACTCTTTATGAAAGTAATGATTGTCATTTATCTCCTGATTCATGTTTGGTGCAAAGCATGTTGGATACTATTCTCACTTTATTTCCAAATGTGAAAGGTGCATACTTGTGTAGACTTGATGTATGCTATGTTAACATCTAATCCTTTTATGAGATTGATTATGTAATTTGGATAGCATGCTCTAATAAATGTAAGAACATCGACACCTGTTTACTTTACATCATATTGGGACATCTTCATGCTTGTATGGTCATCTAGATAGGCCACCTTTTTCTGCTACACTATCATGTTGGACTTGACTTAGGAGAAACCATGCTTTATACTTTTCTCCTTTTCATTTTAGACTCTGGGTATTTGTGGCTCGGGTGCGAGCAGGGAGTTTGGGATAGTGTAGTCAGGTTTCTGGGGATTTGGGATAGGCAGGGCCTGATGGCAGGGATTGCGGCAACCGCGAACTGTGGGCGGTTGACCGGGTTATTATTATTACATCAGATTGGAGGTGAGGGATCGGGCTTCCTTAGTGGATGGTTTTTCCCACTTACTTAGAGTCTTGATCCAGTCCTGCTGATTTATGATACTTATGTTACTGGATACTGAGATACTTTACTCGTGTGGGTCGCTCCCCTCGAGTGCCACTCCGGAGTAGGCTTTAGACCGTGTTGGGTGCCGGTCAGACCGTGTTGGGTTCCGGTCATTTGGACAGTGGAGACACTGAGTTCGTGAAATTGATGACAGAGCAGGCAGTACCAGTGTTTACTGGTGTATTGATTGGGTTTGGTCAGGCAGGCTTTGACTTTCTCAGGCATACTTTTATCTATTCTTTTAGCTGGGCATTTTAGAGGCATTTTAGTGGTAGCTCTCTTTTATCAGTAGTTCTGTTTATAGCTTACCACCTCTCTTATTCTTTTTCTTGCCTCTGGTAGACTTGTGGGTACGTCGGGGTTTGAGGCTTTACCCACAGGGGGAGGCTACAGGTTTTACTAGTGGTTCTCACCCCCATTGTTGTTTTTTCCCTTTCCTCCCTTTGTTTTGCAGTGTCTGCTGCGGGAGTTGCGGATCTTCGGTTGACGGTCCGAGGCGAGGGAGTCGCGAGATAGATCCCTACCAGTGTTGATTCCTACAGTGGGATAGTTGTACCAACCCGGATTGTGGGTTTCACTGTACTCAGTTGTATTTTATTATTTTAGTTATCTCCCTTTTTGGATTGGTAGATGTTGTATAGGTGCTTTTACTTGTATTACAGTTTCGGTGGATCAGATTATTGTATTATTATTTTTGGGAGATTGATATTGTACTTTTATTTTTCAGTTGTACAGTGATTCAGGTTTTTATTACAGCAGTTTTTCTTCAGCTCTGATATCTGTTTAGTCGTTAGATGGTACTTTGCAGGTTGGACGCTTCGCTTATGCGGGGTTCCACATAGGTGGCGGATCTGTTGGCGAGCCCGGGTCGCAGTTTCGACCCCCGGGGCGTGACAATTAGGTCTACTACTACCTTTATTTTATTGCTAAGTTTAACCCTTCATATCTCAAGGTAAAACTCTATAACCCTAATGCCTTTTTGTGTTACACTAAATTAGTTAAGTGCATTTTTGTTAATTTGTTAGGGTTTTAACATTATATATGTAATGTATATGTAATGTATATGTAACATGGATAAAAGGGATCACTTGTTTCCAATATTGTAGTTAGTGTTCCATCTTGATCAAGTGTTCAAGTCTAATTTCAAATGTTCAAGTGTATGTAGTCTACTTTCAATTGTTCATTTTGAGACTTCATACAATAATGTCTATAAATCTATGAATGTTCCATCTTGTATATATTAATGTTCATAACTTATCTATAGCTGTTCACAACTTATATGATTTTTACGAATAGTTTCATGGACTGCATACAAGTCGGCTGCTAACTTATTCTGTAATTTAAGGTCATATACGTAATGGCCGGTGATGGGCAACGTGGTGGGCGAGGGCGTGGCCGTGGGCGTGGCCGTGCCCTTGGACGGAAACAAGCCACCAAGAGGGACCGTTCACATGATTCACAGAGTAGTGATTCATCTGAACATTCTGAACATTCCGCTGATGTTGAAATGGCGGCCACCCATGATAAAGGAAAGGCGCCTATGCCTTCAATGTCTCATACGGGTGCGGCCTCCCCTCCACGACATAGCACTGGCGGGCCAGGCATGTCAGCAACGGCTCGTACGCAACAGCGATCAACACGAGCGGCAGACACGTACCCCATTGATCCTAAACGACAAGAAGACTTTTCAAGCCGAACTTGCATCAGAGAGCGATATGTCAACTTTGACCAGCTGACTACTGAAGTTCCTGAATTTGCCCAGCTTTTGCAAAGGGCGCCTATCGGAAGGGTCGGCCGCATACACGGTCGTGAAGGTTTCTGTCTAGAACTCATTTGCCAATTTTATATGAGAGGTAGCATTATGGGTGAGGAGCGAGATACCGGATTTATGGTAGTAGAATCATATGTTCGTGGTCGCAGAGTTGTAGTGTCTCCAGACACAATTGGTGCCATCCTTGGATTAAATGTGGATAAAAGTGGAGTGCATTATACACTTGGAACCATTCATCATTCCACACACTGGAACACAATTGTCAATGCTCTCTACAAGCCTAGAACAGTAACAAATAGACTATACGTTGAATCCAAGGACTTGAGACCTGAGTATCACATCCTATCCTTAATATTGTGCTATAATATTCTACCCACATTGGGTACAAAGAGGATTCGATGGGATAGACTACTTCTTTTATATTTACTTGCTCACCCAGAGCTAGCTGTTGGAATGAACATCAATATTCCAACATTGATTTGGTACAGAATGTCACAGTTAGTGCAAGGTACATCGCATCGCGATCTATTACCTTACTCTCTTCTGATCATGCGGCTTTTGGAAGATCAAGATGTAGACATAACGTGCGACGACTATGATTATAGCTTGGGTCCTATTGACGGGGTTACCTTAGCAAAATTAATAAGTACCTTGAGGACGTTTCAGAACGTGAAGGCCTACACTAAAGCATCGTCGAGGCGTGCGCCTCACCGTCCGGAACATCACGGCTCGTCCGGTCACCAAGGGAATGTTACATTGGAGTCGTTGGATCGAGACTTGCAAGCGTTGAAGAAAAGAGTCGAAGAAGGATTCAAGAAGGTCGAGGATGGCTTAAAAAAAAATTTTGATTTCCTTGGGTGCCGACATGATGATACGATTCCAGGTGGTGCCGGACCTAGTTCTTCCCATCAACCCGATGATGATGCTACCCACGAGGATGAGTGATACTTATGTTTATTTAACGTGCATTTTAACTTTTGATTTCTTGACTCTCGTTTTTTTATCATTGTACCAAATATTATTGTATTGTACTAAAATTTAGCACAGTACAATAATATTTGGTACAATGATAAAAAAACGAGAGTCAAGAAATCAAAAGTTAAAATGCACGTTAAATAAACATAAGTATCACTCATCCTCGTGGGTAGCATCATCGTCGGGTTGATGGGAAGAACTAGGTCCGGCACCACCTGGAATCGTAGCATCAGGTCCGCACCCAAGGAAATCCAAAATTTTCTTTAAGCGATCCTCGACCTTCTTGAATCCTTCTTCGACTCTTTTCTTCATCGATTGCAAGTCTCGATCCAATGACTCCAATGTAACATTCCCTTGGTGCCCGGATGAGCTGTGATGTTCCCGATGGTGAGGCGGACGCGTCGACGATGCTTCAGTGTAGGCCTTCACATTCTTAAACGTCCCCAAGGTACTTATTGATCTTCACACTTGAAAATGGAGTTTCATCATTGTAAGTGGTATATTGTGCTAAGATGTATGTTGTGCTAAGATGTACGAAGCTAAGATGTATTTTGTGTTCCCTTTTCAAGTGTGGAGTACTATTAGACTCTTCTATAAATGTATGAATGTATGAATGTATAAATGTATAAATGTACATTCTTGTATATATGAATGTTATTAACTTATCTATAGCTGTTCAGAACTTTGATGAACCGCTATAGATACAAGATGAACAGTTGAACAATTTATATTGTAATATGAATATACAAGATGAACATTAGAACTTATGTATAGCTGTACTAAATAGTAATGGAGTCAGTGCAATTTATATGTTTATCTGAATGAGCCTCATGCACCCCCGTAGCATACTATCTTCTATATATATGAATATATGTGTGCCCTTCTCCCCTTGTAAACTTTATCTATTACTAAATTTAAATATTCTATTTTCTTCTATTTCTGCCCACATTATTAATTGTAATATTTACAAATTTATACAACATTTGTAAATGTGATTAGTACAATACAATTTATTGAGGCCTTACACTTGGGTTGCTAGCTCAGTACCGGTACTGTTTATTAAGTACCGGTACACAAGGTACCGATACACATCTAAGTTCCTCAAAACCCGAAAGCCTCACACTTGCAATCCTCAATTAGTACCGGTACTTATCATTGCGTACCGGTATACACGGTTCCGGTACACACTCAAGTTCCTCAAAACCCGAAAGCCTCACACTTGCAATCGTCAATTAGTAACGGTACTTATCATTGCGTACCGGTATACACGGTTCCGGTACACACCCAAGTTCCTCAAAACCCGAGAGTAGTATACATGGATTTCTCACTCTGTACCGGTACTCATCATGGAGTACTGGTACTGAGGGAGAAATAGAAGTGTGATGCATTCGGGTTTTGAGGAACTCAGAAGTGTACTGGTACTCAAGATTTCGTACCGGTATGTAATCTTGAGTACCGGTACAGAATGAGCAACCCAAGGGTAAGGCGTTCTATTTGTGAGGCACTTGGTTTGTACTTATTTGTGGACCGGAACTAAAGATTATGTACCGGTACAGAAGGTTATGTACCGGTACTCATAATATAGGAAAAAAATATATTACTGAGGTAATAAGCATAAAATTAATCAGATTTGCAGCAAATGACTACAACTCACCATAAAACAGAAACCGATGATAACTAAGATACAATGAATCAATAAAAGGAATAAATACAATATTCATCAAATTTACAACAGATTGATACAATACAATATAAAAATGAAACCGATCAAAACAGGGATACAATGATTCAATACAATATTCATCTGCTCTACAACGAATCAATACAACTCAACATAAAACTAAAATAAAACTGATCAAAACTGGAATACAATGAATCAATAATATGACTCAATACAATATTCATCGGATATACAACAAATTAATACAACTCAACATATAACTTAAACCAAAGTATTTATTGTACATAATTATCTTTACGTAGTAGATGCGAGCATCGAACTAGAAGTCACGCAACAGGGATCTCGTAAGATTTGGCTGACCATGTGCGCCCGGAAATACGGGGGATCTTTTTCATAAACCAAAAGATCGGGGGAGCCGCCTCTTACAATTCTTTCAGCAAATAGGAATGTGTACATGCCACAATCAACCTCAGTCGAACCTTGTTGCTGACAATGAAGCTGCCATATGACATTTGGGTGGCCGATGCGTTGTTCAAGGATAAACTCAAAATAGGATGCAAACCACTTCGCCTGCATAAGAAAAATAGTGAAGTCAATCTTCTATGCATATATCAATGTAATAAATATAAAAGTAATATACATACCAATACGTTTGCCGCATTCTTTGCCACACGATGACTCCACAAGGAATTCCAACTCTCAAAATGGGATTCCTTCAAATCAATGACAAGCAAATGCCAATGCCAATTACTATTTACAGGAATAATTATAAATCTATTACAGCTGATACTTTCTGGAGTTATTATTTCCAAAAAGTGCCGTACGGATGCCGAATCGTAGGCGACATTCCGGATGAAGTCAGCTGTGATGGCCTCGTCCGGGCTTATTCCTGCCATCTTGTTAAGTATGTGCATCTGGACATAAAAGGGAATATAGTTACAACATCAATCTAATAATCAATTCCTTACAATCTTGGTATTGCTAAATGCTTATCACGACAAGAGGTTTGAATGAATGAAATTATGGTGAATAATGCAACATAAGTAAATAAACAAAAGGTAATAAATATTGAATGACTACTGTTTTTAACAGTTCAGAGTCTTTTATGTTTCAGCATTTTAATTGTGCAATATAAAAGGGATCAGATTTTGATGTCACAATATAAGAGAACTAAATTGTGAGATTCAGTACAATCTAAATTCTTAAATGTGTTGTCATATATATACAAAATAGCTAAATTTGATCTTAAAAAGACACGTATAATTCGTGGTTTCATTAAGGTGATATATACATAAATGTAACTTTAAACAAATAATATAGAACTGAAACAAATATGAAACTCACCGAAACTTCAGTTCGACAAAAAAGAGCAGGATGGCTAAATTTCTGTACACCCTTCATATCCATCGTATTAAGAATATGAAAATATACATTTATCACCTATATTAGAAAACAACAAGAAATTATGTTAAAACACACACACACACACACACACACACACACACACACACACACACACACACACACACACACACACACACACACATATATATATATATATATATATATATATATATATATATATATATATATAAATTACAAGATTTAACTAGTACAATGTCATTTGTTCCATAGACATAACTTCCCGTAATGCTAGGCCAGCGATCGTAGAGCTGCCCGATGTCTTCGGAGACTCTTCTACAATCATTGTATTATGTAAATGGGCTGGATAACATCTTCCAGAAACTAATTCAATCTTCGTCGTCCTCTTTGCTATATCTTGAACTGCTCTCTCTATTCTCTCTTCATGAATCTTGGAAGTAGTGCCTTGCCTACAAGTGGTTGCCTCCTCGACCAATCTACCGGACGCCATACCTCTGGTAGAAACCATATCTCCAGCTGCATTATAATGTGAGGTCCCGTAATCCCCCGCGTAGGGTTGCTGGTTGTTGGGCAGCTTTCGGTCGCCGTTGGGGGTGTTGGTGCGCGTGTTGGGGGCCCAGAAATGGATTTGTGATGTAATTTGGGATTTGCTTGCATCACTGGAGGCCTGCGTGGGTTGCGCGCATTTTGGACACAAGTGGTGGACTTCGGGCTTAAATTGAGACCCCGTGGGAAGTTGGAGGACCCGTCGGGTGTTTAGAAGTGATTTCGTGCGATTCAGATGTCAAAATTAGACTCCGGGTGAAGTCCGGATAAAAGTTTACCTCTCCGGTCGCCTTCGGGAATTTTTAGAGTTTGAATTTGGCAAATCGGACTTTAAAAATGGACCCGGCGCGAAAATCGGATCGAGTGGGCATTCGGCAAATTTTCGGACGAGAATTTGGAGAATCGGACATCGTTTTTGGATTCAGCGCGCGAAATCGCTAAGAATGGACTATTTACTTGTTGGTTTTGGAGCCCGGATGAAGTGCGCGTTTTTCGAGGCATCGCGGCACGAATCTCGAGGCGAGGCGAGGCAAATCCCGAGGAGAGCGGCTCGCGAATCGAGGCGGGCGCGCAGCTCGAGGAGCGTACGGCGCGGCAGGGGGGCGCACAGGCGCTTCGGCGGGAATTGCGCAGGGGCCGCCACGTGGCGGCCCCCCATTCGCGCCCGCGCGGACGCGGGGTGCGAGCGTCCGTGCGGCGCGCTCGGTGTCCCGCGCCTGCGCGGTGCTGGGTGTCACGCGCCCGTGTGGCGCGTGACTGCACGCACCGCGTGGCGCGCGGTGACTCGGCCACGTGGCGGGCGGGGGCGCCCGCTGCGCCTGGTGGCCGTCGTTGAGGGAGCCGTTGCGCAGACGGCAGTCCCGGGCCGTCGAGTATTTTCCGGTCCGTCTTGTTGGGAACCGTTGGGGTTGACGGTGGTCCCAGGTCGTTGAGTGTTGTCCGACCTGTTTTGTTACCCTGAGTTGTGGGTCGTTCCTGGCTGTGGAGTATCTCCAGCCAGTGAGCCTTGTGCTGCGAGCCGTTGGAGAGGCTAGTGTCTCGTGTTTCGAGTTAGCCGAGCAGCTGAGTCGTCGAGAGTGCTCCGACTGTTGTGCGAGGTATTTGGGGATCTTGAGTCCTACCGTTCTGAGAGTGAGCGTGGATTTGACTAGCCTGCATATGCCTGTTTGATACTCTATGCCGCGCCGTTCTACTCAGTTGGAGTCGCGTCCTGAGATGCCGCTGTGGATACGATGGTTGGCCTGTTGAGGCAGTTTTCCGCAGTTGAGGCAACGATGGGCCTGTTGAGGCAGTTTTGCGCGAGGGATGAGTTAGTAGGACAGGACGCCCCACGTAAATCTCGTCCTCATGTGGATGTGTGGTAGTGGGCAGGAGCGTTCCTAGTCGACGGGCGCAGGCTTGACTGGACCTTTGAGGTAGTCAGTTCGTTTGGGTCGATCGAGCACCTTGGGTGCGAGTGGTCTCATTTACTTTCATCTGTTCCACTTTTGAGTGTCTAGATAGAGGCATGGTAGCTGTAGAATAGATTCCAGCTTTTCTTTCAGATTTCTTTGCCTGTTTTCTTTTGCCTCTAGTAGACTTTGTGGGCAGACCGTTGGGCTTGTTGACGGTACCCACTGAGAACTACTATGGGAAGTAGTTCTCACACCCGTCGTGGTGTCTTTTCCCCAGGGACTTCTTCTTCTGTTCCTGTGCTCCTGTTGCTGATCCTTCGGACCGAGGCGAGGGAGTCGCGAGCTAGTTCCGTACCCGTCGTTGGAGTGTAGCGGTACCCCCTTCAGAGGAGAGCTTTGGTTGTTAGTTTACTTCTTCTTCCTCTGTTGAGAGACCTTTGTAGAGAGGTATAGAGTTGTACTTTATTTTACAGTTTGAGAGACTGATGTAGTGAGGATATTTTCTTGTATCGAGGGCTTGTACACTGATGTACTTATTGGAGATATCTCCCTTTTGAGTTCTGTATCAGAGGATTTTGTATATGATAGTATTTGGGGAGATGGATATTGTATTATTTTCAGTTGTACAGTGTTTGGACTTCAGTTTTTAGTAGTCTACTTTTAGCTCTGATATCTGTATACTGTAGTTGTTTCTTTTGCAGGTTAGACGCTTCGTCTGTACGGCAGTTTCCGTACAGATGGCGGATCTGTTAGTGAGCCCGGGTCGTAGTTTTGACCCCGGGGCATGACAGATTAGAGTGGTATCAGAGCCTAGGTTGTAGGTCGTGATGGACTTAGAAACCCTAGGCTTGCGGTTGGACATTAGGATGACTATGTGAGAGTCGTGACTTTTAGCGAGAGTCCTGATTGAGTTTTTACCTCTCCCAAGAGACGGGATGAGAGTTTGGCATGTTTATTCTCCTAATCGATTATGTTGGTTGCAGACAACATAATGCTATGGAATGGATGACATGTCTTAGACTTTCGCTGGATTGGGTCGTATGGTTGTTGTGGCCTGACGTTTGTAGTTGTGCAGTGGGTTGCGATACCCCTGAGACGTCGTGTTGTGAAAAGGACACACCCCTCCCTGGCTAAGTTACCAGGAGGGCATTTTCCCTGGCTGAGTTACCAGGAGGGCGTTTTCCCTGGCTGAGTTACCAGGAGGGCGTTTTCCCTGGCTGAGTTACCAGGAGAGCGTTTTCCCTGGCTGAGTTATCAGGAGGGCATTTTCCCTGGCTGAGTTACCAGGAGGGCATTTTTCCTGGCTGAGTTACTAGGAGGGCATTTTCCCTGGCTGAGTTACCAGGAGGGCATTTTTCCTGGCTGAGTTACCAGGAGGGCGTTTTCCCTGGCTGAGTTACCAGGAGGGCGTTTTTCCTGGCTGAGTTACCAGGATAGCGTTTTCCCTGGCTGAGTTACCAGGAGGGCATTTTCCCTGGCTGAGTTATCAGGAGGGCATTTTCCCTGGCTGAGTTACCAGGAGGGCATTTTCCCTGGCTGAGTTACCAGGAGGGCGTTTTCCCTGGCTGAGTTACCAGGAGGGCGTTTTCCCTGGCTGAGTTACCAGGACGGCATTTTCCCTGGCTGAGTTACCAGGAGGGCATTTTCCCTGGCTGAGTTATCAGGAGGGCATTTTCCCTGGCTGAGTTACCAGGAGGGCGTTTTCCCTGGCTGAGTTACCAGGAGGGCGTTTTCACTGGCTGAGTTACCAGATGGATAATTATCACTGGCCGAGTTACCAGATGGATAATTATCACTGGCCGAGTTACCAGATGGATAATTATCACTGGCCGAGTTACTAGATGGATAATTATCACTGGCCGAGTTACCAGATGGATAATTATCACTGGCCGAGTTACCAGATGGATAATTATCACTGGCCGAGTTACCAGATGGATAATTATCACTGGCTGAGTTACCAGATGGGTAATTATCACTGGCCGAGTTACCAGATGGATAATTATCACTGGCCGAGTTACCAGATGGATACTTATCACTGGCCGAGTTACCAGATGGATAATTATCACTGGCCGAGTTACCAGATGGATAATTATCACTGGCCGAGTTACCAGATGGATAATTATCACTGGCCGAGTTACCAGATGGATAATTATCACTGGCCGAGTTACCAGGAGGACATTTTGCCCTGGCCGAGTTACCAGGAGGATACTTTCCACTGGCCGAGCAACCAGATGGATGCATTGCCCCTGGCCAAGTTACCAGGTGGGCACATGCCCTGGCCGAGTTACCAGGAGGACATTTTTTCCCTGGCCGAATTACCAGGAGGATACTTTCCACTGGCCGAGCTACCAGAGGCGATGCCGCCCAGTGAGGGGCGATGCCGCCCAGTGAGTGGCGATGCCGCCCAATGAGTGGCGATGCCGCCTAGTGAGTGGCGAAGGTTTGGCCTGTTGAGGCGATTTTCACCTCCGGCCGAGTTACCAGGTGGTTATGTTAGTGAGATTGAGATGATCTGACAGGACGCCGAGATTTGATGGCGTCGAGTTCGTCCTGATGGACTACCGGGAGCGTCTCCAGCCGTGAGTTGCTCGTTGACATAGTTTCCCGCTTTAAACGAGAGGGACCGAATCCCTGAACGGTAAAGGAGCAAAAACTTCGATAGACTGAGCCTAGAGTTTGTTCTTGTTTGATTGGGGTTCTAGGCACCGGTCTATCGGGATTTTTTTGGATCTTGCCGCGTCAGTCGGTTCTTCTCGCCTATGAGTGGGGTGTTGTTGTGAGTTGAGTCGTTGAGGGTTCTCCGACATAGCTGTGAGAGTGCTAGGGCATTTGCATTGATGTATGGGCTAGAGATAGGACCTTTAGCTTGTGCTCGTGAGGTTCAGATACCTGATCACGTGTTGCACATAGATGGGAGTTATTGGTCCTGCCCAGTGCAGTTGGGGCCCTGGTTTTTGCCTGTTGATATTTTGGCTCTTCCTCAGCTCCGGGATTTCGAGGTAGTGTTGGGTATAGTACTGTGAGGATCTGAGGCCTTGATGCTTGAGTGATACCACACCGTTGATACACGGTGGTGATGCCACACCGTTGATGCACGGTGGTGATGCCACGCCGTTGGTGCACGGCAGTGATGCCACGCCGTTGGTGCACGGCAGTGATGCCACGCCGTTGGTGCACGGTAGTGATGCCACGGCGTTGGTGCACGACAGTGATGCCACGCCGTTGGTGCACGGCAGTGATGCCACGTTGTAGGTACACAACGGTGAGAGTTTTGTGGATGTTTCAGACTTTGACCGCGAGTTTGGGCATCAGCTTTATGATCGCCTTGTGGGCCAGTTTTCAGTCCCGTTCACCGACGGTTTGGTCCCCGTCAGGGTGTTCTTTATTAGTTGAGGGATCGACTTCGGCCCGTGGGTCCGTTGGGGTTATGATAGCATGTTGAGCGACCAACTGTGGCACGAGATTGTGCCTTTTGAGGATCCCTTTTGAGGGTAGCCTGCAGTTGTGTTGTCCACTCGAGTGGTTTCGGATCGGGAGGTAACCGAGTGAAGACCCCAACTTTTTGGATTTCCCTTCCTTATTGGACGAGTCTGCGGGTATGCTTCGGGTCGTCTTGTTGAGGGTGGCACCATGTTGTGGTTTGGTGCGTATTACATTTGTGGTTATTTCAGTTTTCCCCCAGCCTTTTAGTGGAGCCCTTGGTTTTTCACGTCTCAGCTCAGTAGTGATGTGATTTTCCTCGCCCGTGATTTACTTGCCCCTTTGAGATATGTGATTATTGGAGTACGAGGGACGCCCGTTGCAATTTCTGGCTCGAGAGATGAGAGAATTGCACATCGGGTCATACCGTACTTGTTGTTGTTGTTGCGAAGTAATCACGAGGAGCGAGTGGGGGAGCTGGAGGCGTATTGTTAGATACCTAGCCGTGGTATTCTTGACTCCTGATGGGCTTGATCTAGTTTCGAGGACGAAACTTTCTTTTAGTGGGGGAGGATGTGAGGTCCCGTAATCCCCCGCGTAGGGTTGCTGGTTGTTGGGCAGCTTTCGGTCGCCGTTGGGGGTGTTGGTGCGCGTGTTGGGGGCCCAGAAATGGATTTGTGATGCAATTTGGGATTTGCTTGCATCACTGGAGGCCTGCGTGGGTTGCGCGCATTTTGGACACAAGTGGTGGACTTCGGGCTTAAATTGAGACCCCGTGGGAAGTTGGAGGACCCGTCGGGTGTTTAGAAGTGATTTCGTGCGATTCAGATGTCAAAATTAGACTCCGGGTGAAGTCCGGATAAAAGTTTACCTCTCCGGTCGCCTTCGGGAATTTTTAGAGTTGGAATTTGGCAAATCGGACTTTAAAAATGGACCCGGCGCGAAAATCGGATCGAGTGGGCATTCGGCAAATTTTCGGACGAGAATTTGGAGAATCGGACATCGTTTTTGGATTCAGCGCGCGAAATCGCTAAGAATGGACTATTTACTTGTTGGTTTTGGAGCCCGGATGAAGTACGCGTTTTTCGAGGCATCACGGCACGAATCTCGAGGCGAGGCGAGGCAAATCCCGAGGAGAGCGGCTCGCGGATCGAGGCGGGCGCGCGGCTCGAGGAGCATACGGCGCGGCAGGGGGGCGCACAGGCGCTTCGGCGGGAATTGCGCAGGGGCCGCCACGTGGCGGCCCCCCATTCGCGCCCGCGTGGACGCGGGGTGCGAGCGTCCGTGCGGCGCGCTCGGTGTCCCGCGCCTGCGCGGTGCTGGGTGTCACGCGCCCGTGTGGCGCGTGACTGCACGCACCGCGTGGCGCGGGGTGAGTCGGCCACGTGGCGGGCGGGGGCGCCCGCTGCGCCTGGTGCGCGCCCCTGTGTGTGGACCGGGCGGTTGGAGGCCCCCCATTGGACGGTCCACCGTGGACCGAGCTCCGTGGACCACCTTCCCTCTCTCCCTTCTTTTCTTCTTCTTCTTCCTCCCCCGCAAGCGTTTTTCTCCCTTTCTTTTCCTTCTTCTGCACCCGAGAGCGAGAGGGAATGAGGGAGGAGGTTGTGGGAGATGGCGTTTCGCATCGCGGGCCTCGTGGAGCGCACGAGGCTTCCGATGGGGGCGTTGCGGCGGCGGTGGCGCGGTCGGGTAAGTCCCGCGCTTTACTTTTACTGTATTTTTGTACAGTTTTTGGAGCGTTCTTTTAGACTGTAACTGACCCTCTTGCTCTTTTCTGTGTTGGGCATCGTGCACCGTTTTGCGTGCGGACTCCGTTTTGCGTGCGGATCCTGGCACCGTGCACCGTTTTGCGTGCGGACTCCGTTTTGCGTGCGGGTCCTGGCACCGTGCACCGTTTTGCGTGCGGACTCCGTTTTGCGTGCGGATCCTGGCACCGTGCACCGTTTTGCGTGCGGACTCCGTTTTGCGTGCGGGTCCTGGCACCGTGCACCGTTTTGCATGCGGCTCCGTTTTGCATGCGGGTCCTGGCACCGTGCACCCTTTTGCGTGCGGACTTCGTTTTGCGTGCGGATCCTGGCACCGTGCACCGTTTTGCGTGCGAACTCCGTTTGACGTGCGAATTCCGGCACCGTGCTCCGTTTTGCGTGCGGACTCCGGCAGCGGACATCGCTTTGCGTGCGGACTCCGTTTGGCGTGCGGAATTCGGCACCGTGCTCCGTTTTGCGTGCGAACTCCGAATGCGGACATCGTTTTGCGTGCGGATCGCATGGAGGCCAATTGCAAGTGTCTACGAGCAATTGGTGGCAAATCGAGGTGGGTGGCCTTATCTCCAAGTTTTATAGAATGTATATTAATTCTATTGATGTAGGACTATGCATGATAGTTTATTTCCTTGTGTAGCATGCTAGATTGTTGGAATGGCTATCCCTTTATTATCTGTTAATGTAGTTATCTTGGAACTTGACCTAGCACCCCCGTCATATGTTGTATGTGTAACCAGACTAGTAGAAAACCCTCACTTGGGCTAGGGTTAATTATGTTTAGACACCCACACCATTTTGCTATCCCTGGACATAGTGTTTTCTCGCCCGGGTAGTGGGCCGAGAGGTCGGGACTTGCTTTTAGTGTGGGATGCTTTTACACTCTTGCCTGGGAGCAGAGTGGAGTCTGGTAGTTGTACTGGGTTGCTTATCTGTGCCGGGAGCCGTTTGGGTAAACGGTAGTCCCGGGAGGTCTTGTTTCCCTGTTGTGCCGTCGTGGAGGGAGCCGTTGCGCAGACGGCAGTCCCGGGCCGTCGAGTATCTTCCGGTCCGTCTTGTTGGGAACCGTTGGGGTTGACGGTGGTCCCAGGTCGTTGAGTGTTGTCCGACCTGTTTTGTTACCCTGAGTTGTGGGTCGTTCCTGGCTGTGGAGTATCTCCAGCCAGTGAGCCTTGTGCTGCGAGCCGTTGGAGAGGCTAGTGTCTCGTGTTTCGAGTTAGCCGAGCAGCTGAGTCGTCGAGAGTGCTCCGACTGTTGTGCGAGGTATTTGGGGATCTTGAGTCCTACCGTTCTGAGAGTGAGCGTGGATTTGACTAGCCTGCATATGCCTGTTTGATACTCTATGCCGCGCCGTTCTACTCAGTTGGAGTCGCGTCCTGAGATGCCGCTGTGGATACGATGGTTGGCCTGTTGAGGCAGTTTTCCGCAGTTGAGGCAACGATGGGCCTGTTGAGGCAGTTTTGCGCGAGGGATGAGTTAGTAGGACAGGACGCCCCACGTAAATCTCGTCCTCATGTGGATGTGTGGTAGTGGGCAGGAGCGTTCCTAGTCGACGGGCGCAGGCTTGACTGGACCTTTGAGGTAGTCAGTTCGTTTGGGTCGATCGAGCACCTTGGGTGCGAGTGGTCTCATTTACTTTCATCTATTCCACTTTTGAGTGTCTAGATAGAGGCATGGTAGCTGTAGAATAGATTCCAGCTTTTCTTTCAGATTTCTTTGCCTGTTTTCTTTTGCCTCTAGTAGACTTTGTGGGCAGACCGTTGGGCTTGTTGACGGTACCCACTGAGAACTACTGTGGGAAGTAGTTCTCACACCCGTCGTGGTGTCTTTTCCCCAGGGACTTCTTCTTCTGTTCCTGTGCTCCTGTTGCTGATCCTTCGGACCGAGGCGAGGGAGTCGCGAGCTAGTTCCGTACCCGTCGTTGGAGTGTAGCGGTACCCCCCTTCAGAGGAGAGCTTCGGTTGTTAGTTTACTTCTTCTTCCTCTGTTGAGAGACCTTTGTAGAGAGGTATAGAGTTGTACTTTATTTTACAGTTTGAGAGACTGATGTAGTGAGGATATTTTCTTGTATCGAGGGCTTGTACACTGATGTACTTATTGGAGATATCTCCCTTTTGAGTTCTGTATCAGAGGATTTTGTATATGATAGTATTTGGGGAGATGGATATTGTATTATTTTCAGTTGTACAGTGTTTGGACTTCAGTTTTTAGTAGTCTACTTTCAGCTCTGATATCTGTATACTGTAGTTGTTTCTTTTGCAGGTTAGACGCTTCGTCTGTACGGCAGTTTCCGTACAGATGGCGGATCTGTTAGTGAGCCCGGGTCGCAGTTTCGACCCCGGGGCGTGACATATAATCACCATATAAGTTTGTATAAATCAACTGACTACAAAGCATATCAGTTTGCATTGATAAACACATATATTAGTACAACATGAATATATGGACTCTTCAAAGCAATATGGACTGTTTAAAGAGCTATATATAGAAGGGAATAAAGAATGTTCAAAGAAAGGAAAGCCTCCAAGTGATACTGAACCCATATTGCAACAGGGAACATTTGTACAGTCATATTGCAAAAGGGAACATTTGTAGGTATGACTCTATAGTCATATATAGATGGGTTCCCTTTGGCAATATGAATGCACACAACCAATCTATAGCTGGTCCCTAAACCAAATATATATGTTTCCAGTCACTTTATACTGCAGCCGACTGGAACGGTTCAAGTAGCAAAAGTGCAAGAAGAAAATCTAGATTAACGTTGTGAAGAAATCAAGTAGAGAGACAAAGCTGCTGAAATGTTTACCAGCTGTCTTAGTTAAGCATATCAGATGAACAAATGTAAAGAGAACCCTTCAAATTCATGAGAATTGTTTGTATAGCAAAAAGAAAATAAAATATGACAAAAATTTACATCATCTCAAACACATTATATGCTTTCATGTTCTATCCACTCCATATCCAGCTGCTCTATGATAATATCACAAAAACAAAAAGTTATCATTGAAATCTAATAGTTATCAAACCCAGTACTAGCTCATGAAATCTTTACCTAACATCTTACAAGATGATGACAATCTTCTTGCCATTAATTGAATAGAAGATCTAATAAAAACTAATCTCATATAGATGTGGAGTGGCATCATCCGTATTTATATGATACTAAGGGTTGAGTCCTCCACAGGCTTTAAAATTTAAGATACTGCTTATCTCCTTCAGGGAGTAATCTCATGTTACAATTGACAACGCAAACTTTAGACCATCTGTAGATCTCTACTTGAATTTAGCCTACAAGTGTTCCCTTTTGTATATATGATTGTGGATAACCCATCTATGGCTGTTCCCTAATCACTAAACCAAGAGCTACTTGATTTTGTACAAAACCCATCCATAGCTGTACATGGAACATCTATAACTGTGCTTAGCCCATCTATATGAATTTGGATTGGAGAGCTATATAGCAGCAGACCAATGATGACCACAATGAGCTATATAGCATATAATAGGTGTTTAAAGAGCTATATATGGACTGTTCAAATTAAACATATAATAGCCTACAAGTGTTCCCTTTTGTATATATAACTCTGCTTAACCCATCTATGGTTGTTCCCTAATCCCTAAACCAATTGGTAGCTTTTTACAAATATATCACTAAACAACAATGCAGACTGTAACTTGGCCAAATTAATAGAAACTCTAGCTAAGTTAAACAAATCCGACATAAAGGTATTTCGCTTGCGTACTTGTGTGAAACAACCAATTACTTAATACTTAACCATAATCATATTCATGACTCTCTCTCTTTCTCTATCTCTCATGAGGATTTTCTATTAAGAAATCACGTGTAGCAATTCAATAATTATTCTAAAACACTTAAATTACAAGAGAATAATGCTTAATATGTTCGATTCAACATGTCATTATATTAGTTGGAACACACAAAAAGATATTAAAAAAAACTAAATTCTTCTTTGAGAATGAAAAGGGATCTTTCAATAGCTAATTAAAAAAATTGAGAACGATTTTTTTATAAAGAAATATACCATTATCCTAGTGTACAAAACATAATGTACCTGTAGTTAATACCATTATCCTAGTGCACAAATAAGTGTACCGGTACACAAAAAAGTGTACCGGTACATATGTGTTCCAAAGGTTGGTACCGGTACACAATTACACAATGTACCGGTACACTTATTTCTGTACAAAGGAAATGGTCTAATTGGGTGGCAACTTGAATTTGTACAAAATCCATCCATAGCTGTACATGGAACATCTATAACTGTGCTTAACCCATCTATAACTGTGCTTAACCCATCTATATGAATTTGTACAAATCCCATCCTAGTGTAACGGTACAGAATGTACCTGTAGTTAAATTATAATCTTTATTTTCAAGGTCGAGAGAGAGCGGACCTCGGGTGCTGGTCGAGAGGCCTAGACGATGGAGGTGATGGAGGCGAGAGAGCCCTGGTCGAGCGGTCCTCGGGTGCTGCGAAATGCGAGTCAAGGATACCCTACACCGACGGAGAGGAGAAAGCCCTGGTTGAGAAGTCCTCGGGTGCTGGTGCGAGAGAGAGAGAGCCCTAGCAAGCGAGCGAGCGAGAGCCCTAGCGAGCGAGCGAGCGAGAGCCCTAGCGAGCGAGCGCGAGAGAGAGAGGGAGTGGAGAGAGAGGCGCGGTTTTGGCGGAGGGAGTGGAGAGAGGGAAAATGTGGGCGTTTTAGAAAAGAGAGAGAGACAGAGAGTGGGTGTGAGCAGTTTCTGCAAAAATGGGGAGAGGGTGTGAGAATAGAAAGGTGGGATTTAACTTTCAATCCCAGCCTTCCCTATTAGGGGTGTATGATATACACCCCTAACAGGGGTGTACCCATAGCGCTACTCAAAAAAATAAAAGCAATGCTACTTGTACACCCCCAAGTGGGGTGTACATCCTACACCCCACCCATCCAAGGGTGGGGGCTAACCTACCGGTGAAGTAGGTTAGCCCCCACCCTTGGATGGGTGGGGTGTAGGATGTACACCCCACTTGGGGGTGTACAAGTAGCATTTTCCTAAAGGGAAATAATACTTGTACACCCATTTCGGGGTGTATATCACACACCCCACCCATCCAATGGGTGGGGTGTGATGATGGGTCAATCGATGTGACCCGTAAAAGATATCGCCACCATTAAAATGGTGGAGGTGTATGATATACACCCCTTCGGGGTGTACATGTAGCATTGCTCTTTCCTAAAATTCATAATAATATTATCTCATTTCTAAACTAGCCTTATAGGCCGGGATGAATCTCCGCGGAGGTGGGTCTTATGGTGTATGAATACGAGCAAGCTAAAATAAAATCTATAGTGTTGTCACGCAAGATACTGACTAGAGGTTAGTACTTAATCCTCCTGCTAGTGCACTAGTGTTTGTAAAATAGAACTTAAATAATAATAATGAATGTACTTTAGACAAATTGAAAAAAAAAAAGAAAAGAAATAAAAAGCATTAATAAAAAATAGGCTATTATGCTATTGATAGTACCAAGATATTAGACATTGGTGCTATTAAATTTCTAGTTCTTTGATTAAAAGATGTGCGGTTATAATGATAGTGGGCCCTTAGAGTTCAGTGGATAGTTGGTGGAACAGCATAATTTAACAAATAAAAATGATAAAAAAAAATAAATCTAACAGCGAAAAACTTAATAGTATAAAATATTTTGTATCGTCGATAGTATAGTAGCTCGCATTTAATAATATAACAAGAAAACCATCCTTTAGATAGTTTGGGCCCACGAAGAATTTGAATTAAAAAGAGCTTTGTATTCCGGATTAGCTCGATGCTTGTTCCGCACGAACATCTGAACGGAATGACTAATATAGGGTTAAAAGCATTTCTTTTCCTTCTCTTTTAAGCTCTTCAACGGCTAGTTTACTGAGGGTGGCCCACTGACTCCCCGCTTCATCCATTCTGAACCGTTGGATCTTTCGAAATCGGACCGTTGAGCTTTCAAAAGAATCCGACCGTTGCAGGCAACCCCTCCTCACCATAGGCCTGGATAGAAGAGCACCCCTTCGGCTCTCTACTTCCTTTGTTCTGTGAAACCCACAAAGCCGTAGAGGAGAACCAACGAGGAGAGAGAGAGAGAGAGAGAGAGAGAGAGAGAGAGAGAGAGAGAGAGAGAGAGAGAGAGAGAGAGAAGCTCTTTTCTTTTCTCTTTGGAGGAGGAGGAGGAGGAGGAGGGACTACAATGACTTCGAGGCATCATATTGCTGTTTCGCAGCAGCAAAGAGGTAAGGATAAAAAAGAAAGCTTTTTTTGCTACATACAAATCCTTTTCTTTAATGGATTTCTTCAGTAATTCTGTTGCTTTCCTCTTCCTTCTTGTGTCTAATTTTCTTTCTTCTTCTTCTTTTTTTTTTTTTTTTTTTTTTTTTTCCTTTTTTGGTTTATTGGATGGTTTTTCATTCTTGGGTTTGAACCCTTTCTTTCGTTCTTTCTTTTTTTCTCTAAATAAGAGGAATTTTGGGATTTTTTTGTGCTTTTTCTGTTTGTTAAATCTCTTGTTCTTCCCGTTTTGGGTAGGTGGAATCTGGATTTGGTTTACAATTTAATCTTTTCCCGTTTTCTGGGTCAGTAGTAAACTTTTTTTGAGCTCATAATGCTTCTTCTTTGCACAATACGATTTCCTTTTGATTATTTTGTTCAAATTTCCCCAACAATTTGTTTAATTAATTCATGCAAATATCTCTTACCTTGGTTTCTTTCGATCGTTTGTGCTTCTTTTTATACCTCATTTTATTTAAAAAGTTCCCTTTCGAAGGCAACAGTAGTTCTTGCTCCTTTGTTTCTTTTTTGCCCCTTCTTTTACCACCCAATGATCTTTTTTCTTCTGAGAGAATATTAATACCCATTACCAACAATCTTACCTTCCTGTTGCTTTTCTTAATCCATCCCTATCTGATTCAACTCCTATTTATTCCTCAATCATCAGGTGGAGTCGCGCCCGTCAACAAGCAAAAGGCGGCGGCAGGAGCAGATGGAAAGAACCGGCGGGCCCTTGAAGATATCGGCAATCTAGCCAATCTCAGAATCAACGAAGGGTAGCAAGACATAAACTTGATTCTGCACCGATGCTAATGACTTTTTTTGTGCCTTTTCTTCTGATGATCTTTCCTAATCTTTATTTGATCTTTTCTTAATTTAGAAAGCAGCAGCCGCAGATCAACCGACCCGTAACTAGGCGAGCTTTCAATCCCACACCCAGATATACTCTTAATCTTAATTTATTTCAAAACTGTCTCAAAATTTATTATTTGATATAGGAGTTTTGGTTCTCAATTGCTTGCAAATGCACAAGCTGCCGCCGCTGCTAATAAGGTAGTTTAAGATTTAATCATTTTCTTAATCCTTTCTTTTTTTCCTCTTTCTTCTCTTTCAGTGATCTTTTTCTGAAGAACCACCAGCATTATATGCAGAAACAAGTAGCTGTTCCCGTCGCTGGAGTAGCAGGAAAGGGTGCTGCAAAAGCACCCAAGAAGGCTGCAGTTAAGCCCGAACCCGAGAATGTCATTGAGATCAGTAGCGATTCAGGTGAGAGCACTACGCAAGTGTCTGCAAGTAGTAGCAGTTTTCGTGGCGGCAGACCATCAAGAAAGGAAGTTCACACTCTTACCTCAGTGCTTACGGCTCGAAGCAAGGTGTTTGATCAATTAGAACTTCGCCTATCTTCTATGAATTGTTTATATTTTGTGACTTTTTAATGTGACGCTGTTTACTTTCTTTTTCTTTAGATTGCTTGTGGAGTTATCGAGAGACCAAAAGAGCTGGCCCTGAATATTGATGCATCGGATGCCGATGATCAATTGGCCGTTGTCGATTATGTCGAAGATATATACAAATTCTATAAATATGCAGAGGTACATTACTAAAATAACTGTCTCATAAACGATATCTGCGAGCTTATCTGTTTCACTCTTCTACGTTCTAAAATGTGCTTCTCCTTTTCGCGTTGCAGAACTCAAACCGACCGCATGACTACATACACTCACAAGCAGAGATCAGCATGAAGATGAGGTCCATCCTCGCTGACTGGATCATCGAAGTGCACCACAGATTCGAGCTGATGCCTGAGACCCTCTACTTAACCTTCTGCATCATCGACCGCTACCTCTCAATTGAAGCAGTCACCAAGGGAGAGTTGCAGCTCGTGGGAGTAAGCGCCATGCTCATCGCTTGCAAGTATGAGGAAATCTGGGCTCCTGAGGTAATAATAATTAACGCATTACTTCTTTTTTCTCTCTTTAATTGATATAATATGTTCTACATAATTTGAGCTAATCGAGATGAGTTTTTGTGGGTGCAGGTTAATGACTTCATTTGCATTTCAGACAGGGCATACACCAGAGAGAAGATACTAGGAATGGAGAAAGGGATTCTTAACAAACTAGAGTGGAATTTAACAGTTCCGACTCGCTATGTGTTCCTTGTGAGGTTTCTTAAGGCTTCAATGTGCGATAAAGAGGTTAAAGACCAATTATGATATTACATTTTAGGTTATGAGAGTTTAAAGAATTGCCTTTAGTTCTCTTTTGTTGATTTAACTCGAATTCTTCTACATAAACTGCAGATGGAGCACATGGTTTTCTTCTTTGCTGAGTTGGGTTTGATGCAGTACTCAATGATCATGTATTGTCCATCCATGGTTGCTGCTTCTGCAGTATATGCGGCTCGCTGCACACTTAGGAAGAGTCCTCTTTGGACTGAAACACTGAAGCGGCACACGGGCTTCTCAGAGCAGCAGCTGCTGTATGTTTCTTTCCTCAAGAGTGCTATTTAAGTAGGGTTTATTATTAACAGCAGTTGCAGATGCTTAATGAACAAAACTTTTGTTGTTTGTTCTGCAGAGATTGTGCTCAAGTTCTTGTCAAGTTTCATTCAGTAGCTCATGAGAGCAAACTGAGGGTTGTGTACAAGAAATACTCGAATGAACAGCTTGGAGCTGTCGCGTTGAATCCTCCGGCAACTAAGCTGATAGAGGATCTGTTGAAGGCTTGAACCATTTGGCATGAAGGGGCTAGTAGTTATTCCTTTTGATAGTTGTTTGTTGATTCAAAATTTCAAATTTTTTTTTTTTTTTTTTAAAGTTTGTTCTGTAGTTAGATGGTTTCCGAGAGAGTGTAGGGGTGTGGGGTTTGTGGGCCTTTGGGAGGCAATGGAAATCATCTCAGTGATGATACAGCAAAGTGATGTCTTTCATTTTGGTGCATACTCACTCTCTCTCAGGAGTATATGCTTCAAAGTTCTTGAAGATTTGGCACATCTGATTTTGCTGATACATTTTACAAATGTGTAAAGAATTCTACCAATTTGAATGCAGGTTTTGAAAAAGATGCTTGAATAGCAAGAAATTTAGATGTATGTAGTACGCAGGATGTTAACTTGCACATGCATGTAGAGCTCTTTTGCATCTAGATGAACAATGCCATGCTCAAGCACTAAGTTCAACCTGACTAGGAGAATTTTTTCGCAACGAGCAAGGATAACAAAGTCTGTTGGGTTATATGTAATAAGGATCTAAATAGAGGAAAAAACACCTAGAGGGGGGTGAATAGGTGTAAACGTATAAACACTCAAAAAATCGTTGCGATAAAAACCCAATGCGGAAATAAAAATAATACGCAAGATTTTTACGTGGAAAACTCCATCACCGGAGTAAAAAACCACGGGACCGATAACACGGCAGAAATCCACTAGAATTAAAACACGTACAAGGTGATTTACCGTACACACTTACGACTCAACCTTTTCCATACGCTCCTAGAGGATATTCTCCGCTCGCTCCGCGACGCTTCTCGAATCCACGATCTGCGCCCAACGCCGAATCCACGGCGTCCAACGTCGAATCCACGACGTCCGACCGAATCCACGGTCTTCACCCAATAGCACCCTTCGAATCCACGAACGTGCCTCGCTCCGAATCCACGAGAGCGGTTGAACCTTAAATCCACAAGGACACGCGAATCCACGCGTCGATTTTTGGGGTAAATCGTTGTTTTTGGGTGGTGATGATCCGCCGAATACTTAGATCAAAGATAGATCGGAAATACCATCTAAGTATTCATTAGTTTGATTCAACTCAAGATGTGAGTATGAAAACCTAGAATCAAACTAATCAATATAGATGAAGAAACATAGAGTGTTCTCTAATGATTTCCTTTCTTCTCTATATGTGGATCTAGAGCCGTAAAAAATGATATATGAAAATGACGGCTATTTTCCTTTTTATCGGCTTACCCTAGGAAATGAATCATAGGGTCTATTTATAGGTTAGAAACCCTAGGAAGGAGATAAGAATCAAAAACCTAACATTTCTGGAAATTTTACGGACGGCGATCCGGATCGGATTAGCTGTGATCCGGATCGTCGTAACGAGTCAGGTAATTCCAGAAAAACGAAGGTTCGGGATCCGGATCGAAGTGCTTGATCCGGATCGTTCATACAGTTCACCAAACATCAACGTTCGGGATCCGGATTGCGAAGCCTGATCCGGATCGTTCAAGGAAGATGGTAAACTCAGTGTTCGGGATCCGGATCAAGAGAGGCTACGATCCGGATTGAACTGGTGTATGAACAAACCACCTTCGGGATCCGGATCGAACAACCTGATCCGGATCCTGAACATGTCCCAAGTCCAGTTTTTGATTTTTATGCAATGAAAGATTCTTCCAAGTGTTTCTACACTACAAGAAGTATTCGGATCACACAAAATCTTAGGTTAAACATACCTGATCCTTTTGAATTCTTCTTTCTTGAGATTGAGTTAAATGATCCAACTTTCTTCACCTTCAATCTTCAAGACTTGAGACTTTCACGAAACTACGCCAACTCAAATTCCGTAACAATCTCCCCTTTTGGCGGTTTCGTGACAAAACACAGATCCACTCAAGAAAATTCAAAAAGATATTTTTGTTGCTATCACCATACAACAAAAATTTACAATGGAGATCCAAAAATTTAAAACATGAAATAAACTCCTAAAACAGACTCTAGACTTAGACATCTGTACTCTCTGCACAAAGAAATCATTCTTGACAAAAAGAGATCGTTAGATACCTCAAGAATATTTAGCATTCAAAACCTAGTACAGAGATAGAGTTTATCTGATCATCATGACATTTGAGAATTCAGATATGTAAGAGAATCATAGTCAAAAACCAACATATCTTCTATGCAATTAAAAACCAAATGTCACAAAATGTTAGTCCAACATCAACTTGTTAGTCATATTACATGCCCAAATAGTTAGTCGAATAGTTAGTCGAGACATGCAAACAATCACAAGATAAAAACCAAAGTTGAAGTTGAAGTGATACTTACCTTGATGTATACAAAATCTTCATCAGCATTGTTCATCATTGTACCTTGATGCAGTCATCATTGTTCATCATTGTACCTTGATGTATACAAGATCACAATTTTCACAATATCATTGTTCAAGTTCTCTAAACTCTCTCCCCCTTTTTGTCACAAACAAAGCCAAAATTACCAAAAAATTGAAAAATTGAAGGAGAGTTAAAAAATATCAACGAAAATGTTCCGAAATTTAAGAACTAGAACTAAAAGTAAGTCCTAAAAACTGAAAAACCTGCACAAAAAGATTAGAAAGAATTTGCAAAAGAATAAAAAGAAGGAATCAGTCATCAGATTCGGAGTCTTCAGAGCTCGTGCAGCCCATTTTTGAGAACATCTTTTTCACCAGCTTGTTCATAGAATTGATCTTCTTAGTTATGGTAATGTGAGCTGCCGTGATGAGCTCGAGCTCATTGGAGATTCTCGTCTGTGCCTTCGAGATCTGTTCCTGCTCAACAGATAATCGTTGTTGTTCTTTGTAGATGGATGTGTAAAAACTCAAAATATTTTATTTTAATAAATAGTCTAAAAGTGAATTTTTGACCTGGTTTTTGAATTCAAAAGACCTATGTTGATTTATTTAGTCAATTGCCAGTGTGCGAGTTGCACGTTTTACGAGACAAAAAGGCTACTTTCCAATCCGGACATGATCTTGGAAATCCGAGTTGACCGTTGCGATCGTCTCGTCGAACTGAGCGAGATTCATATTCAGCACTTTTCGATCTGACGGTCGGATCTTCCAGAATTCAACTAAGAAGTGGACGAATCTCGCGACCGATGTAACAGTGTCCTCTGTGCACAGTGCACTTAAGTGAGTTACTGTAGATGAACAGTAACCCTGGTTTTCGAGACCCGACGAATACAACATTGACTAATTCACTGTTCGGAATCCGAATATAGTGATCCAGGTAGTCATTTCGAACGGTTTCGATGTTCTGAACGCAGTGGCGCAGTCGAAAATTCCGTTTGACGACCCTAGAGCATCGAAAAGCGCAAAAACTGTTTTCCGGAACAGTGTTATTATGGACCGAGATTTTATCCGGGCAGTTTCGCGAAAATCAGAGGTCGCTACCTGATAGGTCTCGTCGAGCCGGACGTCATGGCGCAATCCATTTTCCGTTTCGACGACCGGATCTTCTCGAAAAGTGTGAAATGCATTGAAAAATGCAGTTTTTGCACTTAAAACCCTATATATGTTGCCTCGAAAGGCGTGCCATGCATTGGAGAGGGACTTAATTGTGAGATGAGCATGCTGTAAAGGACTGGGGTTGAAATCTTGAAGCTAGAAGGGCTAAAATGCAAAGTTGCAAAAAACCCTATATATTCACGCATCCTCGAGCTAGGGTTTTCCAAAGCTCTCGTAGCCCTCAACCCATAGCCGCAGCTCTAACAGACCTCCTCCTCTCTGCCATATTCCACGGAGCCCCGCGCCGGCCGCCGCCTCCACGTCGCCGGAGAAGAAGATCAAGACACACTCTGATCTCGGGTGACTCGGGGAGAGAGTACTCAGGAAGGCCTGGGATGTCCAAGACCTAGTCGGGTGAGGTCCCTCTTGAAGCCGCATTCGAGCCAAGGTGTCCTCGGACCCAGCCGCCGCCGTGCACCGCCGCGGCCGTCCTCTCCTTTTCTTGGAATTCCGGCGAAGGTGAATTCTTGGGATTTTTGTTTTATTCCGGCTTTCGGTTACGACTATAGCACTCCTGATATCGAGGCCGCCCTTCGGGTGCAGACCCAGCCATCACCGCCGCCCCGATCGCTGGCGGGAAGAGCTGTCGCTGGATTACCGTTTTTCTCATCCGATCGTGGGCGCCGCCGCATCCGACCGTTAAACCGGCGATCAGCACCGTTGGGTTACTCCTTCTCATCGACTGCAACCTCTCCGTGAAGTCGCGTGGCGAACGGATCAAGATCGGGCCCGCACGAGAGTGCCCTAGAAATCCAGACTTTTGCACCGCGGCCGATCGTCGCCGTCCGGCACAGCCGCGGCTTCCCGAGGCCGGCCACCTCTGCTGGAAGCATCCTGGTGAGGTGGGGATCAGCTCGGTCCATCTTGCTCCGGCCCGGACCGCCGCGCCGGAAATCCGCCATTGTTGGCCATTGAGGTTTTCCCGAGCTCCTCCGCCGCGCCACGCCGCCGCCTCCGGTCGCCCGGAAACCACTCAGGTAGGCTCCTATGATCCTCTAGAGCCCTTCCATCGTGTTGCATGAGGATCTTGACGTCGGGTTTCTTGCCACCACAGTTGCACCCGAATTGCCTTCAAGTTTAGCTCCGGCGATCCCCGGCGACTCGGGACTCCGGCAACCATCCAGGTAAGACCTAGATGACCTCCTCTCGCTCCCCATTGTTTTAGTGTGGGTCAAAAGGGCCCCGGTTTCATGGACTTAAAAGCTTGCACCCGAATTACCTATTTTGGGTTGGTCTCCGGCCGCCGCCGCCTCCGGCAGCCGGGGCTCTACCCAACATGGATCAGTCCACAACTGGGACCCCAAGCTAACTGCTGCTCACCTTGGTTGCTGACAGAGCAAGGTTGCATTGGAGCTTCACCAATCCGAGCTCTAGCCAATTCTCGGGTGTTGCTCCGGCCACTGTTCCGGCCGATCTCCGGCAAGCCTCAGGTGAGCCTCATCACCTTTAGCCCTTACTGAATGCCATGCTCTAGTTGGACCTCATTTTGATTAAGCATAAACAAAGTTTAAGCATAGTAGTAATTGGACTCAAAAAGGTTATGGGCCAACTTCGCCCTCGGGTCCCGTGCCAACCAAAATTGGTGAGCACGGGCTTTGTCTCGTCTTGCTGAACGCGCTGAAACTCGCCACGTAGTTTTTGGACTTCTAGATGTTAAGATCAAGGCAAAATAGTGCAATTAACATAAAGAGTTAAAGAGCTAACCTTGCTCTCGGGTTTCGCGTTGACCCAAAATGGTGAGCACGGGGTCTGTTTCCTCAAAGGTGACGCGCTGAAAGCTACGGCGCAGCTTTTGGACCCCCGGATTTCAAGAACGTGCCGAAACGGGCCGGAATATAAGCTAATTATGCAATTTAAAAGCTGTTAGGGACCTAAATGCAATTTAGACACATATGCTGACTCTAGATAGTGTTTTACACCACTGGACATTTTGTTAGAGTCCCGTAGACTCTCGTTGATCGGGAATCGGGTTTCGTTCGATAAAACGGCTGTATCGAACCGTATTAGAGACACGTTACTATTGTGTCGTCGGGATGGGTCGTGCGAGTTTGTTATTGACTATAGCTGCTTATACAGGGCCCAGTTGTCAGCACCAGTGTGACACCCCCGGAATTTGGATTAGTCCTATATATAAATGATATAATAGGACTAAATCTCTAACCCGGCTATAGCATTTTGGATGGTAGCAAGATCCAAGAGGAACATGAGAGTTAAGCGTGCTAGAGCTAGAGTAGTTCTAGGATGGGTGACCCCCTGGGAAGTGGGGCGTCACAGTTGGTATCAGAGCCATTCACCAGCCGGAAATGTGAGATGAGTCTCGGCTGAGCCAGGGTTATATAGCGGGTAGAGCGAGGCTCCCCAGCTAATGACCGTTGTGAGTGGAGTGCAGCTCCTCACAAGGTCGGCTAAGGCTAGCGAGACGAGTCTCACATCGCCTGGTGCTTGTGAGTGTGCTTGAGCCTGACGTGGACGTCAGGGCTTAAAGGGGGGAAGAATGTGACACCCCCGGAATTTGGATTAGTCCTATATATAAATGATATAATAGGACTAAATCTCTAACTCGGCTATAGCATTTTGGATGGTAGCAAGATCCAAGAGGAACATGAGAGTTAAGCGTGCTAGAGCTAGAGTAGTTCTAGGATGGGTGACCCCCTGGGAAGTGGGGCGTCACAACCAGCCTCCCGGTAGTCTAGCGGGAGTTCGGGATCGGCCTACATTCAGGTGGGTTGTATTTACTTTGTCCTAGCCTCCAAATTTCTATCGTATTGGACGGAGTTTATTCTAAGTGTACTGGGGGTAAATAGTGATGGGCGATAGCTTATGCATGTTAGTGGGTTCCCTATAGTGTTTAGCGTCGATTACCGATGGTTGTTCTCTTTTTAATCACTATATGTCGGCGGGCCACCTTCCAGTGCGCGTACTATTACCTTGCTTTCGATTATGCACTTTACCGCATTACTCTTGTTATTTATATTATGATGCTGACATGATGGTGGTTACGGTTACTTGGCTCGAGGTTGCCACACGCGCACCCGCCGTTTGGCCACCGCAAAGGGTGCGCTTTTCCGGAAAAGTGGTCTCTGACCCGTGTATACCCACGAGGTGACGTAGTGGGGCCCCTTATTAGTGGTGGGGTTGAGGCGCCGAGGTGCGAGCGGTGCGACCCGTCGGTTTAGTTGTCCGACGTGGTCGGGTTTCTGCAGGTACGGTACGGGCCGTCGGTTTAGTTGTCCGACGCGTCCGGGTATTACAGGATACAGGTGTACAGGTTGCTTTTCCTCCTTGAGGGGGGGGGGGGTGGTTGCTCCGGTCGTCGTCACGGTTTGTTTTATTACATTCTCCTGCTCTACTATTTTTACGTCACTGACATCCCACTTCGTGGCAGGGTTCAGGCGGGGGGGGAGAGGTAGTCGTTGGTGAGGACGGGACAGGAGCAGCTGGGTCGCTGGGGGACCTCGGACTGTATTTCTTCTTTCATTCTCGCTTTTCATTGCATTGTAGTTATGTGAGAGGTTCGCGATACCCTCGTGGGGTCGGCGTGGATGTCGGTACGGGTTGCATTTAGTGCCCCTTGTGCGTTACTTTCCTTATATTTCCATTGGCCGTTTGAAAATCAAAAAGGGAAAAGTCAAAGAAAAGATTGCGAAAACCGTTTTTAAAATCTAAGTGTCGTGTGGGCACTGGTTTCAAAACCCTGTGGATTTATGGATTGCGAAAGGGATTTCAAAATTTGGTGTCGGGTGGGCACCGTTTTCAAACCTTGTGGATTTATGCTGATTTCGAACTAACTTTCAAAACGTAAGCGCCGGGTAGGCGCTCTTTCAAAACTGTGGATTTATCCTTTCCAAATTGATCGGCCATATGTTTTCTTGTATGTTTTCTTGTATTAGTGTAGAATGCTGGTTGTTTATGAATGACTGTTGTGATTGATTGGTTGCGTATGTTGGAACATGTACCGAACGCTACGCCGTGCACGTACAGGGGAGACTCTGCCCGTTTGCAGAGTGACCATGTATGTGTGGCGGGTCTGGGCACGTGCCGGGGAAGAGGGGTTCCCTTTTAAACAAAAAAAAATTTACACGTCAAATATTCAACTTTTATGAATCGTTTCCGCTAAAACAAAACCCCCGGGGCGTGACAGGATGAGACTGATGCTTCATCCGCTGGTGTGGGTGCTGGTTGTGATGGTGACGCGGAAGTGCCGCTACTAGGTTTCGTTCCGCACGTTGGGACTGGAGTGACATGGGGCAATTTGTGAAGTGACTTCACAACGGTGGACTCATCGATCATACCCAAACATTGATGATAAGTCGGTGAGGTAATGTCAACCTGAAATTTCTTCAAAATCCTCATTATAATCAGTGAAAATGGAATCCTCTCTGTGGGATGAGGGTGCTCAACATATCTTGTCATTCTATTCCAAATAATGTATGGAATGTTGATATTCAATCCCATTGCCTCAGACGGATGTCCTAAGAGATACAAAAATAGCATTCGATCCCATCTCAAGACTTTCGTCTGCAAATTTGGAAGGATATTGTAACAAGTGATGAAGTTTAGAAATCGGTACTCAAGACGAAGTTCTTTGGATATGATCGATTTCTCCGTTGATTGCGTTCCTTCCAAACAAATTCCCTTTATAACCATTTGCCACACAGTGTTCGTCAAAACCTTTCCCTTCAAGTAATTAACTCCTGTCTTGCTGGCAGGCATTCCCAAAACCTCGCCAATCAATTGTGGAGTAATTTTGAATCTTGTGCCTTGGATGTTCGTGTAAAATTCCATTGGACCGTTTTCAATTTCACGAAGGTGCCGTGCATTTGTATAGAAGGCCCTTACAAGATGCAGACAGTATCCAAGCACTTCTGGAAATCGACAAACTTGAATAAGGTTTGCTTGTTCAATCAGAACGCCAAACTCAGGAGAGTGATCTCGTAGAGCCTCAATATTCACATGCCTCTCACCAATGCATTCACGATTCTCAAATGCGCTTAGGCGATCCGCATTAACGAACACTTGTTCCTCACGAGGTGGTGAATCCGGAATAATCGGTTCGTTAGACATGAAACCACGTGCTCGTCCAAACCGTCGAGCGAGTCGTTTCCTTTTCACCGAGATTGTTGGTGCAGTCATAGGTGCTTTACCTTTGTCCATGGGTGCTTTTTCTTTCGATGCATCGGACGCTTTTCCTTTTGAACCATCAGACGCCTTTTGTTCAGGCAATGTGTCATCATCATCTGTCAATTCAGTCCAATCTACCTCGTGACAATCTACTTCTGTATCGCTGATCACATGAAACTCACCCTTTTGTTGTGTTTTCTTAGCTCTTTTTAACTTGTTTGTGGCCCGAGTGTGCACCATGGTGACCAATAAAAGAATGATCCATGAGAATCCCATTGATCCAAGTGCTTTAAGAAGATTAAAATCCTGTGAGCAACAACTCAAGAACACATGAGAAAATTGTTAATTTTCAAAGATTTGAAAAATTATACCCAAACAATCATAATCATGTAGAGAGACTAAGAATCAAATTAGTTTTGCAAAAGGACTTTTAAAAATAGATCAATTGCATGATTTTCGAAAATCCTTATTATATGCCCTAAAACCGAAATTTTAGAAATCGAAGCCTAAAAATCCGTTAATCAGGAGAGTACCTAGCATATAATAAAAACTAATCTACCCAGAGTTCTTATTTCAAAAGAAATTTGATCAAAAACCATCCACAAACAAAGTTGATCCAAGAAATTCATCACGTTTGAGGAGGAAAAGAGAAAAACGGTGAAAAACCGAGATTTTGATCAATAAAACTTACTTGGAGTTGAAGAACTTGAGTTTGAAAGCTTCCAAGAAGGATGAAATCTAGAGAGAAAGGGTCTGGAAACTTTGGAACAAAGGATTGGAGTAAAAGAAATCAAAACCCTTTTGTTCTTTATAAAACCCTAGCCGCGATCCGGATCATCCCATGCTTGCGATCCGGATCGGCTACCCGCAGTGAGAAACTGCGTTCGGGATCCGGATCGGCAGATACAATCCGGATCGTCAGCCCGCAAAAGAATTCCTGCATTCGGGATCCGGATCATCTTGCCCGATCCGGATCGGCTCCAACTTGTTCTTTAGAAAATTTCAGAGAAATTCAAGAAAAACCAGAAAAAGATTGTAAGCACAAATGTGTATCAACTTTAAACAAAAATCATCGTTTCATACAACAAGAATTAGATTATGTCAAATCTATCAATAATATCCAAAAATGAAACGAGAATTTACAAGAATTAAATCCCTTAAAGTTGAACACCTTCAATTACATCTAACATGATCTTATGAGTAATGCCTTTATCAAATCATCAATTCAGTAAAGAAAATGAAATACAAAGATCAATAGATGTTTGAAATCCCAAATATAGTAGATAATGTATCTAGACAATCTGTTGAAGAGAGTGGCTCTTTGAGCATCTTTCTTTAAAAACCCACCTTATACCAACCTTGAAATTTGACGGAGTCAAGTATTTCAACATGCATTTTACTTAATCAAAAATTTGAACAACCATGCTTGGTATACATGTGGTAGCTGCACACAATACTCGGACGACCGAGGTGGTAGCTCTTTCCTCCATGTGGTGGTAGTTTTCACACTCCTCATTGGGATGTAACTCTTTCCACATCTTTTGAGCATTTTACTTTTTCTATGACTCCCCCTCAATTGGCTATCAATTATTTAAGATATAAAGTATTCAACCAAATATTGATCTCGATTTCATACTCGACTAAGCAGTCAAATAAGATAATGACTATACCAAGAGATCATTGAGAGAGAGAAATTGACTTTGATCACTTAGAAGATGATTTAATTAACATAAATGATCATTGCAACAGTGAAATATTATGATGGCAAAAGCATAATAAATTTCTAAATGTGCGAAGAGATGCAATTAAAGTCAATTATGATCTATGCTTAATTAATGTCCTATGTACAAACATAGATAATGAACAAAACAAAACAAATACAAAACCTATCCTAAGCAAAGGTTTCAAAAAGAAGTTTATTTCAAGGAAAGCATTCCAATTGCTTTTCGTAAATGAATAAAACGTTTTTGATCCAAAGGTTTTGTTAAAAAGTCAGCCAATTAATCCTCAGTTGAAATATATGAAAGTTGAAGAGTATTTGATTCAACTAGCTCTCTAAGAAAATGATATCTAAGTTCAATATGTTTTGTTCTAGAGTGCAACACAGGGTTTTTAGAAATGTTAATTGCACTTGTGTTGTCACAAAGAATTGTTACCGAAGATGCTGAAATGCGGAAGTTGCTCAATACGCTTTTCATCCAAATGAGTTGAGTTGAGCAACTTCCAGCTGAAATGTATTCCGCTTCGGCAGTCGAGAGTGCTATGCAGTTCTGCTTTTTACTGTGCCATGCAACAAGGCAATGGCCAAGATAGAAGCATGCACCACTCGTGCTTTTCCGATCATCCACTGATCCTGCCCAATCGGCATCTGAGTATCCAACAATATCCAAACTTGTTCCCATAGGATACCAAATTCCGAAATTAATTGATCCTTTGATATACCGGATGATCCTTTTCACCGCTTTCAGGTGAACCTCCTTTGGTGCAGATTGATATCTCGCGCAGATCCCAACACTAAAGGATATATCCGGGCGACTAGCCGTGAGGTAAAGTAGACTTCCAATCATACTTCTATACAGTTTCTCGTCTACATTCTCACTATGTGATTCACTTCCAAGTCCCTTGTGGCTAGTTCCCATTGGAGTCGGAAAATCTTTACAATTTTCTAGATCAAACTTTTTGACCAACTCCATTGCATACTTGGATTGACTCAAGTGAATACCTTCATCATTTTGTTTAATTTGCAATCCAAGGAAATAAGTCAATTCGCCCATCATGGACATCTCAAATTCGCTTTCCATGGTCTCCGCGAATTTAGAAGCATCATTATCTCTTGTTGCGCCAAATACAATGTCATCGACATAGATTTGTGCTACAATGAAATTGCTTTGATAATGCTTCACAAAGAGAGTCCTGTCAGCTCCCCCTCGAGTATAGCCCTTCTCCAAAAGGTGCTTTGTTAACCTTTCGTACCATGCTCGCGGTGCTTGTTTCAGACCGTAAAGAGCCTTTTTCAAACGAAAAACATGGTTAGGTTGTTTATGATCTACAAAACCTTTCGGTTGAGCCACATAAACTTCCTCATTTAAAAAACCATTTAGAAATGCGCTCTTAACGTCCATTTGAAATAATTTGATTTTAAAATGACAAGCAATAACAAATAGTATACGAATGGACTCGAGTCTAGCTACAGGGGCGAAAGTTTCATCAAAGTCTATACCTTCTACTTGAGAGTAGCCTTGAGCAACTAATCGTGCCTTGTTCCTGATGATAGTACCATCCTCATTTTTCTTGTTCTTGAAGATCCATTTGGTACCTATCACATTATGTTGCTTTGGAGGCTTCGTTAATTCCCAGACTTTGTTTCGCTCAAATTGATGGAGCTCTTCCTGCATTGCTTTAATCCAGTAGTCATCCTGAAGAGCTTCATCTATGTTCTTTGGTTCGATTAAAGATACGTAGCAAGCGAATCCACAAACCAACTGCCTCCGAGTTCTAACTCCTTCTTGTGGATCTCCAATAATATTCGATTCCGGATGATCCTTGGAGATTCGTAGCGTTTGTTGAAACGGAGTACTCGGAGATATATGAGATGATTCCTGCACATCAGATAAACTAGAAGAGCCATTAGATGCATCATTAATATTGGAAGTATTATCATGAGAAGATGCATTAGCAGGAGAATCATCATCTAGAGAGATATCGAGGGTAGATTTTCCAGATCCAAAGTGAAAAGCTTCATCTACTTTAACATTTATAGATTCTACGATCGTCTTAGATTCCAAGTTAAAAACTCGATATGCTCTACTATTAGTAGAATACCCCAAGAAAATCCCTTCGTCACTTCGTGAGTCAAACTTTCCAAGGTTTTCACGGTCACGTAAAATGTAACACCGACTCCCGAAGATGCGAAAATATTTGATGTTGGGTTTTCTACCACACCATAGTTCATATGGTGTATTTAACGTTCCCGGGCGCAAGAACACTCGATTAATGACATAGACAGCAGTGTTCACAGCTTCAGCCCAAAAATGTAGCGGTAAATTCCGGCTATGAAGCATCACACGCGCCATCTCTTGAACAACCCTGTTCTTGCGCTCGACAACACCATTCTGTTGAGGTGTATAGGGTGCAGAGAGTTCATGCATAATACCGTTTGAAGTACAAAAATCAATGAATTTTGAATTTATGAATTCTCCACCTCTATCACTTCTAACACGAATGATCTTTTCATTCTTTTCAATCATAATACGAAGGCAAATCTCGTGAAAAGAATCAAAAGTATCAGCTTTCTCTTTTAAAAATGCTACCCAAGAATACCGAGAGAAATCATCAACCAATAAAAAAATATACCATTTACCTCCCAAAGATGGTTGACGGGTCGGCCCCATTAAGTCCATGTGCAAAAGTTCCAAGGGCCGTTTTGTACCAACGTGGTTCAAGTTCTTGTGTGCAGTCCTAGACTGTTTTCCCTTTTGGCAACCACCACACACAACGTTTTGTTTAAATAAAAGTTTTGGAACCCCCTTGACCACGTCCTTGTTTGAAATTCTAGTAAGTTCCTTAAAATTTAAGTGACCTAGCCTTTCATGCCAAAGAGTTTCATTATTCAAAGTGGCTAAGTTACAATTTTCAGAAAATTTATTAGGAACAACATAACAATTGTTTTCAGATCTAACCCCTTTTAAAAAGAAAACATGGTCCTTATCAGTTACAACGCATTCAACAGATGAAAAGTTAACTGAAAAACCATTGTCGCAAAGTTGACTTATGCTTATGAGGTTAGTCTTAAGGCCATCAACAAATAAGACGTTTTTCAAAATCGGGCCATCTGGAATAGCTACCGTCCCTTTTCCAACAATTTTGGAAGATCGACCGTCTCCGAAAACAACGTGTCCTCCGGAGATTTTCTCAAGATTTTGAAAACTATTTTTATCACCGGTCATGTGATGGGAACACCCGCTATCCAGATACCAAGACGAACTATCATATGCATGCAAGGAAACATTGGAAACAAGACAAGGGAAAATTTCACCTTTGCGCACCCAAACCCTTTTGGAGTGCGTCGGTAATGGTCGTGAAGTTATATGCCTAGGTGAAGGCGTCTTGTTATAGCGATTGTTGTTCCTTGATGAAATCGTCTTGCGCGATGAACTACCAAGTCTCTTTTCATTTGAAAAGTTTTGCTTTGATTTTCGGGGAGGAGCCTTTTTGGTAGTTGTTGCAAGAGGTCCTTGAGATGAGCGTTCGACTCCCGTCTTACAATATCTTCTTATGTGCCCTGAAACACCACAACGAAAACATACCTTAGATCTTGACGATCCCAAAGAGGATGAAGTAGGTTTGTTGTCGTTGTTTGTCTTGAATTCCGGTGTCGGAGGAGGAGATACCGACTGAGGCACAAAAACTGTCTCACTCGAACTTGGACTGTTTCCAGTTTGAGTGTATCCGAGGCCGAACCGATTTGATTGACCAAGACCAAGAAGTCTATCCAACTTACTCATTCCTGAAGAGAATCGCTGTAAGTCATTCTTGAGTTGGAAAATGGTCTTTGTCATTTCCAGGTTATCCTGTCGAGCCTCGTTGTAGAGCTTTGAGAAGTGATTCGCGTTATCCACCAGATTTGTATGTTCCTTCTCAAGTTGCTCATTGGACTCTTGAAGGGAAACATTTGCCTTTATCAGGTTTTCCCTTTCCACTTCAAGAGCGTTTGAGAGAGAAGTCGCTCTTTTTGCTTCTTCTTCGAGATCATGCACTCTCCCTCTCAAACTCTTGTTTTGCTTAGCCACTTTCTTTGAATCCCTCAAAAGTCTGTGGTAGGCTAGAGCAAAATCTTCACCTTCCGAATCATCCGATTCGTTGTCCATTGCATTCTTTTCAACAGTGGAGTTGGACAACGACTCGGATGTACTTGCCATAAAGCACATGAAGGGTGAAGATACGGACGCGTGGAATGCGGTGGAGCTCTTTTCTTCATCACTCGAAGACGACTCATTTGACGTTGAGTTGTCATCCCAAGTGACGACTTGCATCGCCTTCTTCTTTGCCGGATACTTGTTAGGACACTCCGTTGCAATGTGGCCGTAGCCTCGACATTTGAAGCATTGTAGTTGTCCCTCTGAACTTTTCTTATCCTTTGAGAAGTTCTCTTGCTTTCTTGACTTGTAACTTGCAGTACCCTTGCCTTTGTTCGACCTTCCGAAGAATGGAGATTTACTTGAATTACCCCTTCGAAAGTTGCGGCGAAACTTCCTTGTCAAGAGAGCGAGCTGCTTCTCAAATTCCTCCATAGAAAGGTTCTCGTCATCGTCTGAGGAGGATGTATCCGCGTCTTCTTCCTTAGTTGTTTTCAACGCATAACCTGAAGACTTAGAAGTGGATGCCTTTCCAGAAGAATTGTTAGTAGTAAATGTCATTTCATAAGTTTGTAATGAACCAACTAATTCTTCTACACGTATTTCGTCCGGGTGTTTAATAGTTTCAATGGCAGTAACCTTTGGGCGAAATCGTTCAGGAAGAGTTCTTAAGATCTTTCTTACAATCTTAAATTCTGGAATCTTCTCTCCCAGATTAGCACATGAGTTTACGATGTCTTGCAATCGTGTATAGTAGTCCGTGAAAGATTCATTTTCTGCCATCAAGATAGAGTCAAACTTGCTCGTAAGCATTTGCAGTTTCTGAATCTTCACGAGGTTGGTTCCCTCATGTGTAACCTGAAGAACATCCCAGATTTCTTTCGCAGTCTCACATGCCGAGACGCGAGAGAATTCAGTTTGAGATAAGGCATTAAAAATAGCATTAATTCCCTTGCCATTGTAAGAAGATGAATCTAACTATTCCTTGGTCCATTTCGACCTAGGTTTTAAGGTGTGAACATCACCAATAAATTCAGTTGGATTAGACCATCCTAATTCAATTGATTGCCACACCCGTTCGTCGATGGAAATTAAAAAGGCTTTCATCCGCACTTTCCAGTACGCATAATTTGTTCCATCGAAGAACGGGGGTCGGTTGATGTTTCCACCTTCAACCATTGTTTACAACCCTATTCCCTCTCTGATACCACTTGTTGGGTTATATGTAATAAGGATCTAAATAGGGGAAAAAACACCTAGAGGGGGGTGAATAGGTGTAAACGTATAAACACTCAAAAAATCGTTGCGATAAAAACCCAATGCGGAAATAAAAATAATACGCAAGATTTTTACGTGGAAAACTCCATCACCGGAGTAAAAAACCACGGGACCGATAACACGGCAGAAATCCACTAGAATTAAAACATGTACAAGGTGATTTACCGTACACACTTACGACTCAACCTTTTCCATACGCTCCTAGAGGATCTTCTCCGCTCGCTCCGCGACGCTTCTCGAATCCACGATCTGCGCCCAACGCCGAATCCACGGCGTCCAACGTCGAATCCACGACGTCCGACCGAATCCACGGTCTTCACCCAATAGCACCCTTCGAATCCACGAACGTGCCTCGCTCCGAATCCACGAGAGCGGTTGAACCTTGAATCCACAAGGACACGCGAATCCACGCGCCGATTTTTGGGGTAAATCGTTGTTTTTGGGTGGTGTTAGATCAAAGATAGATCGGAAATACCATCTAAGTATTCATTAGTTTGATTCAACTCAAGATGTGAGTATGAAAACCTAGAATCAAACTAATCAATATAGATGAAGAAACATAGAGTGTTCTCTAATGATTTCCTTTCTTCTCTATATGTGGATCTAGAGCCGTAAAAAATGATATATGAAAATGACGGCTATTTTCCTTTTTATCGGCTTACCCTAGGAAATGAATCATAGGGTCTATTTATAGGTTAGAAACCCTAGGAAGGAGATAAGAATCAAAAACCTAACATTTCTGGAAATTTTACGGACGGCGATCCGGATCGGATTAGCTGTGATCCGGATCGTCGTAACGAGTCAGGTAATTCCAGAAAAACGAAGGTTCGGGATCCGGATCGAAGTGCTTGATCCGGATCGTTCATACAGTTCACCAAACATCAACGTTCGGGATCCGGATTGCGAAGCCTGATCCGGATCGTTCAAGGAAGATGGTAAACTCAGTGTTCGGGATCCGGATCAAGAGAGGCTACGATCCGGATTGAACTGGTGTATGAACAAACCACCTTCGGGATCCGGATCGAACAACCTGATCTGGATCCTGAACATGTCCCAAGTCCAGTTTTTGATTTTTATGCAATGAAAGATTCTTCCAAGTGTTTCTACACTACAAGAAGTATTCGGATCACACAAAATCTTAGGTTAAACATACCTGATCCTTTTGAATTCTTCTTTCTTGAGATTGAGTTAAATGATCCAACTTTCTTCACCTTCAATCTTCAAGACTTGAGACTTTCACGAAACTACGCCAACTCAAATTCCGTAACAAAGTCCACATGCCAAATGGTTCGGAGTGCTTAGTTGGATTCCTACAGTTCTGGCAATCAGTAATTGACAAGGAAAAATAGCTTGAAAAGCACTAGATTTCGCTAGGATGAAGAGATAACAAAGTCCACATGCCAAATGGTTCGGAGTGCTTAGTTGGATTCCTACAGTTCTGGCAATCAGTAATTGACAAGGAAAAATAGCTTGAAAAGCACTAGATTTCGCTAGGATGAAGAAATAATAAAGTCCACATGCCAAATGGTTCGGAGTGCTTAGTTGGATTCCTACAGTTCTGGCAATCAGTAATTGACAAGGAAAAATAGCTTGAAAAGCACTAGATTTCGCTAGGATGAAGAAATAACAAAGTCCACGTGCCATGGAGAAGTAACAAAAATAGCCAGTCTGCAGCAGAGAAATCAGCTTCGGCATCCCTCGAAAGGGGGTTTCGGCAATTCCAACTAGGTGAAGAATGGGCAGGCCCAGGCAGGGCCTGTTTGGAATTTTAAATTCAAATTTTGAACGCTGAAGATTAAGGGGGTGAGCCAACAGTCCGGGGGCAGTTCTGTCACAGATAGGTTGGCAAATCGCGAACATAGCTGCGATTACAATGGCCACTGAAGATTAAGGGGGTGAGCCAACAGTCCGGGGGCAGTTCTGTCACAGGTAGGTTGGCAAATCGCGAACATAGCTGCGATTACAGTGGCCAGGAGGCAAGAAAAGAGAAAGAGGGGCAATGGAGAAGGGAATGGAAGCATCCAACACCCTAGAACTTCTTACCTTTTCCTTCCAGCGAGAGCGCACAACCACTCAGAAACTTGCTGGACCTTCTTATTTTCACTGGCGAACACACAGCTGCTCTGAGTCTCTTTATCCATGCAGGTCTCTGCTTTGAGGATCGCTACAGTATGGCTATCCCGTTTAATTCGACTTTGGCTTAACCCAGCGCCGAAGTTTGAAAGGTTGAAGATCCTGAGCTTCAGCTATTGTGTGAGACCTCAAGACTGCCACTCCAGAACCAGATTGTTTCCTCTCCGGTCTGCGTCTGAAACTAAGTCAGATTTGGTCTTTGCATCTAGGGACATCGCAAGGTGGATGAACCAGATCATGCCATGCGCCATCAGTGAGCTTTCCGCTGAAATAGTACATGCAGATCCTCCCTCTTCAATTGCTTTGTGCAACTTTTCTCGCTGAAGGAGTGCTCTTCTCCTTAACTCCGCGTTCTTAGTCCCCTCCATGAACTTCTTCACAACCTCAGCAATCCTTTCTCTCATTACAATGCTATCCTCCCCCACCTTATCCTTTAAACTCAAACCAGCTTTTCCACTTTCAACTATTAGTCGGCTATATGTGGATTGATCCTAAAATATAGGAAATGTAGCCATGGGCACCCCCCCGCAAAGATGGCCTCTAGAGTAGGCAAAAATTCAGTGAGTTAAGAAATCACCAATAGAGGGATGTAAAAAATAAGTGAAAATTCTGATTTCATGAGGATTGATATGCTGTCACGCCCCGGAGGTTCTAAGCGAGCGGAAAACGTACCCATTTTTTTTTCTAAAACATTCAAATGAACCATGCCTCCGGCGCGTATCAGACCCGCCGCATATACAAATTCACTCCCCAAACGGACGGAGCCTTCTTTATATATGCACGGCGTTCCCAACAAGTTGAATACTTTAACCATTCCAATCATGACAATCACAGAGGAGAGAATATATTACATCATACCATCACTGCTATCTTATAAGACTATAGCATAAACCCATGGGTTTTGAAAATCGGTGCCCACTCGACACCCAGTTTTCTAAAACGTTTTCGCAAACTCTTGGGCGGCCTTTAACTTGAAAGGATAAATCCACGGGTTTTAAAATCGGTGCCCACACGACACTTGCTTTGAAAACACTTTTGAAACCGGTTTGCGTTTGAAAACAAGCCGGCTGCATTTACACATTCTATCATTCACCAGTTATTTACAAAAAAATTCTCATCCTAACATCTATCAGAAACCACAGTAAATGAATCACAGTTAAACTAACCATAGTATAAAGAAATAACCAACAGTAAAAGAATAACGTATCGTTTACTAGCCCTCGTGGCTAGCGTCCTCTAACTGATGCCTCACCATCGTCCCGAATTTCACCCCTACTCGGACCTGTCACAGTGTGGGTTGTCAGTGACTGATAAAGTAGAAAACATGCAAGTAAACGCGATAATAGAAAGGACACACCGAATCACTGGAGCATTTACTTTCCCCTCCCCCTCATGTATCGCTAAATCCCTATAGAAAGTCCCGCTGGGCACCTACCCCAGCTTTCAGAATATTTTGGGCCCCAACCCCAATACCGTACTCATCATCTTGGTGCCTCCAACCCCTCCACTGCCCAAGCCGCAGTCGCCTTTCCTTGAGGGGTCCCCACTAACCTCCCCTTGTGGGGTACACGAGTAAAATGACTTACCATCTTTCCGGAAAAATACACCCTCTGTAGTGGCCAAACTATCGGTGTGCGTGTAAGCAATATGAGTATTTTTATTGCCTTGCGACCTCAGCCGCTTTAGTCAGAACAGTATAACGCACCTGCGACCGCAGCCGCTTTTATTGTCATATTAAAAGGGATTCACATGCTATGGGGTTAGTCAAACTATCAACATATCTACTTTATCAAACGAGTATTCGGAAACGACACCACACCGGTAATAACCAACACCTACCCACCTCGATTATGCGGAACGTGCACTCCGGAGACCGAACCTTGCTCTCTGTCGACGCCCGGACCTAGAAGTAGTCCCCAAAAGAGCCGCGGTCAGATCAGAAATATAATAGTGGATAAACCGAGCCCAAGAACTCAAAAACACTAACGACAACTTGACCCGGTGGTGGCGCCCGCGCGCGTCGAGCGACGCGGCCGCCCCCGCGGTGTTGCGGGTCGAACGGCCGCGCGGGCACGGGCCCCGCGCGGCATTTGACCTGACCGCGCGGGCCCAAGCTCCGCGCGGTGCAAGCCGCGGCCGCGTGGGCACCAACCCCGCGCGGTCCCTCCCGCAACCGTGCGGACCTCAGCCCCGCACAGTGCAAGCCGCGGCCGCGCGGGCGCCGGCCCCGCGCGGCCCTTGCCGCGGCAGCGCGGGCACAGACCCCGCGCGGCACGCGCCGCAACCGCGCGGGCGCCCGCCCGCGCGGCATTAGCCGCGGCCGCGCGAGCATGAGCCCGGCGCTGCCGCCGCCGCGCTGGCACCAGCCCGCGCGGCAAAAACCGTAGCCGCGCGGGCAAGGCCCCGCGCGGCATGCACCGCCGCCGCGCGGGCGCCCGCCCGTGCGGCACTAGCCGCGGCCGCGCGGGCATGGCCCCGCGCGACGCGCGCCCCAGCCGAGCGGGTGCCTACCCGCGCGGCACTGGCTGCAGCCGCGCGGGCTTGGGCCCCACGCGGCGCATGCCTCGACCGCGCGGGCGCTCGCCCGCGTGGCGCTTGCCGCGGCCGCGCGGGCACCGGCCCCGCGCGCCGCTTACCCTAGCCGCGGCCACGCGGGAATCTTGGTCCCGCGCGGCTCTAGCCGCGGCCGCGCGGGCTCCGTCCCCGCGCGGCGCGTATTACAGTCGCGGCGGCGATGCCCTAGGGCTTCGCGGCGTGACGCGTTGGGTAGCAACCGGCTACTCTTAAGACTCCGCGAAAGACCGAACCGAAAACCGAGCGAAACTTCTACGAAATTAAATCTTGTTTACCTCTAATCGTCGGAGACGGTGATCCGTTCACGCTCCCGGCTTCGGCACGTTCGTCGGGAGGGTTTGGGTCCTTTAGCCTTCTCTACCGTTTCCTTCCGATTAGGGTTTGCCTTTTTCCTTTTCTCTTTTCTTTCTTTCTTTCTTTCTTTTCTCTCCGGTTAGGGTTTTCTTTTTTCTTTTCTTTTCTCTCTTTTCTCTCCGGTTAGGGTTTTCTCTTTTCTATCCGGAAAGAGATGATTTGTATGTACATTAAACCCACATCCGGATATTAATAATTAATTAATAATTATTAAGTCATAGAGATAAGTCCTTATCTCTAATTAATTAATTAATTAAATAAATCCTTAGAGATAATCCCTTAATTAATTAATTCTTCAGATCTTTCCTTCGGGATAATTCTTTAAAGATAATTCTTTAAAGATAAATCCCTCTTTTTCCTCGGAAAGCGTGCCAAATCACTTACGCGGATTTCGATGCACCCCCTGGCCATTGCGATCACTTTCTACCCCTTTCCGGGAGTTCCGTAAGTCGGAATCCGGATCCGATCGCACTGTCGTTCTCCGTTTCTCGAGCTCTATCACAGAAAAATACCCGCACCTCCAAATTAACGACCTAAGTAAACCCGTTACATTAGTTACTTTAAATAAAAACTTTATTAGCAGGAGGTATAAAGTGTTACAAAAGTCTATGATATTACACCACTCACCTCTTAAAAGAAGTTTCGTCCATGAAACTTAACCTCAACCCTCGCTAAATAATTCGGGGTAACACTCTCTCATTTTCGTTTCAAGTTCCCACGTCGCCTCGCGCTCCTCGTGGTTACTCCATTGCACCTTTACGTAGGGGATTGTCCGGTTTCGAAGGTTCTTCTCTTCTCTTGCCAAGATCCGCATCGGCGTTTCCTCGAAGCTCAAGTCTTCCCGCAGTTCAACGGCCGAGGCGTCGAGGACGTGCGACGGGTCAGATAAGTACTTCCGGAGCATCGAAATGTGGAAAACGTTATGCACCCGTTCAAGATTTGGCGGTAAGGCCAACCGGTATGCCACCGGGCCCACGCGCTCCAAAATTTCGAACGGTCCCACATACCGTGGCTCAACTTCCCTCGTATGCCAAACCATCTTGTCCCCTTAGACGGTGACACGCGTAGCAACACATGATCCCCTACCGAGAATTCCAGTTCCCGTCGCCTCCGGTCCGCGTAACTTTTCTGCCGGCTTTGGGCGGTCAACAACCGCTGCCTGATAAGGCGCACCTTTGCTTCCGTTTCCTCTACGAGGTCTGGCCCCAAGATTTTTCGCTCTCCCAAATCGTCCGAGCAAATGGGCGATCAACACCGGCGTCCGTACAAGGCTTCGTATGGGGCCATCTGAATACTAGCCTGATAGCTATTATTGTAAGCAAATTCCACGAGGGGTAGGTAACGCGACCACCCCTCCCCCAGGCTTAGCACACAAGCTCGAAGCATATCTTCGAGAATCTGGATCACTCGTTCCGATTGCCCGTCCGTCTGCGGGTGAAAGGCCATGCTAAACTGCAGCTTGGTCCCCAACGCCTGTTGCAGACTCCGCCAAAAGTTTGACACGAAGCGTGTGTCCCTGTCCGAGGTTATGGATGATGGTACTCCATGCAACCTCACCACCTCGTCGATATAGGTCTGCGCCAGCCGATCTCTAGTCCACGTTGTGTGAATCGGTATAAAGTAGGGCGATTTCGTCAGACGGTCCACAATGACCCATATCGCGTCGTGTCCTTGTTGCGATCGCGGAAATCCGGTCACAAAATCCATGGTGATCCGTTCCCATTTCCACTCCGGTATGGGCAACGGTTGTAGTTTTCCTGCCGGTCGCTGGTGTTCCGCCTTCACCTGTTGGCACACCAAACATCGTGCCACGAACTGCGCCACATCGTTCTTTAATTTAGGCCACCAAAAAGTCTGTCTCAGATCTCTGTACATTTTTGTACCTCCGGGATGCGCAGTGTAGGGGGCGTTATGCGCTTCTGCCAGAATTTCTTTCCTTAGTTCCGGCAGTTCAGGCACGCAGACTCGTCCCCGGAACCTCAACACGTCGTCAACGTCGATCACAAAATCCCCACCTGGTTCCGAGGATGACCTGTCCCGCAACTGCTGTAGTTGTGGGTCCGTCGCCTAGCCTTCTACGATCCTCTCTATCAGCGTAGGCTTTATTTCCAAGGACAGAAATTTTGCAACTACTCCTGCTGGCACTACCTCCAGTCTCAGTTGCGAGAATTGTGCAATTAGTCGATCCTATTGGGTAAGGGCGCTCAGTGCTGTCTCCCCCGCCTGTCCTTTCCGGCTCAAGGCATCGGCCACCACGTTTGCCTTCCCGGGGTGGTAATGGATGGACAAGTCATAGTCCTTCAGTAGTTCCAACCACCGCCGTTGCCGTAAGTTCAACTCCTTTTGCGTAAACAAGTATTTGAGGCTCTGGTGGTCGTAGTACACATTATAGTGCGCCCCGTAGAGGTAGTGCCTCCAGAGCTTTAACGCAAACACGACTGCCGCAAGCTCCAAGTCGCGCGTAGGATAGTTCCGCTCATAATCCTTGAGCTGTCTTGATGCGTATGCGATGACTTTCCCGTGTTGCATCAACACGCTTCCCAGTCCACTTCAAGATGCATCACAGTAGATCTCGTAATCCTCACCGGGCTGTGGCAACGTGAGTACCGGTGCCTGCGTGAGTCTGTCCTTAAGCTCCTCGAAGCTCTTCTGGCATTGAGCCGTCCAGACGAATTTCTCCCCTTTCCGGGTTAGTCGAGTAAGGGGAGTGGCTATCTTTGAAAAGCCTTCCACGAAGTGTCGGTAGTATCCTGCTAGCCCGAGGAAACTTCGGATTTCTGTCACCGTGGTCGGGCGAGCCCAGTCGGTCACCAATTCTATCTTTCTCGGATCCACCGCAATTCCCGTGGCTGAGACAATATGTCCTAGAAAATCGACCTCACGGAGCCAAAACTCACACTTTTTGAGTTTGGCATACAATTTTTGATCCCTTAGGGTCTGGAGGACCACTCGGAGGTGCTCCTCATGCTCCCTATCCGTGCGGGAATAGATGAGGATATCATCAATAAAAACCACCACAAATTTATCCAGGAATGGTTTAAAAATCTGGTTCATCATGTCCATAAATACCGCTGGGGCATTAGTAAGCCCAAACGGCATCACCGTGAACTCGTAATGGCCATAGCGAGTTCGGAACGCCGTCTTCGGTATATCCTCACCTCTGATTCCGAGTTGGTGGTAGCCCGACTGGAGGTCAATCTTTGAGAACACGGTCGCCCCTTGGAGTTGGTCAAACAGGTCATCAATACGTGGCAAGGGGTATTTGTTCTTCACCGTGACCTTGTTTATTTCCCGTTAGTCTATGCACAACCGTAAACTCCCGTCCTTCTTCCTTACAAAGAGCACAGGCGCTCCCCATGGCGACACACTCGGTCGGATGAACCCCTTGTCCAGGAGGTCCTCAAGCTGCGCCTTCAATTCCTTTAGTTCGGCGAAGGCCATTCTGTATGGCACCTTCGTGATGGGTTTTGTCCCCGGGATTAGCTCGATAGTGAAGTCGACCTCACGTCCAGGTGGCATCCTCGGAAGTTCGGACGGAAAAACATCCGGGAAGTCCCTTACAACTGCAATGTCGGAAAGTGAGGAGGTGGGCCGGGTCGCCAGATCCACCGAGGCTAACTACGCCACGCACCCACTCTCCATCATTCTCCTTGCTCGGGTTGCAGTGATGACGGTCGAGAAGAAGGTACTCTTACACGCGAGGTATACGTTTTCCGGAAATCTCGGTTCCCGCAGTCGTACTTGACGTTTGTCGCAGTCGATCTCCGCCTGGTAGTTGGTAAGCCAATCCATTCCCAGAACTACGTCGAATTCCTTCAGTGGAATGACCACCAGGTCTCCGGGGCAGTCTAACCTTCCCAACCTTATTGGGCAGAAAGGCACATAGTTGACGGCCTCGATAGGCCCCCCAGGAGTCCGGACGGTGAGGGAATGGCATAGGGGTTTCATTTCCAAGTCATGAGTATGGGCAAAAATACTAGATACAAAGGAGTGCGTTGCCCCAGTGTCGAATAATGTTCTAGCTCGAGAGTCTGAGATTAGAGTAGTACCTGCCACTACGTCTTCTGGTGGGTCTGCCCCTTGGTGGGTCATCGAGTAGATCCTTCCTCCTGATTGCGGACGTGTCTCCCCCTCCTGTTGGGTGGGCGGAGGGCGCGCTGTGGGTCCCGAGGGGATCCTTCCCCTTCCTGACTGTTGTGGGGGTGGGGCGGAGGCTGCGGATGAGGCTGATCCCGGGTTTGTGGGGCAGTTGAAACGAAAATGGCCCTGCTTGCCGCAACGGAAGCAGTGGTCGTGCCTCTTCGCGCACTCAGTAACTTTGTGGGCTCCATTGCAGATAACAAAGGGTCTGTCCCCTGATCTTTGACCACCTGCCGGTGCGCTCCTAGCCCCATGGTGCAACTTTGGGTGTTTAGGGGGCCGACTCCCGCTGGTTGGCCCCCCTCCTGTCAAGGACTGCGGACGCTTCTTATCTCTATTGAAATCCGTGTCCTCTCGCCGAGCGCGCGTCACTGCGAAGCCGCGCTCTACAATGGTAGCCCTATCCACCACCCTCTGGAAGGTGTGAAGGTCCGCTGCTTGCACCACCTCGAAGATGTTGCTTCGTAATCCGTCAACGAAGAGGCGGGCTTTATGAGCTTCGTCCCTTATGACGAAGGGGACGCAATTTGCCAACCTCACAAACTCTCGTTGATACTCCATGACGGATCTGTTCCCCTGCCGAATATGCTTCAGATCGTCCTCCATCTGTTATTTCACATTGTTGGAGAAGAACGCTCCGAACAGCTTTTCTCTGAACTCGGTCCATGTCGGTAAGGTGTCGCCTTTCGTGGAATCCGGGCGCACCGTTTTCCACCATATCCGGGCATTTCCCTCAAGACAATGAACCGCTAGGGGAACTCTTTCATGTTCTTCCATAATTAAATCCTCAAAAAGCTTTTCCATCGTATCCACCCACTTCTCCACGACCCAGGGATCGGTCGTCTCGCCCTCGAATATGGGTGGGTCGTGTTTCTTGAACTCGGACAGGTTCGCTCTCACCTTGTCCCGTTCCGTCCGTTGGGTGGAGGCTCCGCCCGTAACGGGTCCCGAAGCCGTTGGATTGGGTGCGGCCGATGGTGCGGTCGGTTGGTCCATCGACACCCCGGTGGTCGCTGTCTGGGGAGGAGCGGCCGTTGTTTCTCCCTGCGTCCCAGATGGTCCTGCCACGGGCAGGCTTGCTTCTAGTGGTGGGACCCGGGCGCTCTCCCCAGGCATGGCCTGTTGCTGCTGCGTCAGTTGACGCACGTGCTCTGTGAGGGTTGACAGTTGTCCAACCATCTCACGTAACTGCTGGCGAATTTGTTCATTCTCCGCAGTTGCTAGAGCCGCATTATCGGCTCCTGCATTTTCAGTCGACGATCTTGTACGAGCCATTCTCCACTGTGAGCAAAGAAAAATCATTAATCATAGTTCGATCGGTCTAGCACCTTGACCTACTAACCCTGGGACTCTATCCCTTATTTCCCCGCGCTCACGCTCATACGTGACACACCTATACTTTGGTTATCAACTTAGTTAGTCACTTGTGTCATTACATTCTGTGGATGTTGGTCATGATCACCTTGGTTAAAGTTGTTTTCTCTGATACCATAAAATCTGTCACGCCCGGGAGGTTTTAACAGAGTGAAAAACATACCCATTTTTTTTTTCTAAAACATTCAAATGAACCATGCCTCCGGCGCATATCAGACCCGCCGCATATAAATTCACTCCCCAAACGGGCGGAGCCTCCTTTATATATGCACGGCATTCCCAACAAGTTGAATACTATAACCATTCCAATCATGACAATCACAGAGGAGAGAATATATTACATCATACCATCACCGCTATCTTATAAGACTATAGCATAAACCCATGGGTTTTGAAAATCGGTGCCCACTCGACACCCAGTTTTCTAAAACGTTTTCGCAAACTCTTGAGCGGCCTTTAACTTGAAAGGAAAAATCCACGGGTTTTAAATTCGGTGCCCACATGGCACTTGCTTTGAAAACACTTTTGAAACCGGTTTGCGTTTGAAAACAAGCCGCATTTACACATCCTATCATTCACCAGTTATTTACAAGAAAATTCTCATCCCAACATCCATCAGAAACCACAGTAAATGAATCACAGTTAAACTAACCATAGTATAAAGAAATAACCAAAAGTAAAAGAATAACGTATCGTTTACTAGCCCTCGTGGCTAGCGTCCTCTAACTGATGCCTCACCGTCGTCCCGAATATCACCCCTACTCGGACCTGTCACAGTGTGGGTTGTCAGTGACTGATAAAGTAGAAAACATGCAAGTAAACGCGATAATAGAAAGGACACACCGAATCACTGGAGCATTTAATTTCCCCTCCCCCTCATGTATCGCTAAATCCCAGTAGATAGTCCCGCTGGGCACCTACCCCAGCTTTCAGAATATTTTGGGCCCCAACCCCAATACCGTACTCATCATCTTGGTGCCTCCAACCCCTCCACTGCCCAAGCAGCAGTCGCCTTTCCTTGAGGGGTCCCCACTAACCTGCCCTTGTGGGGTACACAGGTAAAACGACTTACCATCTTTCCGAAAAAATACACCATCTGCAGTGGCCAAACTGCCGGTGTGCGTGTAAGCAATATGAGTATTTTTATTGCCTTGCTACCTCAGCCGCTTTAGTCAGAACAGTATAACGCACCTGCGACCGCAGCCGCTTTTATTGTCATATTAAAAGGGATTCACATGCTATGGGGTTAGTCAAACTATCAACATATCTACTTTATCAAACGAGTATTCGGAAACGACACCACACCGGTAATAACCAACACCTACCCACCTCGATTATGCGGAACGTGCACTCCGGAGACCGAACCTTGCTCTCTGTCGACGCCCGGACCTAGAAGTAGTCCCCAAAAGAGCCGCGGTCAGATCAGAAATATAATAGTGGATAAACCGAGCCCAACAACTCAAAAACACTAACGACAACTTGACCCGGCGGTGGCGCCCGCGCGCGTCGAGCGACGCGGCCGCCCCCGCGGTGTTGCGGGTCGAACGGCCGCGCGGGCACGGGCCCCGCGTGGCATTTGCCGTGACCGCGCGGGCCCTAGCTCCGCGCGGTGCAAGCCGCGGCCGCGCGGGCACCAACCCCGCGCGGTCCCTCCCGCAACCGTGCGGACCTCAGCCCCGTACGGCGCAAGCCGCGGCCGCGCGGGCACCGACCCCGCGCGGCACGCGCCGCAACCGCGCGGGCGCCCGCCCGCGCGGCATTAGCCGCGGCCGCGCGGGCTTGAGCGGCGCACGGCACGCGCTGCCACCGCCGCGGGGGCACCAACCCGCGCGGCAAAAATAGTAGCCGCGCGGGCAAGGCCCCGAGCGGCACTAGCCGCGGCCGCGCGGGCGCCTGCCCGCGCGGCACTAGCTGCGGCCGCGCGTGTAATGAACCGGAATTTTGGTATATAAATAAATGTAAATAAAATGGTATGAAATACTATTTTATTGGATTTATAGAGGTAAAGGAGGACCTGGAAACGATTTGGGCTCAAATCGGGATTGGAATGTAAGATCTTGAATCTTACATGAGGAAGTGGGCCCAGATTGTAAGTGGAAAATTCACAGTTTCGGAAAATTTCGAGAAAATTACGGGAGCTCCGTAAATGTGTTTTAAGGCCACAGTAAAAGTTTCGCGTTGATCGAACACCCGGATAGAGAGAACGGGCTCCGCCAGCGAATTCAAATATAGTGGGACTCTTGGTAACCCAAAGAGGGTCCAAACTGAAAAGTTTAAGTACCAGGAGGTAAATTAAGTTAAACTGTGGCTGCCCGTCAAATTTGAGCGAAAACGGGCGAGAAACTGGCAAGAACGGACGAAAACGGGCGAAACTGGGCTTGGGCCCAAGTTTCGGGCGCCCGAATGTGGGAACCGGGCGCCCGGAAAGTACTATAGCAAGCCAGTTTTCGGGCTGCAGCGAACCGGGTTTTTGCACTGTAGCAAACCGGTTACTGTAGCAGCCCGGTCCGGACTTCGATGCGCCCGGAAGTTACTGTAGCGCGCCCGAATCCCGAGTTGGCACGGATCCCGAGGCAGCTGGCACAGATCCCGAGGCAGTTGGCACGGATCCCGAGGCAGTTGGCCCGGATCCCGAGGCGGCGGGCGCGAATCCCGAGGCAGCGGGCGCGAATCCCGAGGCAAGGCTCGCGCGCGCGCGCGCTGTGGCGCGCGGCCCGAGGCCGCGTGGTAGGTGGGGAAACGCCACGTGGCTTCTCCTCATTGGACGCGGCGACCGAGCGGCCTGGCGCGTGTCAGCGGGGGTGGCCACGTGTCGGCCCCCCATTGGTCGGTCAGCGCGACGTGACGCACTGACGCGACGCAACGCACCTACCGCGGAGCTGGTGCGGTCCACGTGGCGGCCAACGATTGGCCGCCGCTGTTCGGTGGTCGCGGTGCATCGGTCCAGGGACACGTGTCGCCCTCTGGTTGGTCGAGCAGTGCTGACGTGGCGCCTAGCTGGCAAGGCGTGGACCGTGGACCGCGGCTGGGGCGGTTACTGTAGCCGCCCGAAAACTTTCGGGCGCCCGAAAGGGTGCGCCCGAAAGTTCGGGCTTGGCCTATTTAGGCCCGAATGACCCCATTTTTCTCCTTTTTCTGCCTGTTGGGCTTCACCCGAGCGTGCCTGGAGAGGGAGAGGGCGATTCCGCCCGGGGTTTTCGAGGGCGCACGAGCGCGCCGTGGACTCCGTGGAGCGCGCAAGGTGTTCCAAAGAGATGAATGGACGCGTGGGACGTCACGGCATTATCGAGGTAGGCCCCATTTGTCATTTTTGCTATTTTTGGCACAGTTTTAAGGTTTTCTTTTGAATGTTGGATTTGACCCCAAGCCCACGTGCGTATTTGGGACCCAACTTTTCTGTGCCGTTTTACTGCGCAAGTTTCGCGGGGGTTTTGGACGCGCCTCGTTTTGCGTGCAAGCTCGTGGAGATATGCACCGTTTGGCGTGTGGATTCGGCAAAGGCACGCAGTTTTGGATGCAAACTCGTAAAACGTGCACCGTTTTGCATGCAACGTCGAAAAGGGAACGTGCATCGTTTTGCGTGCCAATACGGGGTATGTGCTCCGTTTTGCGTGCGGGTTGGACCAATGCGCACCATTTTACGAGTAGATTCTAATAATTTACATCGTTTTTCATGCAGGGCTAGGAAAAATATGCACCGTTTTGCGTGCAACCCTACAGTCAGATGTGCGCTTTTTGCGTGCAGTTTCGAGGTACGTGCACCGTTTCGCGTGCAGTTCGTGTTGTCGCGCACAGTTTTGCGTGCCGACCCTAATATTGTGCATCATTTCTCATGCAGGGTTAGGAAAAATGTGCACCATTTTGCGTGCAACCTTACAGTCAGACGTGCACTATTTTGCGTGCAGATTTGTGGTACGTGCACCGTTTTGCGTGTAGATCGTGTTGCCGCGCATCGTTTTACGTGCCGGCTGAAGTGGCGCGCATCATTTTTACTTATGGGTTTTTATTGTCATGCATCGTTTTGCGTGCAGGATTGGAGGACGTGCACCATTTTGCGTGCGGACTCGAGGGATGTGCACCGTTTTGCGTGCAAGCTTGAGGAAACAAGTGGAATTGCGCGGAGACCAATTGCAAGTGTCTACAAGCAATTGGGGACACCACAAGGTGGGGAATTCTGCCGAAATTGGGTGACCTCTCCCCTTGCTCCCTTGCTTTTCGATTCGAAGCATGATAGTAGCCTGTTAGAGGCGTTAGGTAATTATGATATTGATTGCCTGTATAGGTGGATGCAGATGAAAAAGAGCAACTGTTGGTTGCCAGAGATAGGGGAATAGTTGTGCATGTGCAAAGAGACACAGAGGAAAAGTGCAACTGTTGGTTGCCAAACTTATATGATGAATATGCATGCGTAGAGATAATTATTATTTTATGAATGAGATGAAAATAATTGCATGCATGAAAATGATTAGCTATTCATGATTATGAGCATGTTAGGGTATAACCCTAGGAATCATGTGACATAAGGGAACAACATTGGTTGGTAGTAAGACTAGGAGAAAACCTAGTATAGGGGTTTGACGAGTGACATCAACTTTGGAGTTATCCTAGGGAGGACGAGTGGCATGGTCTTAGGTGACAACCTAAGGTTACTGGATAGAGTGATCAACATAGAGTCAGAGAACTCTAGGATGTATATGACATGGAACTTAGGTAAAGGAAACCTAAGGAGAACCAGTGGTCAACATAGAGTCAGGGAATTCTAGGATGTATATGACCTGCAACTTAGGTAAAGAGAACCTAAGGTGAACTAGTGATCAGCATAGAGTCAAGGAACTCTAGGACAAGTATGACATGGAACTTAGGTAAAGGGAACCTAAGTTGAGCTAGAAGAGTTTAAACTCACAGACAGAAAAATAGAGTCAAGTTGACTCTAGGATTCAGTAAGGAATCAAGAGAATGGAAAAATGGATCAAATATGGAGATATGAAAGGGAAAACAGGAAATTAGAGGCAATGTAACTCTAAGTTAATAGTGGAACAGGAAAATGGAGTTAAGTTAACTCTAGGATTCAGTGAGGAATCAGGAAAGTGGGATAAGATCCCAAGGTTAAAGAATTTAATAAATATAACCCTAGAAAGTCATAGGGTGGTTGGGCAAATGAACGATAACTTTAACTTCAATTTGAGTTAAGTAAAGAAAAGTGAAATGTTTAAGAGTCCAGGTGACTCTCTAGTTACCCGTGTGGCAAGACCTAGGGTAAAAGAGGAATTAGTGAAAAGAAGTAGAGCTTAAGAGAGAGCAAATGTGATTAATAAGCAAGACAAGCAAATTGCTCATGATAAAGAGAACAGAAAGAGAGATGTTATGAGTCCAAGTGACTCCTAGTTATTCTTATGGCGAGACCTAGGATAAGAGATAATTTGTTGTAAAAAGGCAAAGTTAAAAGCAAGCTAAAAGTGGCTAAAAAGCATAAAGTGAATGTAAATGGCGCCTTCGAATTTGAGACTCGTCAAGTGGAGCAGGACTCCCTGGGCAGTGACCCATCGGACGAGGTACTTTCGAAAGGCTTAAATTGAAAGTAAAGAGCTAAATGCTCAAAGGAAAGAGAAAGAGAATTGCCAGTGGCAAAAAAGGAGCTATAAGCTCGAATAAGAAAGAAAAGCAAATGTTCAAAGGCAAAGAGGCTAAGAACTAAAGTAAAAAGAGAAAGAAAAGAAAAAGAAAAAAAAAGGAAAAGAAAAGAAAAGAAAGAAAATATAAAGATTCTACGGTGAAACCAGCCCATGTTGGAGGTACGGGCAGTATCCCTCTTCCGGGTAGAGACCCGTTCGGGACGTTTCTTCCGTAGGATGGGGTAACACTTGCGGGTGTTATCGGCAACCTTAGAAATCTTATCTCATGGTAGCAGGACTACCGGGCTGGGGCCCGTTGGATAAGAATTTTCGAGGGTTAACTTGAACTAAAGCACCAGAATGTAAAGAAAAAGAGAAATTTGAGTGGCCAAGATAGCCGGGTTAGTTTGACCTTTTATATAGCGGCATAGTGGCCGAGTTGGTGCTTAGTAGTCTGATATGACTAGACAGAGTAGTGCTGGGTGGATGAGTATATAGAGATAGTGATATATTATTGTGCATAGCTGCATGTTGATTTCGAGGATTTTAGTTTCCTAGCACTATTATTATTGCTTCCATTGGACCAAGTGGTGTAGGACACTTTATCTCGGTGGTTGAACCCACTGGGAACTATGTCGTAGTTCTCACACCCCTTGGGTGACTCCCCCCACAGGTTCAGGTATGGATGCAGCGATCGCGACGGTTCAGAGGCAGACGACGAGGTATACGACAGGGGCAAGGGCCCAGCAGCATAGAGACCTAGAGGGTCTAGCAGAGGTATCCCATTTTTATATTTCTTGAGTGAACCTTGTATGGTGAGGAAATGATGTAAAAGAATTGTAATAATTTTATTGGCAAGTTCAAAGATGTAAAGTGTAATAAAGTAAGGCATGGTTCACTCTTGTATGCTTTCATTTTCGCATTAACTGTTGTTATTGAATGAAAGTTTTAATTTGTAGTGATTTTTAGTACTCTGATATTGAGCTTCCGCATACACTTGTTGTGTTATTATGGATGTTGCCGTTCCTTTCGGGTAGGAAAAGGTCTTACCCGATTGGCGGGTCTGTTGGCGTGCCCGAACCGTACAAATTGGCGGACTCGGGGCGTGACAGCGCGGGCTTGGGCCCCGCGCGGCGCATGCCTCGACCGCGCGGGCGCTCGCCCGCGCGGCGCTTGCCGCGTCCGCGCGGGCACCGGCCCCGCGCGGCGCTTACCCTAGCCGCGGCCACGCGGGAATCTTGGTCCCGCGCGGCTCTAGCCTTGGCCGCGCGGGCACCGTCCCCGCGCGGCGCGTATTACGGTCGCGGCGGCGATGCCCTAGGGCTTCGCGGCGCGATGCATTGGGTAGCAACCGGCTACTCCTAAGACTTCGCGAAAGACCGAAACCGAAAACCGAGCGAAACTTCTACGAAATTAAATCTTGTTTACCTCTAATCGTCGGAGACGGTGATCCGTTCACGCTCCCAGCTTCGGCACGTTCGTCGGGAGAGTTTGGGTCCTTTAGCCTTCTCCACCATTTCCTTCCGATTAGGGTTTGCCTTTTTCCTTTTCTCTTTTCTTTCTTTCTTTCTTTCTTTTCTCTCCGGTTAGGGTTTCCTTTTTTCTTTTCTTTTCTCTCTTTTCTCTCCGGTTAGGGTTTCCTCTTTTCTATCCGGAAAGAGACGATTTGTACGTACATTAAACCCACATCCGGATATTAATAATTAATTAATAATTATTAAGTCATAGAGATAATTCCTTATCTCTAATTAATTAATTAATTAAATAAATCCTTGGAGATAATTCCTTAATTAATTAATTCCTCTGATAAGATCCTTCGGGATAATTTTTAAAGATAATTCTTTAAAGATAAATCCCTCTTTTTTTTTTCGAAAAGTGTGCCAAATCACTACGCGGATTTCGATGCACCCCCTGGCCATTGCGATCACTCTCTACCCCTTTCCGGGAGTTCCGTAAGTCGGAATCCGGATCCGATTGCACTGCCGTTCTCCGTTTCCCGAGCTCTATCGTAGAAAAATACCCGCACCTCCAAATTAACGACTTAAGTAAATCTGTTACATTAGTTACTTTAAACGTAAACTTTATTAGCAGGAGGTATAGAGTGTTACAAAAGTCTATGATATTACATATGCATAAGTAGATAATTTTTCAGAGATATATTTGAGTAAATACGCCAAACCTTCAGCTGATCACTACACAGCACCACAGAGACATGTAGGTGCACTGCTCTTGCAACCACAGAATTTCCCCATGAGCAGCCCACAAGAATCTCATTTCACTGGCACACAATCCCATCATGTTCGCGTCAACTTAAGCGGTTGATTGAGAGAAAAAACTGAAGTAACTGGCTAAGGAGTAACCGAGCACACCACAAATACTCTTGAGTGCCGAAGAAAACTAGGATCTCATGTAGAGAAAAATGTAGTACTCGAAAAATTCGAGTTTTAAATTGAGTTCGAAAAGTTTGAATTTGAATTTGGAATTCAAAGAAAACTCTAAGTTGTATATACACCGGTGTGTGAATAACCTTGTATACATGTGTATAGAGGTGAATAGTGATGACTTAAATGTGAATAGTCACCGGCTGAAAACTCCGGACTTTCGATCGAAGTCGGCCAACTGGACCTACCTGAGTCCGAATCCTATGATCCAGATAATCGATCTGAACGGTCTCGTCGTTCTGAGCACAGCGGCGCAGTCAGAATTTATGTTTGACGATTCTAGATCATCGTAAAGCGTGCTAAATAGTAAAATTCACTGTATAAGATGGATTTTGAGTTTTTAGAGGATCCAACTCCGCGAACCAAGATGACTACTTGATAGGTTTCGTCGAGCCGGACGTCGTGGTATCGTCCGTTTTTCGATTTGACAACCATAGTGCCTCAAAAAGCGTGAAATATAGTAAAAAGAGGGGTATTTTTACAAAAGTGCTAGTATTTTATGGGTCAAATTGTGAGAGACTTCTTGGAAAGGGTCTTCCCTACAATTCTCACCTACAGTGAGGACCCAAGTGAAGAGATTGAGGTTTGGAGGACTATTATGCATTTTGTTGCATTGGTTACACATAGCAACCCCAACCTCCTCCTGTAACCGCTGCCCATGATCTCCCCATGTTCTCCATCTCCTCTGCCACTAACCACGAGCATCTTAGCCTCCTCCCTCGCTAAACCGCGCAGGAGAAAGGAAGAAGAAGCTTCTCCTTCTTGTTCTCGGGTTGGGATCAAGGAGAAAGCACCAAGTCCCTGAAGCTTCCTTCCAGAGCACTCTGAGGTCTCCTCCTACTTCCAAAAACCGAGCCCAGGAGATCCGGTGGTGTACCGTGGCCGTGCGACGCCGGAGAAGGCAACCCGACTTCTTCCTTTCTTCACCAACTCCGACGAGGTAGGTTCTTCTCCTTCTCTTGGTTGCTTGACCCGAGACCCTTAGCAGTAGACTCCTTAGGTTCTGGGGAGTCTCCCCAGCCTAGCCTTGAGGATGGGGAAGCCCTGGTTTGCCGGCGGTGAAGTTGCACCACCGGAAACCCAACATAGCTTCGCCCTGAGCTATATTTGCTCCCGGCGGTTTTGGCCGTGATATAAAATTATGGACTTCTTCGGCTTGACCCATGCAGGCTTCCCATGAAATTGGGAAGGTTTGGTGCGGTGTAGAGGGAATGGCGCCATGCCTTAGTTTTGGGCAAATTGGAGCTTGGCCGAGCTTCTTGCTCCGGCGCCGTCGCCGCTCTCCGACGCCGGCCATGCCCTCGGTTGGCTCCACGAGGTCAAGAGGGACCTTCTGGTACCCTTGCATGCCAGCTAGACCCTCGGGTTGAAGCTTCGCCATGGTTGGAGCTCGGTTGGCCGTAACAATGGCGGCCGACCATCTGCCACCCGCCGCCGCCGGCCACGCACCCAGACCTTCTCCAAATATTGTAACTAAGCTTGTGGGATTGCTATTTGCACCCAAGAACCTCTGGTTATATTTGGCCCGAGCTCCCTGTGTCATGCCCCGGGGTCGAAACTGCGACCCGGGCTCGCCAACAGATCCGCCGCCTATACAAAAACCCCGCATAGGCGAAGCGTCCAACCTGCAAGAAAAGGTGCTACAGCTAAACATATATCAAAGCTAAAATGAAAAATGCTGTAAAACTAAAATCCAACCATCTGTACAACTGGAAATAATGATACAATATCCATCTCCCAAAAATGATCATCATATAATATCCTCGGATACAATAACCCAGAACTAAATAGGGAGATAACTGAAATAATACATCAGTGTACAGGCTCTCAGTACAAACCAAATCCTCATAATACAACAGTCTCTCAAATGTAAAAATAAATAATCCACTGACTGTACTAAAGATCTCCAAAGGGGGGGTACCGCTACTCTCCAAAAATAGGTAAGGATCTAGCTCGTGACTCCCTCGCCTCGACCAGCAATAGCAGAATCAGCAACTCCCGCAATGACTCTGCAAAACAAAGGAGAGGAAAGAAAAAGGAGGGGGAGGACCCCCAACGGGTGTGAGACTACACCAACAGGTAGTTCTCAGTGGGTATCGCCACCAGGCCCGACGGTCTGCCCACTAAGTCTACTAGAGGCATAAGATAACGATGAAGTAAATACTGAACAAGAAAGCTGGAGATACTCAACAGCTACCATGCCTCTATCTAAATGCTCAATGGGGAAAACCGATGAAAGATATGCGGCCACTCGCACACGAGGTGCTCAATCGACCTAATCGAGCTGACTGCCACATCTGGTCCAGTCAAGCCTGCTGTCACGCCCCGGGGTCGGAACTACGACCCGGGCTCGCCAACAGATCCGCCATCTGTACGGAAATCTCCGCACAAACGAAGCGTCTAACCTGCAAATCAGATCTATAGCTAAACATGTATCAGAGCTGTAAAAATAAAATAAGTAGCTATAGAATCCCAACACTGAATAGTTGAAGTAACACATCCAAAATAATGGTCATCTCCCAGACTAAAATATAATACATGATACATCAAACCTCTCATACTGTTCAGTACACAAATAAATCTCTCAGACAGGGTACATCTACCTTTGACTCTCAAAATAAAACTGGTAAGGAGCTACTCGGCCACGCCCTTACCTCGATCTGCTGCCTCCGCCCGAATCGGTGCCGAAACAGCTACCTCAGGAAAACCTGTCACCACAGCGGGTGTGAGAACAACTGCAGAAGTTAGTTCCCAGTGGGTACCGTCACCAAGATCCACGATATGCCCACTAAGTCTACTGGAGGCAAGACAATAGGTATATAGATAGATAATATGAAAGCTGAAATGGGACTACAGCTAATATGCCTCAAGTATCATGCTCAAAGGAAAAACTCAACTAAGAACATGCAATGCATCCACTCGCTCACGAGGTGCTCACATCAACCCAAATCTCAATGACTGCCAAATCTGGTCCAGTCAAGCCTGCGCCCCATAGTGTATCAACTAGGGCCCCTAGTGTATCAACTAGGGTGTCCAATCGGACTATCATAATATCACGCAAAGCAACCTCATCAGGCGCATCATCATCATCATCGCATCCGGAGCGGCTCTCGAGGGGAGCTACCCCACCGAGGAATAAGTGTGTCTCATCTGGCTCAATAAGCGGCATATGCAGGCTATAATCTACGATCCAACAGATTGAAAACTCGAAATGCCAACTAACCCATAAACAGGTCGGAGAACTCTCCACGACTCAATCTGATAGTGCATACAAACCCCCAAGACACTAGGAAACCCATCCACTGAGTCAATAAAAATCTCCTCGGCCCCCAGGCGCGAGAGTTCATGCATCCTGAACCTATCCAACCCCTCTGGGTGATCACAATATTTAAAACTATTTTTGAAGCCACTTTTTGTCGGGCCCCAGAACCCCATGTAGCTTTTCCCGTGAATCCACTGTGTAAAACATCTATTGATGGTGTGTCTGGCCCATAGTGCATCAAAGGGATCCCACAGATGGACCCTGTGAGGTATCTATAGCTGGATTGGCCTTCAGCTGCTTTTGCCGAATTTTAGAAAAAGTTTTGGGCCAAACGGAGGTTGGATTTGGATTCAGCGCGGAAAAACGCTTGAAAACGGCTATTTGCTTGTTTATTTCTGAGTCCGGATGCCCAAAAACAGACTCCCGAAAGTTTACAGTAGTTTTTGGTGCATGGGGATGACCGTAGACCACCGAGGAGCCACGTGGCGTTGCCCGATTGGCCGGCTTAGGCTTCGCGGTCTACAGAGTTAGCGCGGGGTGCATGGACCGGAGCTGGTGGACGCGTGGCGTCTTCGCAGTGGGCGGCGCATGCGGCGCGGTCCACGGAACCCGCGCGGGTCCCGTGGACCAGGCGCTGGGACACGTGGGAGGCCGCTATTGGCGGGCTCACGTGGGCGCGGTCCACGGTGGCCCAGGCGGGAGCCTCGGGACGCGTGCACGCCTGGGGGGGCGGGGCGCGACTGGCGTGTCGCACGGCGGGACGCGCACCTGCCCGTTTGACCTGGGGGGGGGGGACACGCGTCGCCTCCCCGGTCCGCTTGCACCGCTGTCCCCTGTTCGGGGGACACATGTCGCAAGCAGGTGATTCCGGGCTCCTTTGTTGCAGGCTTTTGGGTGCGGATTTTGGCATCCGAAATATTCGGGTGCCCGAAAACCCGAACCCGCATGCCCCTTTTGGGCTGGGCCTATAAATAGGCCCCTTAGGCCTCATTTCGTGATTTTTCTGAAGCTTTTCACAGGGAGAGTTCTATAGAGTTTTTGTTCACCCTTTTGTTCTACACTTTGTGGTGAAGTTCCAGGATTTTTGGAGGAACGTACTTTGAGGTTTACTGTTTCTCGGCGCGTCGCGACGCTCCTTCTTCGGCGACCCTTTTTGTCGCTTTTCGGTACGAGGACTCCCCCGGCCTACTCCGACCATCGTTTTTGACGATTCTTGCGCCGTTGGCTTCATGACAGGTAGGGCTACGATTATTGTGTTTTTAGCTCCCCCTCTTTTCGAGTTTTTCTTAGAGATTTTCGAGCATCTTTAAGACCCATTTTCTACTGTAGAGTTTTGGACAGCACCTCGTTGTTTCGGCTATATCTTTGCGCTCGGGCATTGGATGGAGGCGAGCCAATAGTCTTTTTGTATCTACACATCGGAAGGAACATCATCGTATTTTTCTTGGATTTTTCTGAGGTTGCTTCGAAGGTGAAAATTATACTTTTTCTGGACAGAGCACTGCTGACTTTTCATCATTGGAAATTTCGCGTGTACCGCAATGATTAATTTATATCTTGGCCTACAGGTGTCGGAACGGGATGAGTAAGTACTCGTTTTTCATCTACTCGTCGCGAGGATCGCAACGGTAATTTTTCTAGATTTTTCTGAGGACTGTACAGAGGTGAATTTCCTCGTTTTCCGTGCTATTTGGAAAAACAGTAAATGCTGTTTTTGGATGTTGTAGTTATGCCGTGTGCGATCTTTGTTGGTGCAGTTCTCACATTTTGGAGGTTTACGGAGATTGAGGATCTTGGTAGCGAGGGATCTCGTATTATTATAGTTCACGTTTTTCGAGGTTGGTGGTTGTTGTATCCCTCTCTTTTGGTGTGCTCACTAGGAACATCAGAATAATCCCGATGTTAGAAAATATAGATTAAAATATTGATAATCCTTGCATGCTAAAAAGGATTAAATAATTGCTAGCCTATCCATTTAATTGAGACATTGGTAATTGGACATAATCATTATGCCATAATCACTCCAGTTATGTATTTAATTATCTGGAACAGCACGATCAGTTGTATGTTAGAACAGTGGATAGCGAATTCCCTACTTTCATCTGAGGACGTTTACATGCTTGTATGGACATCTAGTTATGCCACTTTTTTCTGCTACACTATTGTTGGTATTGACTTAGGAGAAACCATGTTGGCACCTTTTCTCCTTTCATTGAGGTACTTGTGGTATTACTCGGGTTGAGTAGGGTTGTAGGATAGTGTAGCCGGGTTTTGTTGAGGGGGTTTGTCATACCAGATTTTGGTGGGGGGGTTATTGCGGCAACCGCGGACATTAGGCGGTTGACCAGATGTTTACTTATTCATCAGATTGGAGATAGGATTCCTCTAGTGGATGGAGTTTCCACTTATTGAGTTTTATTGCATTAGATCGGGGGATCGGGTTATCTTCAGTGGAGGGGTTTTCCCACTTCGATCATTGTCATGATCCAGCCCTGCTGCAGTGAGATATTGAGACATGATTTCTTTACTCGTGTGGGTCGCTCCCCTCGAGTGCCACTCTGGAGTGTGCGACCTGACGGATCGAGGCCGGTCTGTTACTTACTTTAGTGTGCGATCGGACGGATCGAGGCCGATCTGTTACTTATGTTAAGGAATTTGTGTTGGCGTATTTCGTGAAATTGTTTAAGTCTTGAAGATTGAAGATGAAGAAGTTTGGATCATATACCTCAATCTCAAGAAAGAAGAATTCAAAAGGATCAGGTACGTTTAACTAAATATTTTTGGTGATCCGAATACTTCTTATAGTGTAGAAACACTTGGATGAATTTTTAATTGCATAAAAATAAAAAAACTGGACATACTACATGTTCAGAGTCCGGACCTGACATTACAGTCCGGACCCCGACCATAGGATAGTTCATGCGCAATTCCAGTCCAGACCTTGGTCACTTCAGTCCGGACCCCGAACGTGGAATTTGCAGGAATTGCATGAACAGTCCAGACCGTGGGAATTTCAGTCCGGACCCCGAAGGTATGTTTTTCTGGAAAAAGTCTGTTTCGCTACGACAGTCCGGACCGCCATAATTCCAGTCCGGACCGTCGTCCTGTAAAATTCCAGAAAAAGTTAGTTTTTTATTCTTATCCTCTTCCAACAGTTTCTAACCTATAAATAAACCCTACGATTCATTTTTAGGGTAATCCAAAAAGACGGTAAAAAGAAAAAGATCCACATATAGAGAAGAAAGGAAATCAATAGATTTAATTCTATGTTTCTTCATCTATATTGATTAATTTGATTCTAGGTTTTCAAACTCAGATTTTGAGAAGAATCAAATTAATGAATACTTAGATGGTATTTCCGATCTATTTCTAATCTAAGTATTCGGCGGATCATCACCACCCAAAAACAACGATTTTCCCAAAATCGGCGCGTGGACTCGCGTGGCCTTGTGGATTCAAGGTGCAACCGCTCTCGTGGATTCGGAGCGAGGTACGTTCGTGGATTCGATACGTGCTACTGGGTGAACACCGTGGATTCGGTCGGACGTCGTGGATTCGAGGTTGGACGCCGTGGATTCGACGTTGGACGCAAATCGTGGATTCGAGGAGCGTTGCGGAGCGAGCGGAGAAAATCTACTAGGAGCATATGGAAAAAGGTTGAGTCATAAGTGAGTACGGTATATCACCTTGTACGTGTTTTAATTCTAGTGGATTTCGTCGTGTTATCGGTCCCGTGGTTTTTTACTCCGGTTTGGAGTTTTCCACGTAAAAATCGTGCGTGTTATTTTTTCATTTCCGCATTGGGTTTTATTGCGCAACGATTTTTGAGTGTTTACTGTTTACACCTATTCACCCCCCTCTAGGTATTTTTTCCCCTATTTAGATCTAATTAATCATAACCCAACAAGTGGTATCAGAGAGGGAATAGGGTTGTAAACAATGGTTGAAGGTGGAAACATCAACAGATCCCCGTTCTTCGATGGAACAAATTATTGTTGGTTTTTATTATATTAAGGATCCACATGGATCTAAATAGGTACTATCAAAACTCTAGAGGGGGGGGTGAATAGGTGTAATACTTATAAAACCAATCTCAGTGCAAAATAAAAACCAATGCGGAAATAAAAAATAGCACACCGAGATATACGTAGAAACTCCAATCCAGGAGAAAAACCACGGGACCAACACGCAATAACAATCCACTAAGAATAGAAGAATAACAAGGTGATTACCGACTCCACGGACTCAAACCCCTCCTTCAACTTCTTCGGACCTTGCGCTCACCGATTGCACGTCCACTGCACACGTTCGAATCCATGAACGCCACTCGAATCCACGAGCACACGTTTCGAATCCACGAAACGCCTTCAACACATCGAATCCACGATGCTACGTCGAATCCACGACGCAAACTTGATAAAAGTTTCGATGGTGATCCTTTGCTTAGATTATCATTGAGGAACCGTAGAAGGAATCTCTAAGCAAAGACTAGATCAATTCGACAAAAGATAGATCTTGGAAGAACCGTCGAATTGACCTAAAAGAGGCTATAAAGAAGAACGATAAAAACCTAGCCTCTAGGGTTGCTCTCAAGTGTTTTATAAAATAATCGGTAGTTCTTGAGAAACCCTAAATATCTATTTATAGTTTAGAAACCTTTGGAAAGAGATAAGCATCAAAAACTGACTTAACAGAATTTTTCCGGCACGACGATCTGGATCGGATTTACGGCGATCCTGACTGTCGTCTTTTTTCAGCAATTCCTGAAAAAACAAGGTTTGGGATCTGGATCGGAATTCTGATCCGGATCGGAATTCTGATCCAGATCGGTTCAGGATCAGAATTCTGATCCGGACTCTGAACATCCAATTTGTCCAGTTTTTGATTTTTAAGCAATGAAAACTTATCCAAGTGTTTCTAAACTACACAAATGTATTCGGATCACCAAAATTATTTAGTTAAACATACCTGATCATTCCGAATCCATTTTCCTTAAGATTGATGTATATGATCCACAATTCTTCAACTTCAATCTTCAAGACTCAAAACACTGAGTGTCAACTTGAGATCTTGTTGAATCTTCTCTGAGTCTTCAATTGCTGATTGACAATTTGATCACTTCAAGACTCCGACTCAACTCACGAAATATGCCAACACAAAAAGCCATAACAATCTCCCCCTTTGGCAATTTCGTGACAAAACCCAAAAATACATAAAACGCTCAAGTCACTCATCTTAAACCAAAAAATCGAAACTCAATGTCATCACCAAAACATTGACTTTCTTTGCGTGAAAGATCCAATAAACAAAAATTACATTTGAACCAGTCTTAGAATAAACTCTATGACTTAGGACTTGGAGTCTTAAAGTGATGTATATCCTGCAAAACAAAAACTCCAAACAAAATCAAACGTTTAGTCGTTAGAAATGGAATCCTACATTTGATTCGTCCTTTTGGTTCTTTTTGTTTTTCGGCTCCTTTTTCATCATATCTTTTCTTTATCTCCCCCTTTCTTGAGCATCTCTGTTCTCCCCCTATCTCTGTTCTCCCCCTATTTCTGTTCTCCCCCGTTTTGTCACAAATTGTCAAACAGTAAATATAGGCAAAAAGAAATCACTAACACCATTAGTTCATAGAGAAAGAGAGATAAAAGCTCAGTTCCGGTATATAACAAAAACGTCGATTTCGTACCGGTCCTCGAAGGCAAAAATCACAAAAATTCTTGAAACAAATCCAAATTTTGAAATCTTTCAAATACCGATTTGCATTCCATCAAGAAAACAATTTAAGTGCTTGAAAATAATATGAGATCACATAAATGTCATTCAATCCAATTAATTTTACAAAAATTAAAAAGATTTACTCCGAAATCATGAAAAACAAAGATAAAACATTATAGACCGTTTTTCATATTATATACGTCAAACACAAGTCATCAAAAATAATCTTGAGATCCAAAGTCTATCAAGATGTAACGGATTTACAAAGATGACTTACAGAGATTTCCAAATCATATCAATTTTGAATTTTACCCTTTTAGATTGAGATATGCATTAAAATACCTAAGGGTGGCTCTTTGAGCATCTTTTAACTATCCCACCTTATACCAACCAGGAGATTGTTCAAAATAAGAACTTTGAATTTAAATCTCCGAATGCTTCAACTAAACAAAATTTCATAAATATTTTTCAAGCATCCATAACATGTGGTAGCTTCACACACAAACCGGACGACCGGGGTGGCAGCTCTTTCCAACATGTGGTGGTAGTTTTCACACTCCTTTCAGATGTAACTCTTTCCACATCTTTTGCAATTCATTTCATTACCCTTGTACGAAAATACAATCTCTTATGTGAAAGAATTAAATCCCAAATTTTAGTCAATCGGTTGTCTCATGTTTATCACAAAGAACTCACACAACCGAGATAGAATAATCATCTAAAGATCACACATGATTACTAAAATTTGATGAATATAATTATCAAAAACTCTTATAATGAAGTATCTTCAAGAATTATGATTATAGAGTAAAGTTGATAATTCATATAAAATTAAATTGGAGTGATTGACAGTGAAACCCTTTTTATTCAATGCACTCGTTCGTTAAAACCCTTTCGTTCAAAAACAAAACATAAAAACGAAGAGCATTGAAAACATGTAATGCAGAGATTCAGAAAAATATGAAAGGAAAACCAATCAAAGCATTACATACAGTCGTAAGCTATTTAGAACTTAAGACAAGGAAAGATATCACTTTTCCGAATCCAAAATCGTCGGATTTTGGGTTGTCTTGATTCGTTGTGGCCGGGAGATGATAGCTTTGACTGTTGGTCCACCTTAGGTCTTTGCCTCGCAATGATCCACTTGTATGATTGATGTTGTGGCTCGAACCTTTGGTGGGTTGAGTGAACTCTTTTAACTTGATGTGTCTTTTGATTCCGTTGAGTTCGCTCCGTAGATGAAGTTGCCGAAGAATTCTTCTTTCTCTTTTTCGGGCACGTCTTCCTCAAGTGTCCTTCAAGTCCACATTGGTGACAAGTTCTTCCTTTCAATTTAGTTGTGGAACTTGAAGCCTTCACAGTTTGGTTCTTTTTAAATCCCAAACCAACCTTGCTTGTTTGACCTAATCCAAACATACAATCAAGTTTCTTGGAACCGGTTGAAATCCTTTGTATGTCGGATTTGAGTTGATGAACTTGCTTGGTCAAAGCTTGGTTGGTGACATGAATTTCCTCAAACTGTTTTTCTAGAAAACCAATCTTGTCCTTATATGATTTAGCATTTGTCTCCGATTGGTTTAGCTTTTCTTGGAGGATTTTATTATTATCCAATAAACGTTCTCGTTTCTCCTCGAGATCATTAAGTTTGATCTTTAAGGCATGATTCTCGTCTTGAATCTCAAGTCGTTGCTTTCTCAACTTCTTGATATGCTTGGCCATCTTCTTAGATTCCACAAGAAGTTGTTGATATGCCTTGTCACGCCCCGGGGTCGGAACTGCGACCCGGGCTCGCCAACAGATCCGCCACCTATACAAAATCCCGCATAGGCGAAGCGTCTAACCTGCAAAAGATAGTACTATAGCTACGCAAATATCAGAGCGGAAATAAAAATGCTGTAAAATAAAAATCCAATCACTGTACAACATGAAATAAAGTACAATATCCATCTCCTCAAATACAAATAATCATCATACAATGTCCTCAGTACAGCATCTCTCAAACTCCAACGAGGGAGATAAACTAAAACTATAGTACATCAGTCTCTCCAAATACAAAAGATCCCTCTCGAAGTAAACAACAAAAACCAGCTGACAGCTACAAGGAATCTCCAACCAGGGGATACAGCTACGCTCCTCGGCGGTATGGATCTAGCTCGTGACTCCCTCACCTCGAACAACGACCGAAAGATCAGCAACTCCCGCAGAAGACTCTGCAAAAACAGGAGGAAGAAAAGAGGGAAACAACAATGGGGGTGAGAACCACTAGTAAACCAGTAGCCTCCCCCTGTGGGTAAAGCTTCAAATTCCGGCGTACCCACTAAGTCTACCAGAGGCAAGAAAAGGGATAATTGGTAAAGCTGTAAACAGAACTGCTGAATAAAAGGGGAAACCACCACTAGTATGCCTCTAAATGCAATACCGAAAGAAATGACTGTATGAATGCATCAGGAAACAGTATCTGACCAAATAAACCCAATCTAGTCACCAGTAAAACTGGTACTGCCTACTCTACTGTCGAACTCAAGAACTCAGTATCTCTACTGTCCAAATGAGCGGAACCCAAGACGGTCTGACCGGAACCCAACACGGTCTGAAGCCTACTCCGGAGTGGCACTCGAGGGGAGCGACCCGCACAAGTAACTCTGTCATCAGTATCATAAGTATCTCTATCAAGTATCTCAATAGCAGGACTGGATCATGACAATGATCAAAGTGGGAAACTCCGTCCACTAATGAAACCCCGATCTGATGCAATAGTACTCAATCAGTGGGAAACACCATCCACTAGAGAAATCTGATACCCAATCTGATGCATAAGTAAACATCCGGTCAACCGCCCAATGTCCGCGGTCGCCGCAACATCCCACAAGACCAAAATCTGATAAAGTAAACAACATCTGGCTAACCACCTAATGTCCGCGGTCACCACAATAACCCACAATCCACCATCGGGTAAAATAATCAATATCCGGTCAACCTCCTACTGTCCGCGGTTGCCGCAGTTCCCCCACCAATCCACAATCAAGTACCACCTGTCCCGGACTCCAAGGTCCCGACTACACTATCCCAAACCCCTGCTCGAACCCGAGCAACCAGACTCAAAAGTCTAAATGAGAAGGAGAAAGGAAACAATCATGGTTTCTCCTAAGTCAAATCCCAATATGATAGTGTAGCAATAAATAGTGGCCTATCTAGATGTCCATACAAGCATGCAAAAGTCCTCATGCAAGATGAAAGAGGGAATAACAAATAATAGTTCCACATGTGTAACAAATAATAAATCCACATAAATATAACCATCATGCTAAAATCATCAGTCAACTACACATGTATATAATCCCTGGTCCATAATAAATCCCAAAGTGGTACCCGCACATAGATATGTCATCATGTCCTAATAATTAGTCCATTTAACCAACTTTCATAAAATCTATGTTCTAATATGGCATGTTAATTATCACTATGAAATATGTCCCCGCAATCATATTTCCACCATAATATTATCCCAATAATATTCCCAACATGCTATGTCCACAAAATTAATCTCAAATGATAGGCTCACATTTATATCAGTCAATCATGCATGGTAATCAATCAATATGTCCAAAAGAGGGCTTCTCTAATAAACTTAGTGAGCAAGTTAGAAGTAGAGGTATGCAACAACCACCCACATTAAAAAAGCGCGATCTACACCAAAAGAAGCTCCTCGCTGCCCGCAGTCCTCTAACACAGCAATCCACTGAAAACTGTGCCCCACTGCACAAGACATCGCACCCGGTGTAAACATACCACCAAAACAGCATTTGCTGTCTTCCAAACAACACAGAAAAGGGTAAATACCACCTCTGTCCAGTCCTAAAAAAAATCCAGAAAATTCACGGTCGCGTTCCTCGCGAAGAGTAGCCCCAAAACAACTACTTATACGCCCAGATCCGATGCCTGTAGGCCCAGAAACAAATCGGACATCGCGGTAAGCCAAACCATCAACAACTCACACATCTTTGAAAACAGCCACAGAGAAGCTTAATTCTCACCTTCGAAAAGACCTCAGAAAAATCCAATAAAAATACGAGTGCATTGCTCTCGAAGCTTAGATGTCAATCGACTCTTTAAAGGCCTCATTCCAATGCTCGTAGGTCAAGATAGAAAATTGACAAGCCCAAGCTGTCCAAAACTCACCACAGAAAATGGGGGTCAAAAGGTGCCACGGGAACCGTGCCAAAAGTGCAAAACGGAGCGAAGTGATCAATACAAAAAACGAAGCCTTACCTCTTAGGAACACGCTGTCAAAGAAATCGCCAAAAAATTCCTCCTGGTTAGCCCACTGTGAATTTTTGACTGAACTGCGACGAAAACGGGCCGAAATGGGGGAAAAGCCGAGGCGTACTGTAAAATCAAGATCGCCGTTGTCGAGCCTCCAAAAAATCTGGGAATGCACCACGAGGTCAAGAACATCAAGAAGAGCAACTTTCATAAAGAACTCTCCCTCTCATTCTCTCTCTAAGTCTCGGAAAAATTAGAAAAGAGAGAGAGGGAGAAGCATTTATAGTCCAGCCCAAAGAGCCCACTATGTTTAGCGGATTCGGGCGCCCGCGGGTTTGCGGGCCTCGAATCCGCACCCGGCCCGCCTCCGCACAGCGCCCGGACCAACCCGGGCGCGACACCTGTCCCCGAACAGGGGACAACGGCCCAGCCGAATGGGCCGCTGCCACGTGGCCCAGGCGTCGGTGGCGCCCGCCAATGGAGCGGCGCCACGTGGCGCCGCGTGCGCCGCCGCGCCCGACACGGCGGTCGGTCGCGCCGCCCACGCGCATACGGCCGCAGACGCGCGGCCCCGCGTGCACCGCGTGCACCTAAGCCCTCCAATCCGGGGCCGCCACGTGGCGCGCCCCGGTCCACCGTGCACCGCGCTCCCCCCGCGCTCCTGCCCGGCCTGCCCGGCCTGCCCGCGCACTCCCCCGCGCACCGTGCGCACTGCACCGGGTTAACAACATGCTGCCACGTGGCCCGCCGGTCCACCGTGCACCGGCGGCCCACATCCATGGACCGGGAGTCGTTCGCCGGCCCAATGAGAGCTTGCCACGTGTCCCAAGCCGGTCCACGGCTCCCCCCGTGCACCATTTGCACCAGAAAACTTCCGGGTCTCCGTTTTTGGGCGTCCGGACTCAGAAAAATACAAATAAATAGCCGTTTTCAACGTTTTTTCCGTGCTGAATCCAAATACGGCCTCCACTTTTCCCAAAGCTTCTTCCAAAATTCAATGGGGGTACCCGAATACACTCGGAATCCATTCAACGCACTGAGTCCATTTCTTGAGTCCGATACACACCCAAACACTCCCCCTCTCCCAAGATAGCCCTCCAGAAACCACCGATCAAGCCATAAACCCCCAATGAAAATCCGGATCATCACATCCTCCCCCACTAAAAGGAAGTTTCGTCCTCGAAACTAAAACAACTAAAAATGGGGTCTCAAAACTAGGGTAGATATCCATCAACATTGTCTCCAGCTCCCAAGTCGCTACTCACTCCCATGATTACTCCTCAACAACAATAACAACAACCAGTACGGCATGGCCCGATTGCACAATCCTCTCATCACACGAGCCAGAATTTGCAACGGGCGTCCCTCGTACTCCAAACATTCACAAATCTCAAATGGAGCGAGTCAATCACGGGCGAGGGATCCAAAAGCACATCACCCCCGTGCTGAGACGTGGAAAAACCTCAGGGACTCCAACAAAAGGCTGGGAGAAAAAGGGGAGAAGAATAGTGTAATGCACACATCAACACCACACACTGGTGCCAACGCGACCAGTGCAACCCAAAACACCCCCACGCGATCATCCAAGAAGGGAAGAAGTCTTAACAAGCCGGGGTCCTCACTCGGTCACTCTCAATCCTAACCATCCAAGTGGACTGCTACACCGCAGTCTACCATCAAAAGGAACCCCCAGGGACACAACCTCGGGCCCTGATCACTTCAACGGTCCCACACAGCGCCAGCTACGAAATCCTCAAACTCAATCCCAAATAACTCTCCTGCTCCGGGTATCCGCCACCACAGTGGCCCTATCGGGGTGATACTGGATGCTCATCAATAATCCAACTATAACTTCATAGCCACTATGGGAGGCATCACTGTATCTCACAATCCATCTCCCATCACTGACGATGCTGAAATCGGCGCTGGTATCAGTCTCATCACCTATTCGTCAAGCTCTGCTAGCACCATCCGGCCCAAAAGCTCCTCACACCAACAATAACTGCCGGTCTCGGCCAGTCTCGAATAGCATCCATTATGGCCAGATTTCCACCGCTGCCCCTTATGGCTAGAACGAGTAATCCAAGGAGATATGCTCTCGAAGCTAAAACTTGTACCACCACTACTTGGCATATAGCTTCTTCTACACAGACCTTGTCACACCACCTATAAGTGTTCCACAAGCTCTAAATCACACAAAGAGGGGGTAAAATAATCAAACTATCTCGGGAAAAATAGTGCCAATAATCCTTCCAAGTGCGGCTGGAACACACAATTCCTCAATCTTAAAGGCAACAGGGCATTAGTCATTCCATCTGGCCTCACTGTACTCATAATGCCCCTACCGTGTCCTGAACACCATCTTGGCGAAAATACACAGCTGCATGATTCCAAAAAGATACATACATCATAAGGAAACGACTGCTGGAGTATAACTCCATCAAAAGGTCCTAAATAATACCCGGACCTGCCAGCGGTCACCACACAAGAACCCTCACCGTCGTGTATCAACGACGTGGCATCACCACCGTGTATCAACGGTGTGGCACTAGGTCAAACAGACCCTCGATCCATCAAATCCTGCGACTGTGCCATCAGCTCTCTCAGCTCTACAGGTGATATCCAATGAGGTGCTGTCGAGGTTGGCGCGGTTCCCAGAACCACGTCAATCGCAATCTCAATCTCCCTCATCGGCGGCATCATCCTCAACTCAGGTGGAATCACACCCGGGATCTCACGGGCAACAGGAACATCCTTGAGTCCCGGCGCCGCCGTAAGCGCCTCTCGCACTGTCGCTGCATCCTGTTGTGCTCTAACTGTCTCAACAAACAAACCTCCCTTGTCTGCCTCGCAGAAGGTCATAGCCTTCTCTCTCCGCACTCAACCATTATGTGGCACTGTGCCAACCAATCCCACGCACTGGGTCAAAACACCGAACTGACACAAATACCAATAAGTCTGCCGATACCACTCGAGGTCTCAACTGCAATGGACATGATCCACCAGTCTCCTCCGCATGCACCACATCACAGGAACCTGTATCTCTAGTGCACGTGGTAACATATATGCCTCTAATCCATGCAGGAATACAACATGCTCTAACTCCGACTGCTGTGATGAAATCACACCTGCGACACTCGATCCACTATCGTGGCGCCCTCCAACTGGGCGGCAAAGACTCATCCGCTTTGACGCAAGTAGTCGTCGCTCAGTCTGCCTGAAAATCAAGACTATCCACATAGGGAGTACGACCTCTGTCTCTGCTCACACTGAGGCGACGAATATGGTCCTCCGCAGACAACAAATCCACGCTACCGTACCGCTGCGCTACTCTGATATAGATGCTGATGCTGCCATCGGGGTCCACCCGACCTCTGTCTGCATCTCAGAAAATCCATTATTGCAACCGTCATAAGACAAACACAATTAATTCATGCAATTCCTTATACAATTATCCTTACTAAGCTCCCCCGTCAATCACATATATTGTACCCAAACATGCATGTTATCAATCACAAAGGGTAACATCCCCTTAGGAAGCTTTACATAATCCGTCCACAAGGATATCCACCATCCTGGAAAGGAAAACGAAAGTGCCTCTGCCAGCCGATCTGTCCCCCAACCCTTAGCGCCAGGCGCCTCTATCCAGAACTCGCCTCTGCGGCAGATCCCTATCCAAAGGAACTGCAACATACGCTCCATACACAATGCCTACTCCATCGAGGCATCTAAAATCCAAAACGGAGGGATCAAATAACTGAATGGTTCCTGGCGCAATCCACTCCCAGTCACACATATCCTATGCGCCTCGTCCCTCGAACCTGGAGTGCGTAGTTCAACAACTACATAAAACCTCTAGCCTAGGGGGGCTCTCGAATAGTCTCTCTCCATCGCCACCAACCACGATTCTGCCTCCAAAGGCTCCAACTCAATTCCACCAACGAATCGCGGTGGTTCATCTGCCAAAACTGGCTCCGTCGATTAATGATGTCCCACAGCTCATCAGCTGTCAGCTATCCACCCTGCCTCGGTGCCTTGGCACTAATATTGGCACGGAGGGGGCTACTCGCTCAATCGGCGCCACAGAAATCACTGCCGCTGAGGATACTGCAACCAGGTGGTCCTCAGGGAGAAAGCACTGTCGGACTGCCCACTGCTCCGACAACTGCGTCACCCAGACCAGCGGCTCACTCTGTCGCTGATAAGCCTCTGACAATCCTGTCATCTGGGTCCGGAGCTCTATGACCTCAATCCGGGTATCTGGCCCCAAAACAATCCGCTCAAGCTCCACTGCTGCGATGCGTGCACACCAATCCGCACAACGCGTCGGGGAGACACAGCTCACCCCGACCAACTGCACCACAGCACACAAACAAAACTCGACCCAATCCGGCGAGAGTCTAGAGCATGTCAACCGTTCCACCGCATTATGTTGTCTGCAGCCAACATAATTGCTTAGGAGAATAAACATGCCATCACCCATCCCATCACTTGGGAGAGGTATGAAACTCAATCAGGACTCTCGCTAAAAATCACGACTCTCACGAAGTCATCCTAGGGTCCAACCACAAGCCTAGGGTTTCTACAGTCCCAACTGACCTATCCCTAAGCTCTGATACCAACCTAATCTGTCACCCCCGGGTCGGAACTGCGACCCGGGCTCGCCAACAGATCTGCCACCTATAAAAAATCCCGCATAGGCGAAGCGTCTAACCTGCAAAAGATAGTACTATAGCTACGCAAATATCAGAGCGGAAATAAAATGCTGTAAAATAAAAATCCAATCACTGTACAACATGAAATAAAGTATAATATTCATCTCCTCAAATACAAATAATCATCATACAATGTCCTCAGTACAGCATCTCTCAAACTCCCACGAGGGAGATAAACTAAAACTATAGTACATCAGTCTCTCAAAACAAAAGATCCCTCTCGAAGTAAACAACAAACCAGCTGACAGCTACAAGGAATCTCCAGCCAGGGATACAGCTACGCTCCTCGGCGGTATGGATCTAGCTCGTGACTCCCTCACCTCGAACAACGACCGAAAGATCAGCAACTCCCGCAGAAGACTCTGCAAAACAGGAGGAAGAAAAGAGGAAACAACAATGGGGGTGAAACCACTAGTAAACCAGTAGCCTCCCCCTGTGGGTAAAGCTCAAATTCCCGGCGACCCACTAAGTCTACAAGAGGCAAGAAAAGGGATAAGTGGTAAAGCTGTAAACAGAACTGCTGAATAAAAGGGGAAACCACCACTAGTATGCATCTAAATGCAATACCGAAAGAAATGACTGTATGAATGCATCAGGAAACAGTATCTGACCAAATAAACCCAATCTAGTCACCAGTAAACTGGTACTGCCTGCTCTGCTGTCGAACTCAAGAACTCAGTATCTCTACTGTCCAAATGACCGGAACCCAACACGGTTGACCGGAACCCAACACGGTCTGAAGCCCTACTCCGGAGTGGCACTCGAGGGGAGCGACCCGCACGAGTAAAGTACTCTGTCATCATATCATAAGTATCTCTATCAAGTATCTCAATAGCAGGACTGGATCATGACAATGATCAAAGTGGAAACTCCGTCCACTAATGAAACCCCGATCTGATGCAATAGTACTCAATCATGGGGAAACACCATCCACTAGAGAAATCTGTACCCATCTGATGCATAAGTAAACATACGGTCAACCGCCCATGTCCGCGGTCGCCGCAACATCCCACAAGACCAAAATCTGATAAAGTAAACAACTCTGGCTAACCGCCTAATGTCCGCGGTCACCACAATAACCCACAATCCACCTCGGGTTAAAATATCAATATCCGTCAACCGCCTACTGTCCGCGTTGCCGCAGTTCCCCCACCAATCCACAATCAAGTACTACCTGTCCGGACTCCAAGGTCCCGACTACACTATCCCAAACCCTGCTCGAACCCGAGCAAACAGACTCAAAGTTCTAAATGAGAAGGAAAAGGAAACAATCATGGTTTCTCCTAATCAAATCCCAATAATAGTGTAGCAATAAATAGTGGCCTATCTAGATGTCCATACAAGCATGCAAAAGTCCTCATGCAAGATGAAAGAGGGAATAACAAATAACAGTTCCACATGTGTAACAAATAATATCCACATAAATATAACATCATGCTAAAATCATCAGTCAACTACACATGTATATAATCCCTGGTCCATAATAAATCCCAAGTGGTACCCGCACATAGATTGTCATCATGTCCCAATAATTAGTCCATTTAACCAACTTTCATAAACTCTATGTGCTAATATGGCTGTTATATCACTATGAAATATGTCCCCGCAATCATATTTCCACCATAATATTATCCCAATAATATCCCAACATGCTATGTCCACAAAATTAATCTCAATGATAGCTCACATTTATATCAGTCATCATGCATGGTAATCAATCAATATGTCCAAAGAGGGCTTCTCTAATAAACTTAGTGAGCAAGTCAGAAGTAGAGGTATGCAACAACCACCCACATTAAAAAAGCGCGATCTACACTAAAAGAAGCTCCTCGCTGCCCGCAGTCCTCTAACACAGCAATCCACCGAAAAACTGTGCCCCACTGCACAAGACATCACACCCGGTGTAAACATACCACCAAAACAACATTTTGCTGTCTTCCAAACAGCACAGAAAAGGGTAAATACCACCTCTGTCCAGTCCTCAAAAAATTCCAGAAAATTCACGGTCGCGTTCCTCGCGAAGAGTAGCCCCAAAACGACTACTTATACGCCCAGATCCGATACCTGTAGGCCAGAAACAAATCGGACATCGCGGTAAGCCAAACCATCAAACTCACACATATGTAAAACAGCCACAGAGAAGCTTAATTCTCACCTTCGAAACGACTCGAAAAATCAATAAAAATACGAGTGCGTTTCTCTCGAGCGTAGATGTAAATCGACTATTAAACGCCTCATTCCGATGCTCGTAGGTCAAGATAGAAAATCGACAAGCCAAGCTGTCCAAACACACCACAAAAAATGGGGTCAAAAGGTGCCTCGGAACCGTGCCAAAAGTACAAAAGGAGCAAGTGATCAATACAAAAAACAACAAAGCCTTACCTCTTAGAACACGCTGTCGAAGAAATCGCCCAAAATATCCCCTGGTTAGCCCACTGTGAATTTTTGACTGAACTGCGACGAAACAGGCCGAAATGGGGAAAAATGAGCGATACTGTAAATCAGATCGCCGCTGTCGAGCCTCCAAAAAATCTGGGATGCACCACGAGGTCAAGACATCAAGAGGAGCAACTTTCAAAAGACTCTCCCTCTCATTCTCTCTCCAAGTCTCGGAAAAATGAGAAAAGAGAGAGAGGGAGAAAAGCATTTATAGGCCAGCCCAAAGAGCCCACTATGCTTTGAGCGGATTCGGGCGCCCGCTGGTTTGCGGGCCCCGAATCCGCACACCATGGCCCGCCTCCGCACAGCGCCCGGACCTCCCGGCGCGACAGACCCTGTCCCCGAACAGGGGACAGCGGCCCGGCCGAATGGGCCGCTGCCACGTGGCCCAGGCGTCGGTGGCGCCCCGCCAATGAGCGGCGCCACGTGGCGCCGCGTGCGCCGCCGCGCCCGACACTGCGGTCGGGTCGCGCCGCCCACCGCGCGTACGGCAAGAAGAGTCGCGGCCCCCCGGCGTGCACCCAGTGCACCCTGAGCCCTCCAATCCTGGGGCCGCCATGTGGCGCGCCCCGGTC
>CM055066.1:11144463-11171643 GCA_029204045.2 Tillandsia leiboldiana
TCTTCCTTTCAATTTAGTTGTGGGAACTTGAAGCCTTCACAATTTGGTTCTTTTTAAATCCCAAACCAACCTGCTTGTTTGACCTAATCCAAACATACAATCAAGTTTCTTGGAATCGGTTGAAATCCTTTGTATGTCGGATTGAGTTGATGAACTTGCTTGGTCAAAGCTGGTTGGTGACATGAATTTCCTCAAACTGTTTTCTAGAAAACCAATCTTGTCCTTATATGATTTAGCATTTGTCTCCGATTGGTTTAGCTTTTCTTGGAGATTTTATTATTATCCAATAAACGTCTCGTTTTCTCGAGATCATTAAGTTTGATCTTTAAGGCATGATTCTCGTCTTGAATCTCAAGTTCGTTGCTTTCTAAACTTCTTGATATGCTTGGCCATCTTCTTAGATTCCACAAGAAGTTGTTGATATGCCTTGTCACGCCCCGGGGTCGGAACTGCGACCCGGGGCTCGCCAACAGATCGCCAACCTATACAAATCCGCATAGGGAAGCGTCTAACCTGCAAAAGATAGTACTATAGCTACGCAAATATCAGAGCGGAAATAAAAATGCTGTAAAATAAAAATCCAATCACTGTACAACATGAAATAAAGTACAATATCCATCTCCTCAAATACAAATAATCATCATACAATGTCCTCAGTACAGCATCTCTCAAACTCCAACGAGGGAGATAAACTAAAACTATAGTACATCAGTCTCTCCAAATACAAAAGATCCCTCTCGAAGTAAACAACAAAAACCAGCTGACAGCTACAAGAATCTCCAACCAGGGGATACAGCTACGCTCCTCGGCGGTATGGATCTAGCTCGTGACTCCCTCACCTCGAACAACGACCGAAAGATCAGCACTCCCGCAGAAGGACTCTGCAAAAACAGGAGGAAGAAAAGAGGGAAACAACAATGGGGTGAGAACCACTAGTAAACCAGTAGCCTCCCCCTGTGGGTAAGCTTCAATTTCCGGCGTACCCACTAAGTCTACCCAGAGGCAAGAAAAGGGATAATTGGTAAAGCTGTAAACAGAACTGCTGAATAAAAGGGGAAACCACCACTAGTATGCCTCTAAATGCAATACCGAAAGAAATGACTGTATGAATGCATCAGGAAACAGTATCTGACCAAATAAACCCAATCTAGTCACCAGTAAAACTGGTACTGCCTACTCTACTGTCGAACTCAAGAACTCCGTATCTCTACTGTCCAAATGAGCGGGAACCCAAGACGGTCTGACCGGAACCCAACACGGTCTGAAGCCTACTCCGGAGTGGCACTCGAGGGGAGCGACCCGCACAAGTAACTCTGTCATCAGTATCATAAGTATCTCTATCAAGTATCTCAATAGCAGGACTGGATCATGACAATGATCAAAGTGGGAAACTCCGTCCACTAATGAAACCCCGATCTGATGCAATAGTACTCAATCAGTGGGAAACACCATCCACTAGAGAAATCTGATACCCAATCTGATGCATAAGTAAACATCCGGTCAACCGCCCAATGTCCGCGGTCGCCGCAACATCCCACAAGACCAAAATCTGATAAAGTAAACAACATCTGGCTAACCACCTAATGTCCGCGGTCACCACAATAACCCACAATCCACCATCGGGTAAAATAATCAATATCCGGTCAACCTCCTACTGTCCGCGGTTGCCGCAGTTCCCCCACCAATCCACAATCAAGTACCACCTGTCCCGGACTCCAAGGTCCCGACTACACTATCCCAAACCCCTGCTCGAACCCGAGCAACCAGACTCAAAAGTCTAAATGAGAAGGAGAAAGGAAACAATCATGGTTTCTCCTAAGTCAAATCCCAATATGATAGTGTAGCAATAAATAGTGGCCTATCTAGATGTCCATACAAGCATGCAAAAGTCCTCATGCAAGATGAAAGAGGGAATAACAAATAATAGTTCCACATGTGTAACAAATAATAAATCCACATAAATATAACCATCATGCTAAAATCATCAGTCAACTACACATGTATATAATCCCTGGTCCATAATAAATCCCAAAGTGGTACCCGCACATAGATATGTCATCATGTCCTAATAATTAGTCCATTTAACCAACTTTCATAAAATCTATGTTCTAATATGGCATGTTAATTATCACTATGAAATATGTCCCCGCAATCATATTTCCACCATAATATTATCCCAATAATATTCCCAACATGCTATGTCCACAAAATTAATCTCAAATGATAGGCTCACATTTATATCAGTCAATCATGCATGGTAATCAATCAATATGTCCAAAAGAGGGCTTCTCTAATAAACTTAGTGAGCAAGTTAGAAGTAGAGGTATGCAACAACCACCCACATTAAAAAAGCGCGATCTACACCAAAAGAAGCTCCTCGCTGCCCGCAGTCCTCTAACACAGCAATCCACTGAAAACTGTGCCCCACTGCACAAGACATCGCACCCGGTGTAAACATACCACCAAAACAGCATTTGCTGTCTTCCAAACAACACAGAAAAGGGTAAATACCACCTCTGTCCAGTCCTAAAAAAAATCCAGAAAATTCACGGTCGCGTTCCTCGCGAAGAGTAGCCCCAAAACAACTACTTATACGCCCAGATCCGATGCCTGTAGGCCCAGAAACAAATCGGACATCGCGGTAAGCCAAACCATCAACAACTCACACATCTTTGAAAACAGCCACAGAGAAGCTTAATTCTCACCTTCGAAAAGACCTCAGAAAAATCCAATAAAAATACGAGTGCATTGCTCTCGAAGCTTAGATGTCAATCGACTCTTTAAAGGCCTCATTCCAATGCTCGTAGGTCAAGATAGAAAATTGACAAGCCCAAGCTGTCCAAAACTCACCACAGAAAATGGGGGTCAAAAGGTGCCACGGGAACCGTGCCAAAAGTGCAAAACGGAGCGAAGTGATCAATACAAAAACGAAGCCTTACCTCTTAGGAACACGCTGTCAAAGAAATCGCCAAAAAATTCCTCCTGGTTAGCCCACTGTGAATTTTTGACTGAACTGCGACGAAAACGGGCCGAAATGGGGGAAAAGCCGAGGCGTACTGTAAAATCAAGATCGCCGTTGTCGAGCCTCCAAAAATCTGGGAATGCACCACGAGGTCAAGAACATCAAGAAGAGCAACTTTCATAAAGAACTCTCCCTCTCATTCTCTCTCTAAGTCTCGGAAAAATTAGAAAAGAGAGAGAGGGAGAAGCATTTATAGTCCAGCCCAAAGAGCCCACTATGTTTAGCGGATTCGGGCGCCCGCGGGTTTGCGGGCCTCGAATCCGCACCCGGCCCGCCTCCGCACAGCGCCCGGACCAACCCGGGCGCGACACCTGTCCCCGAACAGGGGACAACGGCCCAGCCGAATGGGCCGCTGCCACGTGGCCCAGGCGTCGGTGGCGCCCGCCAATGGAGCGGCGCCACGTGGCGCCGCGTGCGCCGCCGCGCCCGACACGGCGGTCGGTCGCGCCGCCCACGCGCATACGGCCGCAGACGCGCGGCCCCGCGTGCACCGCGTGCACCTAAGCCCTCCAATCCGGGGCCGCCACGTGGCGCGCCCCGGTCCACCGTGCACCGCGCTCCCCCGCGCTCCTGCCCGGCCTGCCCGGCCTGCCCGCGCACTCCCCCGCGCACCGTGCGCACTGCACCGGGTTAACAACATGCTGCCACGTGGCCCGCCGGTCCACCGTGCACCGGCGGCCCACATCCATGGACCGGGAGTCGTTCGCCGGCCCAATGAGAGCTTGCCACGTGTCCCAAGCCGGTCCACGGCTCCCCCCGTGCACCATTTGCACCAGAAAACTTCCGGGTCTCCGTTTTTGGGCGTCCGGACTCAGAAAAATACAAATAAATAGCCGTTTTTCAACGTTTTTCCGTGCTGAATCCAAATACGGCCTCCACTTTTCCCAAAGCTTCTTCCAAAATTCAATGGGGGTACCCGAATACACTCGGAATCCATTCAACGCACTGAGTCCATTTCTTGAGTCCGATACACACCCAAACACTCCCCTCTCCCAAGATAGCCCTCCAGAAACCACCGATCAAGCCATAAACCCCCAATGAAAATCCGGATCATCACATCCTCCCCCACTAAAAGGAAGTTTCGTCCTCGAAACTAAAACAACTAAAAATGGGGTCTCAAAACTAGGGTAGATATCCATCAACATTGTCTCCAGCTCCCAAGTCGCTACTCACTCCCATGATTACTCCTCAACAACAATAACAACAACCAGTACGGCATGGCCCGATTGCACAATCCTCTCATCACACGAGCCAGAATTTGCAACGGGCGTCCCTCGTACTCCAAACATTCACAAATCTCAAATGGAGCGAGTCAATCACGGGCGAGGGATCCAAAAGCACATCACCCCCGTGCTGAGACGTGGAAAAACCTCAGGGACTCCAACAAAAGGCTGGGAGAAAAAGGGGAGAAGAATAGTGTAATGCACACATCAACACCACACACTGGTGCCAACGCGACCAGTGCAACCCAAAACACCCCCACGCGATCATCCAAGAAGGGAAGAAGTCTTAACAAGCCGGGGTCCTCACTCGGTCACTCTCAATCCTAACCATCCAAGTGGACTGCTACACCGCAGTCTACCATCAAAAGGAACCCCCAGGGACACAACCTCGGGCCCTGATCACTTCAACGGTCCCACACAGCGCCAGCTACGAAATCCTCAAACTCAATCCCAAATAACTCTCCTGCTCCGGGTATCCGCCACCACAGTGGCCCTATCGGGGTGATACTGGATGCTCATCAATAATCCAACTATAACTTCATAGCCACTATGGGAGGCATCACTGTATCTCACAATCCATCTCCCATCACTGACGATGCTGAAATCGGCGCTGGTATCAGTCTCATCACCTATTCGTCAAGCTCTGCTAGCACCATCCGGCCCAAAAGCTCCTCACACCAACAATAACTGCCGGTCTCGGCCAGTCTCGAATAGCATCCATTATGGCCAGATTTCCACCGCTGCCCCTTATGGCTAGAACGAGTAATCCAAGGAGATATGCTCTCGAAGCTAAAACTTGTACCACCACTACTTGGCATATAGCTTCTTCTACACAGACCTTGTCACACCACCTATAAGTGTTCCACAAGCTCTAAATCACACAAAGAGGGGGTAAAATAATCAAACTATCTCGGGAAAAATATTGCCAATAATCCTTCCAAGTGCGGCTGGAACACACAATTCCTCAAATCTTAAAGGCAACAGGGCATTAGTCATTCCATCTGGCCTCACTGTACTCATAATGCCCCTACCGTGTCCTGAACACCATCTTGGCGAAAATACACAGCTGCATGATTCCAAAAAGATACATACATCATAAGGAAACGACTGCTGGAGTATAACTCCATCAAAAGGTCCTAAATAATACCCGGACCTGCCAGCGGTCACCACACAAGAACCCTCACCGTCGTGTATCAACGACGTGGCATCACCACCGTGTATCAACGGTGTGGCACTAGGTCAAACAGACCCTCGATCCATCAAATCCTGCGACTGTGCCATCAGCTCTCTCAGCTCTACAGGTGATATCCAATGAGGTGCTGTCGAGGTTGGCGCGGTTCCCAGAACCACGTCAATCGCAATCTCAATCTCCCTCATCGGCGGCATCATCCTCAACTCAGGTGGAATCACACCCGGGATCTCACGGGCAACAGGAACATCCTTGAGTCCCGGCGCCGCCGTAAGCGCCTCTCGCACTGTCGCTGCATCCTGTGTGCTCTAACTGTCTCAACAAACAAACCTCCCTTGTCTGCCTCGCAGAAGGTCATAGCCTTCTCTCTCCGCACTCAACCATTATGTGGCACTGTGCCAACCAATCCCACGCACTGGGTCAAAACACCGAACTGACACAAATACCAATAAGTCTGCCGATACCACTCGAGGTCTCAACTGCAATGGACATGATCCACCAGTCTCCTCCGCATGCACCACATCAACAGGAACCTGTATCTCTAGTGCACGTGGTAACATATATGCCTCTAATCCATGCAGGAATACAACATGCTCTAACTCCGACTGCTGTGATGAAATCACACCTGCGACACTCGATCCACTATCGTGGCGCCCTCCAACTGGGCGGCAAAGACTCATCCGCTTGACGCAAGTAGTCGTCGCTCAGTCTGCCTGAAAATCAAGACTATCCACATAGGGAGTACGACCTCTGTCTCTGCTCACACTGAGGCGACGAATATGGTCCTCCGCAGACAACAAATCCACGCTACCGCTGCGCTACTCTGATATAGATGCTGATGCTGCCATCGGGGTCCACCCGACCTCTGGCATCTCAGAAAATCCATTATTGCAACCGTCATAAGACAAAACACAATTAATTCATGCAATTCCTTATACAATTATCCTTACTAAGCTCACCCGTCAATCACATATATTGTACCCAAACATGCATGTTATCAATCACAAAGGGTAACATCCCCTTAGGTAAGCTTTACATAATCCGTCCACAAGGATATCCACCATCCTGGAAAGGAAAACGAAAGTGCCTCTGCCAGCCGATCTGTCCCCCAACCCTTAGCGCCAGGCGCCTCTATCCAGAACTCGCCTCTGGCGGCAGATCCCTATCCAAAGGAACTGCAACAGTACGCTCCATACACAATGCCTACTCCATCGAGGCATCTAAAATCCAAAACGGAGGGATCAAATAACTGAATGGTATCCTGGCGCAATCCACTCCCAGTCACACATATCCTATGCGCCTCGTCCCTCGAAACCTGGAGTGCGTAGTTCAACAACTACATAAAACCTCTAGCCTAGGGGGGCTCTCGAATAGTCTCTCCATCGCCACCAACCACGATTCTGCCTCCAAAGGCTCCAACTCAATTCCACGAATCGCGGTGGTTCATCTGCCAAAACTGGCTCCGTCGATTAATGATGTCCCACAGCTCATCAGCTGTCAGCTATCCACCCTGCCTCGGTGCCTTGGCACTAAATATTGGCACGGAGGGGGCTACTCGCTCAATCGGCGCCACAGAAATCACTGCCGCTGAGGATACTGCAACCAGGTGGTCTCAGGAGAAAAGCACTGTCGGACTGCCCACTGCTCCGACAACTGCGTCACCCAGACCAGCGGCTCACTCTGTCGCTGATAAGCCTCTGACAATCCTGTCATCTGGGTCCGGAGCTCTATGACCTCAATCCGGGTATCTGGCCCCAAAACAATCCGCTCAAGCTCCACTGCTGCGATGCGTGCACACCAATCCGCACAACGCGTCGGGGAGACACAGCTCACCCCGACCAACTGCACCACAGCACAAAACAAAACTCGACCCAATCCGGCGAGAGTCTAGAGCATGTCAACCGTTCCACCGCATTATGTTGTCTGCAGCCAACATAATTGCTTAGGAGAATAAACATGCCAATCACCCATCCCATCACTTGGGAGAGGTATGAAACTCAATCAGGACTCTCGCTAAAAATCACGACTCTCACGAAGTCATCCTAGGGTCCAACCACAAGCCTAGGGTTTCTACAGTCCCAACTGACCTATCCCTAAGCTCTGATACCAACCTAATCTGTCACGCCCCGGGGTCGGAACTGCGACCCGGGCTCGCCAACAGATCTGCCACCTATAAAAAATCCCGCATAGGCGAAGCGTCTAACCTGCAAAAGATAGTACTATAGCTACGCAAATATCAGAGCGGAAATAAAAATGCTGTAAAATAAAAATCCAATCACTGTACAACATGAAATAAAGTATAATATTCATCTCCTCAAATACAAATAATCATCATACAATGTCCTCAGTACAGCATCTCTCAAACTCCAACGAGGGAGATAAACTAAAACTATAGTACATCAGTCTCTCAAAATACAAAAGATCCCTCTCGAAGTAAACAACAAAAACCAGCTGACAGCTACAAGGAATCTCCAGCCAGGGGATACAGCTACGCTCCTCGGCGGTATGGATCTAGCTCGTGACTCCCTCACCTCGAACAACGACCGAAAGATCAGCAACTCCCGCAGAAGACTCTGCAAAAACAGGAGGAAGAAAAGAGGGAAACAACAATGGGGGTGAGAACCACTAGTAAACCAGTAGCCTCCCCCTGTGGGTAAAGCCTCAAATTCCGGCGTACCCACTAAGTCTACAAGAGGCAAGAAAAGGGATAAGTGGTAAAGCTGTAAACAGAACTGCTGAATAAAAGGGGAAACCACCACTAGTATGCATCTAAATGCAATACCGAAAGAAATGACTGTATGAATGCATCAGGAAACAGTATCTGACCAAATAAACCCAATCTAGTCACCAGTAAAACTGGTACTGCCTGCTCTGCTGTCGAACTCAAGAACTCAGTATCTCTACTGTCCAAATGACCGGAACCCAACACGGTCTGACCGGAACCCAACACGGTCTGAAGCCTACTCCGGAGTGGCACTCGAGGGGAGCGACCCGCACGAGTAAAGTAACTCTGTCATCAGTATCATAAGTATCTCTATCAAGTATCTCAATAGCAGGACTGGATCATGACAATGATCAAAGTGGGAAACTCCGTCCACTAATGAAACCCCGATCTGATGCAATAGTACTCAATCAGTGGGAAACACCATCCACTAGAGAAATCTGATACCCAATCTGATGCATAAGTAAACATACGGTCAACCGCCCAATGTCCGCGGTCGCCGCAACATCCCACAAGACCAAAATCTGATAAAGTAAACAACATCTGGCTAACCGCCTAATGTCCGCGGTCACCACAATAACCCACAATCCACCATCGGGTAAAATAATCAATATCCGGTCAACCGCCTACTGTCCGCGGTTGCCGCAGTTCCCCCACCAATCCACAATCAAGTACTACCTGTCCCGGACTCCAAGGTCCCGACTACACTATCCCAAACCCTGCTCGAACCCGAGCAACCAGACTCAAAAGTCTAAATGAGAAGGAGAAAGGAAACAATCATGGTTTCTCCTAAGTCAAATCCCAATATAATAGTGTAGCAATAAATAGTGGCCTATCTAGATGTCCATACAAGCATGCAAAAGTCCTCATGCAAGATGAAAGAGGGAATAACAAATAACAGTTCCACATGTGTAACAAATAATAAATCCACATAAATATAACCATCATGCTAAAATCATCAGTCAACTACACATGTATATAATCCCTGGTCCATAATAAATCCCAAAGTGGTACCCGCACATAGATATGTCATCATGTCCCAATAATTAGTCCATTTAACCAACTTTCATAAACTCTATGTGCTAATATGGCATGTTAATTATCACTATGAAATATGTCCCCGCAATCATATTTCCACCATAATATTATCCCAATAATATTCCCAACATGCTATGTCCACAAAATTAATCTCAAATGATAGGCTCACATTTATATCAGTCAATCATGCATGGTAATCAATCAATATGTCCAAAAGAGGGCTTCTCTAATAAACTTAGTGAGCAAGTCAGAAGTAGAGGTATGCAACAACCACCCACATTAAAAAAGCGCGATCTACACTAAAAGAAGCTCCTCGCTGCCCGCAGTCCTCTAACACAGCAATCCACCGAAAACTGTGCCCCACTGCACAAGACATCACACCCGGTGTAAACATACCACCAAAACAACATTTGCTGTCTTCCAAACAGCACAGAAAAGGGTAAATACCACCTCTGTCCAGTCCTCAAAAAATTCCAGAAAATTCACGGTCGCGTTCCTCGCGAAGAGTAGCCCCAAAACGACTACTTATACGCCCAGATCCGATACCTGTAGGCCCAGAAACAAATCGGACATCGCGGTAAGCCAAACCATCAACAACTCACACATATGTGAAAACAGCCACAGAGAAGCTTAATTCTCACCTTCGAAACGACCTCAGAAAAATCCAATAAAAATACGAGTGCGTTTCTCTCGAAGCGTAGATGTAAATCGACTATTTAAACGCCTCATTCCGATGCTCGTAGGTCAAGATAGAAAATCGACAAGCCCAAGCTGTCCAAAACACACCACAAAAAATGGGGGTCAAAAGGTGCCTCGGGAACCGTGCCAAAAGTACAAAACGGAGCAAAGTGATCAATACAAAAAACAAAGCCTTACCTCTTAGGAACACGCTGTCGAAGAAATCGCCCAAAATATCCTCCTGGTTAGCCCACTGTGAATTTTTGACTGAACTGCGACGAAAACAGGCCGAAATGGGGGAAAAGATGAGGCGTACTGTAAAATCAAGATCGCCGCTGTCGAGCCTCCAAAAAATCTGGGGATGCACCACGAGGTCAAGAACATCAAGAGGAGCAACTTTCATAAAGAACTCTCCCTCTCATTCTCTCTCCAAGTCTCGGAAAAATGAGAAAAGAGAGAGAGGGAGAAGCATTTATAGGCCAGCCCAAAGAGCCCACTATGCTTAGCGGATTCGGGCGCCCGCGGGTTTGCGGGCCCCGAATCCGCACCCGGCCCGCCTCCGCACAGCGCCCGGACCATCCCGGGCGCGACACCTGTCCCCGAACAGGGGACAGCGGCCCGGCCGAATGGGCCGCTGCCACGTGGCCCAGGCGTCGGTGGCGCCCGCCAATGGAGCGGCGCCACGTGGCGCCGCGTGCGCCGCCGCGCCCGACACGGCGGTCGGTCGCGCCGCCCACGCGCGTACGGCAGAAGAGGCGCGGCCCCGCGTGCACCGCGTGCACCTGAGCCCTCCAATCCGGGGCCGCCATGTGGCGCGCCCCGGTCCACCGTGCACCGCACTCCCCCGCGCTCCTGCCTGGCCTGCCCGGCCTGCCCGCGCACTCCCCCGCGCACCGCGCGAACTGCACCGGGTTAACAACATGCTGCCACGTGGCCCGCCGGTCCACCGTGCACCGGCGGCCCACATCCATGGACCGGGAGTCGTGCGCCGGCCCAATGAGAGCTTGCCACGTGTCCCAAGCCGGTCCACGGCTCCCCCCGTGCACCATTTGCACCAGAAAACTTCCGGGTCTCCATTTTTGGGCGTCCGGACTCAGAAAAATACAAATAAATAGCCGTTTTTCAACGTTTTTCCGTGCTGAATCCAAATACGGCCTCCGCTTTGCCCAAAGCTTCTTCCAAAATTCGACGGGGGTACCCGAATACACTCGAAATCCATTCAACGCATTGAGTCCATTTCTTGAGTCCGATACACACCCAAACACTCCCCTCTCCCAAGATAGCCCTCCAGAAACCACCGATCAAGCCATAAACCCCCAATGAAAATCCGGATCATCACATGCCTCAACGAGTTCTTCTTCGTCCGACTCCCCCTCACTTGATGACTCTCCGCGGGATGTTGATGTTTCATGCAAAATCAAAAGAATAGAGTCAGTGATTAAAGATGATAAGCAAATATTAGAAGAGGGAATTTGAGAGGCATGAAAGGCAACGACTTTTTCCTCTTTACTTGAAGTCGATTCATTAGAAGTAGAATCGTCCCAAGTTTTCGCTTGCAAAGCCTTCTTTTTTTATGATTTCGGAGAAGGACAATCCGTTGAAATATGGCCGTAGCCTTTGCATCTATAACATCGAATTTCCCCTTCGAATTCATCTTTTTCCTTAGAAGGTTTTGCAAAGCTTTTGAGGTTAGAGGATTTAGAACCTGATGATCCTTTAGTTGGTTTCGAGGATGAAGATCCATCGGTTCGATTCTTCCAAAACTTCCAACGAAATTTCTTTACGATCCGCGCCAATTGTTCTTCAAAATCGGCAAAAGAGATTTCATCGTCGGAACTTGATTCGCTATCTTCTTCCTTTGTTGATTTGAATGCAATACCTGTAAGCTTAGAAGAAGACTTGGAAGAAACTTGATTAGTAGGAAAAGTCATTTCATAAGTTTGCAAAGTACCTACTAATTCCTCTACTCTCATCTCATCCGGATGACTAACGGTTTCAATGGGGGTAACCTTTGCCCTAAACCATTCCGGAAGAGTCCGAAGTATCTTTCTTACAATTTTCGACTCCGGGATCTTTTCTCCTAAATTAGCACAAGTATTGATCACATCTTGAAGTCTAGTGTAATAATCTGTAAACAATTCATGCTCATCCATATGAATAGAGTCAAATTGACTTGTAAGCATCTGTAGCTTTTGAATTTTTACAAGATTAGTACCCTCATGTGTAATTTTGAGAATATCCCAAATTTTCTTCGTGGTTTCACACGCGGAAATTTGTGTGAACTCAGCCGAGGAAAGAGAATTAAATAAAGCGTTCATACCTTTCCCATTGTAAGAAGATCTTTCGAATTCCTCTTGGAACCATCTAGAGCGAGGTTTTGGGGTAGTAGAATTTCCTGCTTCCTCAACAGGATGCACCCAACCGTATTCCACGGATTGCCATACCCGCTCATCAATTGCGATGAGAAAAGCTCTCATCCGCACTTTCCAATAAGCATAATTAGTCCCATCAAAAAGAGGAGGTCTATAAACATTACCACTTCCACCCGACATGATAGATAAACCTAAAACCCGCTCTGATACCAGTTGTTGGTTTTTATTATATTAAGGATCCACACGGATCTAAATAGGTACTATCAAACAACTAGAGGGAGGGGTGAATAGGTGTAATACTTATAAAACCAATCTTAGTGCAAAATAAAAACCAATGTGGAAATAAAAAACAGCACACCGAGATATACGTGGAAACTCCAATCCAGGAGAAAAACCACGGGACCAACACGCAATAACAATCCACTAAGAATAGAAGAATAACAAGGTGATTACCGACTCCACGGACTCAAACCCCTCCTTCAAGTTCTTCGGACCTGCGCTCATCGATTGCACGTCCACTGCACACGTTCGAATCCACGAACGCCACTCGAATCCACGAGCACACGTTTCGAATCCACGAAACGCCTTCAACACATCGAATCCACGATGCTACGTCGAATCCACGACGCAAACTTGATAAAAGTTTCGATGGTGATCCTTTGCTTAGATTATCATTGAGGAACCGTAGAAGGAATCTCTAAGCAAAAACTAGATCAATTCGACAAAAGATAGATCTTGGAAGAACCGTCGAATTGACCTAAAAGAGGCTATAAAGAAGAACGATAAAAACCTAGCCTCTAGGGTTGCTCTCAAGTGTTTTATAAAATAATCGGTTGTTCTTGAGAAACCCTAAATGTCTATTTATAGTTTAGAAACCTTTGGAAAGAGATAAGCATCAAAAACTGACTTAACAGAATTTTTCCCGCACGACGATCCGGATCGGATTTACGGCGATCCTGACTGTCGTCTTTTTTCAGCAATTCCTGAAAAAACATAGTTCGGGATCCGGATCGGAATTCTGAACCGGATCGGAATTCTGATCCGGATCGGTTCAGGATCAGAATTCTGATCCGGACTCTGAACATCCAATTTGTCCAGTTTTTGATTTTTAAGCAATGAAAACTTATCCAAGTGTTTCTAAACTACACAAATGTATTCGGATCACCAAAATTATTTAGTTAAACGTACCTGATCATTCCGAATCCATTTTCCTTAAGATTGATGTATATGATCCACAATTCTTCAACTTCAATCTTCAAGACTCAAAACACTGAGTGTCAACTTGAGATCTTGTTGAATCTTCTCTGAGTCTTCAATTGCTGATTGACAATTTGATAACTTCAAGACTCCGACTCAACTCACGAAATATGCCAACACAAAAAGCCGTAACAATTATGCCTACTGGAAAGTACGGATGAAAGCCTTTTTAATTTCCATCGACGAACGTGTGTGGCAATCAATCGAGTTTGGATGCTCTAATCCAACTGAAATTATTGTTGATGTTCACACCATCAAACCTAGATCGAAATGGACCAAGGAAGAGATAGACTTATCTTCTTACAATGGCAAAGGTGTTAACGCTTTATTTAATGCTTTGTCACAAACTGAGTTCTCTCGCGTCTCGGCATGTGAGACTGCGAAAGAAATCTGGGATGTTCTTCAAGTTACACATGAGGGAACTAACCTTGTGAAGATTCAAAAACTGCAAATGCTTACGAGCAAGTTTGATTCCATTTTCATGGCAGAAAATGAATCATTCACAGACTACTATACACGATTGCAAGACATCGTGAATTCATGTGCTAACTTGGGAGAGAAAATTCCAGAATTTAAAATTATAAGAAGGATTCTAAGAACTCTTCCTGAAAGATTTCGTTCCAAGGTTACGGCCATTGAAACTATTAAACACCCGGACAAAATCCGTGTAGAAGAATTAGTTGGTTCATTACAAACATATAAAATGACATTTCCTACTAACTATTCTTCTGGAAAAGCATCTACTTCTAAGTCTTCAGGTTTTGCATTGAAAACAACAAAAGAAGAAGACACGGATTCATCCTCCTCAGATGATGACGAGAACCTATCTATGGAGGACTTTGAGAAGCAGCTTGCTCTCTTGACAAGAAATTTTTGCCGAAACTTTCGAAGGGGTAATTCAAGTAAAACTCCATCCTTCGAAAAGTGGAAGAAAGGCAAAGGTTTTTCAAGCCAAAAGTCAAGAAAGCAAGAAAGTTTTTCAAAGGATAAGAAAATCTCAGAGGGACAAGTCCAATGCTTCAAGTGCCGAGGGTACGGCCATATCTCAACGGAGTGTCCAAATAAGAATCCGTCAAAGAAGAAAGCGATGCAAGCCGTCACTTGGGATGACACCTCAACGTCAAATGAGTCATCTTCAAGTGATGAAGAGAATAACGCAACGGCGTTCCACGCGTCCACATCTTCACCCTTCATGTGCTTAATGGCGAGTACATCCGATTCATTGTCCAACTCCTCCCAGGTTGAAAAAACTGCAACGGACGACGAATCGAGTAACTCTGAAGGTGAAGATTTTGCTCTAGCCTACTATAAACTTTTGAGGGATTCAAAGAAACTGGCTAAGCAAAACAAGGGGTTGAGAGAGAGATTGCAGGATCTCGAAGAAGAAGTAAAAAGGGCAACTTCTCTCTCGACCGGTCTTGAAGTGGAAAGGGATAACCTGATAAAAGCAAATGCTTCACTTCAAGAGAAAAATGAGCATTTTGAGAAGGAACATGTAAAAATGATTGATAAAGCTGGTTACTTCTTGAAGCTCTATACCGAGGTCCGACAGGAGAAAATGGAAATGACGAAGACCATTTTCCAACTAAAAGATGATTTAAAGCGTTTCTCTTCTGGAAGAAGCAAGTTGGATAAGATGCTTGGTCTTGGTCAAACAAACCGATTCGGCCTCGGATACACTCAAACTGGCGACAGTCCTAGTTTGAGTGGAACAGTTTTTGTGCCCCAGTCGGTAACTCCTCTTCTGACGACGGAAATCACTGTATACAATGACAACCACCTTACCTCACCCTCTTCGGGATCGTCAAGTTCAAAGGTATGTTTTCGTTGTGATTTTGCAGGGCACATTAGAAGAAATTGCAAGATGGGAGCAAAGCGATCAACTCAAGCGCATCTTGTAATAACTACCAAAAAGGCGATTCCCCGGAAATCAAAAGAAAATTTTTCAAAGGAAAGGAGCCTTGGTAGTTCACCTCGCAAGACGATGTCAAGCAATGAATCAAACAAGACGCTTTCACCAAGGAGAATAACTTCACGAACATTACCGACGCAATCCAAAAAAGTTTGGGTGCGCAAAGGTGAAATCTTCCCTTGTCTTGTTGTTCATACTTCTTTACATGCTTGTGACAACTCGTCTTGGTATCTGGATAGTGGGTGTTCCCGTCACATGACCGGTGACAAAAACTGTTTTCAAACTTTAGAGAAAATCTCCGGAGGACATGTTGTTTTCGGAGACGGTCGTTCTTCTAAAATTGTTGGAAAAGGAACAATCGCTATTCCAGAAGGCCCGGTTTTGAACAATGTTTTATTTGTTGAAGGCCTAAAGACTAACCTCATTAGTATAAGTCAACTTTGTGACAATGATTTCTCAGTTAATTTTTCTTCAGTTGAATGTATTGTAACTGATAAGGACCATGTATTCTTTTTGAAAGGGGTTAGATCTCAAAATAATTGCTATGTTGTTTCAAACAAAATTTCTGAAAAATGTAACCTAGTTTCTTTGGATAATGAAACTCTTTGGCATGAAAGACTAGGTCACGCTAATTTTAAAGAACTAGCAAGAATTTCAAATAAAGACGTGGTTAAGGGGGTTCCTAAACTTTTATTTAAGGAAAACATTGTGTGTGGTGGTTGTCAAAAGGGAAAACAATCAAGGGTGCACATAAGAACTTGAACCACGTTGGTACCAATCGGCCATTGGAATTACTGCACATGGATTTAATAGGGCCGACTCGTCAACCATCCTTGGGAGGTAAATGGTATATTTTTCTTTTGGTTGATGATTTCTCTAGGTATTCATGGGTAACTTTTTTAAAAGAGAAAGCGGATACTTTCGGCTCTTTTCATGAGATTTGTCATCATATTATGATTGAAAGAAATGAAAAGATCGTTCGTGTTCGAAGTGATAGAGGTGGAGAATTCATTAATTCTAAATTCATTGATTTTTGCACTTCCACTGGCATAAAACATAAATTCTCAGTACCCTATACACCTCAGCAGAATGGTGTAGTCGAGCGCAAAAATAGGGTTGTTCAAGAGATGGCGCTTGTGATGCTTCATAGCTGGAATTTACCGTTATATTTTTGGGCTGAAGCTGTGAACACCGCCGTCTATGTAATTAATCGAGTGTATTTGTGCCCGGGAACTTTAAATACACTATATGACCTGTGGTTTTGTAGAAAACCAAATATCAAATATTTTCGTATCTTTGGGAGTTATTGTTACATTTTACGTGACCACGAAAATCTTAGAAAATTTGACTCTCGAAGTGACGAAGGGATTTTCATGGGTTATTCTACAAACAGTAGAGCATATCGGGTTTTTAACTTGGAATCTAAAACTGTGAAGACCCGGATCCCCACGATGAGATTACTGGTTGACCAGCAGCTTCTGGAGGCCTATATGGCGCGTCGGTGGTGTTTGTGCACCAATTGGACACTAGTGATGGACTCAGAGTGTTAAATGGATCACGAGAGTAGTCAGATGACCCCGTCGAATGCTTAGAAGTGGTTTTGCGCGCAATGGATATTAAAATTGGGCTCAGCGCGAAGTTTGGACAAAAGAACATCTTCCCGGATGCCTTCAGCAATTTTTAGAGTTGGAATTTGGCAGAACGGACTTCGGATTTGGATTCAGCGCGCGAAAACGATGAAAATGGACTATTCACTTGCATTTTTCGGAGCCCGGATGACGCGCACGATTTTCGAGGCACCTTGACACTGTTCCGGCGACGGCGGCGGCGGCGCGGGCTCGGGCAGGCACAGGCGCGGCGGCGGGCAGCGCGCAGCGCTCCGGCAGGTGCGCGGGCAGGCGCGCATGCGCGCGGGCAGGTGCGCGGTCCACGGGCCGGCGTGCACCGGAGGGAAGGACACTTGGCAATTTTTGAGTGGTCGGTGCTGTGGGCCGGGTCCACGAAGCATGTGGGGCCAGCCTCGGGGCGCGTTCGTGCAGAGGTGCAGGCGGCGTCGCAGGCGCGCACGTGGGTGCGCTGACCGCGGTTTCCCGCGCGTTGGACCCGCCACGTGTCGGCAGCAGGTTGGACCACGTGGCACGCAGCGGCTGGTCGCTTCAGCTGTTCCCTGTTATGTGTCGACGTGGCAGCATCACAGCGAACCGGGCACGTGTTGGACGGCTGATCGGGCGTCACTGTTTGCGCCCGAATTTTTCGGGCGCCCGGAAATTGTCCCCCAATGTGCCTTTTTCATCCGTATTTCAGCCTATAAATAGGTAGCAGGGGCCTATTGTGCGGGTTTTTCTGGCATTTCTGGAGCTCCCCTTCTTCACAGAGCCTTCTACTTCATCTCCTCCACCCTTCGATGGATTTTTGGAATTTTTGGAGGACGTGCCATCGACGATTATCTGCGACGCGCCGCACAGCGACGCGCTTTGGATTTTTGGCTATTACCGTCGCTCTTCAGTCCGTGAGGCACACCGAATCACCCTAATGGAATTTTGAGCTCATTTTCCATGTTGTTCACTTCTCCTCGTTTCGAGTTTTCGAGATAGTTCCCGAGGCATTTTGTAACCCCTTTTCCTGTTGTGAGAGTGTGGGACAGCGGAGGCTTGTCGATTTTCTATCTTCGCGCTCAGGCATCGGATGAAGGCATACCTATAGTCGATTTGCATCTACACTTCGCAAGGAATCTCCTGGAATTTTCTCAGATTTTTCTAAATATTTTCCGAAGGTGAAAAACTCTCTTTTCCCGAGCACTGTGTCACAGATTTTTGTATTGGACTGTTTTGAGAGGGTCCCCTTGTTGGATTTGTATCTTGAGCTACAAAACTCGGATTGGGACGTGCAGGTACTCGTATCGAAGGGCTCGTCGTGACGAAAGTAGCGGTTATTTTTCCGGATTTTTCTGAGTTCTTCTCGTAGGTGAGATTTAAGCTTTTTCGGGGTTGTATCCCGCAGTTTTTGCAGTGTAGTGGATTGTCGGCGCCCCGTAGTGTATAATTATATCTTGGCCTACAGGTGTCGGAACGGGGCGTGTAAATACTCGTTTTGGGGCTACTCGTCGCGAGGATCGCAACCGTGAATCTTCTGGAGTTTTTGGAGTGCTGAATGGAGGTGAGAATGCCCTTCTTTGTGCTATTTTGGAAAAATAGCAAGTGTATGTTTGGGGGTATTGATTAGTGAGTTGTGTTGTTTGTTGTTTGTTGTGGTGTTGCATGTTGGGATGATCTTGTTTGGAGCTGAGACTTGCGCAACATGTACCGAGGATGCTGGTTCAGCAGATTATGTTAGCAAGCGGCCACGCTCTACACCGACTTCGGCTTTGCCTGCGGAAAGCGCTTCAGGTGGGTGCTTTGTTTCCAGAACCGGTGGACGATTCTCTAATTCTGTATGTTAGGATGCATGCATGTTTAGGGTACATGGTTTATGTTTGAAAGGTAGGTAAGCTTGATAATGATAATTGTTTAAATAATTGCAAGAATAGTATTTATGATGTATACTGAGGGCTTGCATGATTTGGATGTTTATGTTGGTGAATAGTGTAAGCTTACCTAGGATAATGTTACCCTATGTGATTATGTAACATGCCATGTTAGCACATAGCCTTTTATGTGGTTGGGTTATGCTTTGGGACAGGATTTTGTAGCTATGTGCGGATTTTCACTCTGAGGAGTTGTTATGATCGACGATTATGATCAGGTGTAGGCATGTGGTTTACTTTCTATATCATTCTTGAGGACAAATGCATGCTTGTATGGACATATAGTTAGGCCACCTTTTATTGCTACACTACTTATTGGAACTTGACTTAGGAGAAACCATGCTTTTCCTTTCTCCTTCTTGTTAGTCAGGTGGTCAGTGTTGCTCGGGTTCGAGCAGGGGTTTGGGTAGTGTAGTCGGGACTTTGTGTCTGGGACAGGTTGGATTAGTTGTGGGGCTTTGCGGCAACCGTGGATATTGGGTGGTTGACCGGATGCTTATCTATGCACCAGATTGGGTATCAGTTTTCTCTAGTGGATGGAGTTTCCCACTTATCGTTTAGTTGCATCCGATTGAGGTCGGGTCTTTCTTTAGTAGTTGGGTGTAGTGATCCGGCCCTTAGGGGTATTTTTGACTCACATCTAAACCATTTAAGCTCTTAAGAGGAATAAAATTATTTAATTGTTAAAAGTTGGCCAGTGTGTGGTGCTGGTATTTTTCTGCGATAGAGCGCGGAAAATGATGGCCGACGGTGCGATCGGATCTGAAATCCGATGTCGGGATCTCCCGGAACGGAATTCTTAGTGATACGGTGGTTAGTCATGCATCGGAATCCGTGCGAAATATCTTGCACCCGTTGGAGATAAGGTGGGTTATCTCGTAGGGGATAATTAATTAATTAATTAATTATCCGATGACGGAAAATAGAATTTTCTTACGTACGAATTAAAGAGGAAATTAATTAAAGATATAATACGAGCTATATAAGGGATCCCGATTATCGGAAAGAAAAGAAAAGAAAAATAAAACCCTAACCGGTGAGTAGAGAAAGAAAGAGAAAAAGGAAAAGACGGAACCCTAGCCGGAAGAAAGGGAAAGGAGAAAGAGAAGAAGCCCGATCTTCCCGGACATCGAACCGAAGGCAAGAACGCGACCGGACAACCTTCCCGTCGATCTTCGGTTAGTAAAATAATTGCTATAAATTATTTGGGATTTTTTCCGTCGTCCTTTTGTTTGAGTTCTTGGGTTCTCCGTCGTATCCGTCACCGTCGCCGTCATCGTCGTCATGCTAGGGCACGGAACGGACGGCGGAGGCGCGCGGTGCCGCTAGGGCATCGCGTGGAGGAGAATCGCGGACGACCGATTGCCGCCGCAAGCGGCGATGGGACCGCGCGGGCACCACGCGGGCTCCGCGCGGGTCGTACCCGAGCGGGCGCCGCGCGGCCACCGCGCGGGCGGCACCCGCGCGGACCCGCAACCGCGCGGACACCGCGCGGGCGCCGCGCGGCTGCCGTGCGGGCGGCACCCGCGCGGACCCGCAACCGCGCGGGCACCGCGTAGGCGCCGCGCGGCTACCGCACGGGCGGCACCCACACGGACCCGCAACCGCGCGGGCGCCGCGCGGGCGGCACCCGCGCGGACCCGCAACCGCGCGGGCAACCCCGCCCGCGGGCGCCGTGCGGGGCCGCACCCGCGCGGGCGTCGCGCGGCCGCCGCACGGGCAGCACCCACGCGAGGCGCCGCACCGCGTGGGCGCCGCCCGCGGAGACACGCCGCGCGGTTCCGAACCGCGCGGGGCTCCGACGGACGGCGACGGCGGCGCGGGATTCCGGTTTTCGTCAACCCGGACGGTGTTGGACTTTTCCGTCGAAAAGAGTAAATTGGGTCTTTTGTTTTGCGATGTTAGTACACGTTTTTGACTATAGTTATCCTTGCGGACTTTCTTTAGGTCCAGGTGCGCAGCGGGGGTGCGCGAAGGATTCAGGTGTTTCGATTTCTCTTCAACTAGGTGGGTACGGTTGCTATAAGTGCAACAAGTGCATCTATCATCATTAAAATGCTCTTAATTTGTCTAACAAAGTAGATGGACAGTTTAACCTTTCGCATAATTGTATTTTATCTAACAATCGAAGCGGCTGCGGTCGCGGTGCTCACTACACGCCGATCTCGGCAAATCCGTTTTCGGATGCTGCACGTACACAGGCGGATTGGCCTCTGCATGGGTGTACTTTTCCGGAGAAGTGGTCTTTTTGACCCGTGTACCTCACAAAGGGGTGGGAGCCGTGAGGACCTCTTCGCGCCTGCTGCAAATAGCACACCAGCACCGTGAAGAGGTTAAAAGCATCAAAAAGGTGTTTGCGCACGAGGGGAGACTTTAGTCTCTCCAACAGGTACTCTGGGGTTGGTGCCCAACTTAATTGATAAATCTGGGGTTGGTGCCCAGCTTAATTATGTACAGGGTTTTAGCGAAAGGTTCCGGTGTAATCGGTTTGCTCCTTATTCTCTTTTGATACTTAGACATCTACTTTGTTTGTCACTTACTTTACCCACTCCGTGATAGGTGTTAGCAGGTGCGTTAGCCGGGAGGGCGGTGAGACTGCGTCACGAGGACCGTAGTCAGGATACTTGGGTTTTTATCTCGTTTTCCTTATACTTTAAATAGTTAATTTGTTTGTGGATCATATTAGTCATGGACATGTATGAGTTAGCGCTGTGGATGAGGTGTACTTTTATACTTTGATACTTATAGTGATGTTTTCATACGCGGCACGTTTTCATGATAAACCAAATGATTTCGAAAATGTTTTCTCAAAACGAAGTGCCGTGTGGGCACGGGTTTTGCAACCGCTGGTTTTATCCTTTCCAAACGTTGATGCCGCTTTAATAACAAGGTGTCGAGTGGACACCGGTCTTTTAAAACATTAGTTAAATTACTGAACTCTGTTTGACGATGTATGTCTATTGTATGGTTGATGGTTGATGTATGATGTTGTAAATGAGACGCCGTGCATGTACAAAGGAGACTCTGTCCGTGGGCAGAGAGAATTTGTGTATGTGGCGGTCTGGCACGCACCGGGGATGTGGTTTAAGTTACCTTGTTAAGAAAAAAAAAATAATACACGCAACTTTCCTCTTTGATAGACTCAAAAACCCCCGGGGGCGTGACAGATTAAATGGTATCAGAGAAAAACAACCATAACCATAGTAGACGTGATCCACATCCACAGTGCAAGGTGCCACAAGTAAATTGGACATGAGATAACCAAGGTGTAGGTGCGGTAGTACGTGAGAGTACGGGGAAAAAGGGGACGTAATATAGGTGTAATCGTAAGACAGGGTGCTAGGGTTATAACCTTAGGGTTAACATGGTTTCTCTATTTATAGCGGACGATGGCCCGGACTAGATCGTCCACCGAGAATGCGGACGCGGACAGAGTGACCCCGGCCACCGCAGAGAACCAGCTCCTCCGGCGACAACTACGGGAAATGGCCGGGCAGGTAGCGACGCTGACGGAGCAGGTTCGTCAACTGACGCAGCGACAGGAAACCGCGCCAGCCGAGCGCGATCCGACCCCTCCGCCCGAAACCACCGCACCCACTACGGAACCGCAAGGGACGGGTGGTACGACGATGGAACAGCCCCCAGCCCCAAGGGATGTACCTACTCCGACGACCTCGGGGCCCGTGTTGGGAGCGACAGCGGGGGAGGTAGGAACGACCCCTACTCTTGGGGGGTCCGCTGCTGCAGGAGGGATCACGGAGCAACGAGCGACGCGAGAAAGGGTCAGGACGAATTTGACTAAGTTCAAGAAGCATGACCTTCCCACTTTCGAGGGAGAGACGACCGATCCATGGGTCGTCGAGAAATGGGTGGATACCATGGAAAAACTCTTCGAGGACCTACTGACGGGGGAGCACGAGCGGGTTCCACTAGCCGTCCACTTTCTCGAAGGGAATGCACGCATCTGGTGGAAGACGGTACGCCCGGATCCGTCTACGAACGACCCGCTACCGACATGGTCGGCCTTTAGAGAGGAACTTTTTGGCGCTTTCTTCTTCGATAGCGTCAAGCGGCAATTGGAAGACGACCTGAAGAACATTAGACAAGGGAACCGCTCGGTCATGGAATATCAAAGAGAGTTTGTAAGATTGGTTAACTGCGTCCCGTTTGTTATACGGGATGAACCCCACAAGGCCCGTCTTTTTGTGGACGGGTTACGGAGCGACATCTTCGAGATGGTTCAGGCAGCGGACCTGCGCACGTTTAGGGAGGTGGTGGACAGGGCCACCATTGTGGAGCGGGGTTTCGCTATCACCCGAGCTCGACCTGAGGGATCAGAAAATAACCGGGAGAGGAAGCGGACACAGACTTACCCGGGAGGGGGCCCGTCTGGTGGGAGCCGACCCCGAAAGTACCCCAAGACGCAACGAGGAAGGAAGAGTGCGCCTACCGGAAAGCCGCGACCAGCGATCAAGCCATGTGTTATTTTCGGAGCATCGCATCCAGTGACGGAATGCCCTAAGAGACAGGATCACTGTTACCGCTGCAGCAAACCGGGGCATTTCCGATTCAACTGTCCCCTGAATACTGGAGCGGCATCCTCCGCAGCTTCCACCCCAACGGCGCAGCCACCAGGACGGGGTAGAGCATCAACGGGGATGCCCCCACACCCTCCGGCGCCAAGAGCAGAAGGAGAATCGCGACCCCAACCAGGAGGGAGGCTCTACTCCATGGGCCAGCATGGAGTGACACTGCCAGAGGAGGTGGTCGCAGGTATTACCTCCATTTCTAATTTTTGAGCTCGAACCCTGTTTGACACCGGGGCGACTCGCTCCTTTATTTCCCGCACTTTTGCACAAACACATCTGCTAGAAAGTAGTCCCCTTGATGTCTTACTGACCGTCCAGACCCCTGGGGGGGCCAATCGCGGCGACTGGACTAGTACCCTCGTGTTCAATAAGACTTGGAAGGTTGTCGTGCCCCTGGGATCTGGTGGTCATACCGCTAAAAGAATACGACGTGGTTTTGGGCATGGACTGGCTTACCGAGTATCAGGCGGTCATCGACTGCGAGAAGCGCCAGGTGCAACTACAGAAGCCGGGATTCCAAGAAAACGTGTACTTGGCATGTAAAAGCACTTCCTTTTTGTCTATCATCTCCGCGTCGCGGGCTAGGAAGTTGATGGAGGGCGGGTGCGTGGCCTATCTAGCCTCGGTAGATTTAACCACCCGACCCGTTCCCTCGCCTTTCGAAATTCCAGTGGTAAAGAAATTTCCGGATGTATTTCCGGCAGAGCTCCCCAGAATGCCACCGGAACGAGAGGTCGACTTCCCTATTGAACTACTTCCCGACACCAAACCCATCACCAAGGCACCGTACAGGATGGCCTTTGCGGAGTTGAAGGAACTCAAGGCACAGTTGGAGGACCTTTTGGATAAGGGTTTCATCAGACCTAGCGCGTCACCCTGGGGCGCGCCCGTCCTGTTTGTAAGGAAGAAGGACAAAAGTCTCCGGTTGTGCATCGACTACCGGGAGATAAATAAGGTCACCGTTAAGAACAAGTACCCCCTGCCAAGGATCGACGACCTCTTCGACCAACTACAGGGGGCGAGGGTGTTTTCAAAGATTGACCTGCAGTCGGGCTATCATCAGGTCCAGGTCAAGGGGGAGGACATCCCCAAAACGGCTTTCCGGACTCGCTACGGCCATTACGAATTTACAGTAATGCCATTCGGGCTCACAAATGCCCCGGCGGTGTTCATGGACATGATGAACAGGGTATTCAAACCCTTCCTGGACTTATTCGTGGTGGTCTTCATCGACGATATCCTCATCTACTCCCGTACAGGCGAGGAACACGAAGAACATCTACGCACAGTCCTCCAGACCCTACGGGAACAGAAACTCTACGCCAAACTCAAAAAGTGTGAGTTTTGGCTCCATGAGGTCGGCTTCTTGGGGCACGTAATCTCGGCGGCTGGAGTCGCAGTCGATCCGAAGAAGATAGATTCGGTGACGGACTGGCCCCAACCGACGACGGTGACGGAGATTCGAAGCTTCCTGGGATTAGCCGGGTACTACCGGCGCTTCGTGGAGGGTTTCTCCAAGATAGCCACCCCCTTAAACCGTTTGACTAGAAAGGGGGAAAAGTTCATCTGGACGGACAAATGTCAGAGGAGCTTCGAGGAGCTCAAGGATAGATTGACGCGAGCCCCGATTCTCGCCCTGCCAGAACCAGGGGAGGATTATGAAGTGTATTGCGATGCGTCGCGAAACAGACTGGGTGGAGTACTCATGCAACGGGGAAAGGTTATAGCCTATGCGTCAAGGCAGCTCAAGGAATACGAGCGGAACTTCCCCGTGCACGATTTGGAACTCGCAGCGGTTATGTTCGTCCTCAAGCTTTGGAGACACTACCTGTATGGGGCACACTCCAATGTGTACTCAGATCATAAAAGTCTTAAGTACCTTTTCACCCAAAAGGAGTTAAATTTGCGACAAAGACGGTGGCTCGAGCTACTGAAGGATTACGGTTTAACGATCCACTACCACCCGGGAAAGGCAAACGTGGTGGCCGACGCCCTGAGCCGCAAGGGGCAGGCCGAGGAGGCAGGGGTAAGTGCCATCACCCAGCAAGATAGTCTGATTGCGGAATTTTTGCGATTAAGACTAGAAGTAGTACCGGCGGGTACAGTCGCACAACTTCTGACACTGGTGGTCAGACCTACCTTGCTTGACAGAATTCTCGAGGGGCAGTCGACTGATGACCAACTCCAGCTGGTGCGAAGTAGAGTAACTGCCGACCAAGAAGGTGATTTCACAGTAAACTCCGATGGCATGATACGATTTCGGGGACGAATCTGCGTGCCGGATCTACCGGAACTCAAAGAGGAATCCTGCGGAAGGCGCATACTGCTCCATATGCAGCGCACCCCGGGGGAACGAAGATGTACAAGGACGTCAAACAGTCCTTCTGGTGGCCCAAAATGAAGGAAGACGTGACTCGGTTTGTGGCACACTGCCTGGTGTGCCAACGGGTGAAGGCCGAGCACCAGCGTCCGGCAGGAAAATTGCAACCCTTACCGGTGCCCGAGTGGAAGTGGGACATGATTACCATGAATGTTGTGACCGGGTTCCCGAGATCGTCACAGGGACACGATGCAATATGGGTGATTGTGGACCGTCTGACGAAATCGGCCCACTTTCTTGGCCATACACACGACGTGGACGCGGGAACGACTGGCACAAACCTACATCAACGAGATAGTAAGGTTGCATGGGGTGCCGACATCCATCACGTCGGACAGGGACACGCGATTTGTGTCAAACTTTTTGGCAGAGCCTGCAGCGAGCAATGGGAACCAAGTTGCACTTCAGTACGGCTTTTCACCCGCAGACCGATGGACAATCAGAGCGGGGTGATACAAATTGTGGAGGACATGCTTTGAGCATGCGTTTTGGACTTGGGCGAAGGGTGGGCACGGTGTTTGCCCCTAGTGGAATTTGCCTACAATAACAGTTACCAGGCCAGCATTCAGATGGCACCATACGAGGCCCTGTACAGGCGCCGCTGTCGGTCTCCAATATGCTGGGATGACTTGGGTGAGCGTAAGTTTCTGGGCCCAGATTTGGTGGAGGAGACCGAAGCAAAGGTGCGATTGATTAGACAAAGGCTACTGACCGCCCAGAGCAGACAGAAAAGCTACGCGGACAACAGACGCCGAGACTTAGAGTTCATGGTGGGTGAGCATGCGTTACTCCGAGTTTCGCCCTCCAAGGGGAACCGACGCTTCGGCATAAAGGGAAAGTTAAGCCCGAGGTACGTAGGACCGTTCGAGATCCTAGAACGCGTAGGACCGGTGGCGTACCGATTAGCCCTGCCGCCGAACCTCGAACGAGTCCATAACGTGTTCCATGTCTCAATGCTCCGGAAGTACCTAGCTGATCCCTCTCATGCCTTGGATGCCTCCACCATCGAGTTGCGAGAGGATTTAAGCGTCGAGGAGACGCCGGTGCGGATTTTGGCGAGAGAGGACAAGAAGTTGCGCAAACGAACAATCCCCTATATAAAGGTCCAGTGGAGCAACCACGAAGAGCGCGAGGCGACTTGGGAACTGGAATCGAAGATGAGAGAATGTTTTCCCGAATTGATTAGTGGGGTTTGTACTTAAGTTTCGGGACGAAACTTTTTATAAAGTGTGAGTGGTGTAGTGATCCGGCCCTTAGGGGTATTTTTTGACTCAC
>CM055066.1:11171743-11262922 GCA_029204045.2 Tillandsia leiboldiana
GTTTAAAAGCATCAAAAAGGTGTTTGCGCACGAGGGATACTTTAGTCTCTTCCAACAGGTACTCTGTGGTTGGTGCCCAACTTATTGATAAATCTGGGTTGTGCCCAGCTTAATTTATTCAGGTTTAGCGAAAGGTTCCTGTAACGGTTTGCTCCTTATTCTCTTTTGATACTTAGACATCTACTTTGTTTGTCACTTACTTTACCCCACTCCGTGATAGGTGGTTAGCAGGTGCGTGCCGGGAGGGCGTTGAGACGTCTGCGTCACGAGGACCGTAGTCCCAGGTACTTGGTTTTTATCCTCGTTTTCCTGATATAACTTTAAATATTATTTGTTTGTGGATCATATTGTCATGGACATGTATGGTTAGCGCTGTGGATGAGGTGTACGTTTATACTTGTGATACTTAAGGATGTTTTTTCCTACGCGGCCCTACTATTTCATGATAAACCCATGATTTCGAAAACATGTTTTCTCAAAACGAAGTGCCGTGTGGGCACGGGTTTTGCAACCGCTGGTTTTATCCTTTTCCAAACGTTGATGCCGCTTTAATAACAAGGTGTCGAGTGGACACCGGTCTTTTAAAACATAGTTAAATTACTGAACTCTGTTTGACGATGTATGTCTATTGTATGGTTGATGGTTGATGTATGATGTTGTAAATGAGACGCCGTGCATGTACAAAGGAGACTCTGTCCGTGGGCAGAGAGAATTTGTGTATGTGGCGGTCTGGCACGCACCGGGGATTGTGGTTTAAGTTACCTTGTTAAGAAAAAAAAAATAATACACGCAACGTTTCCTCTTTGATAGACTCAAAAAACCCCCGGGGGGCGTGACAGATTAAATGGTATCAGAGAAAAACAACCATAACCATAGTAGACGTGATCCACATCCACAGTGCAAGGTGCCACAAGTAAATTGGACATGAGATAACCAAGGTGTAGGTGCGGTAGTACGTGAGAGTACGGGGAAAAAGGGGACGTAATATAGGTGTAATCGTAAGACAGGGTGCTAGGGTTATAACCTTAGGGTTAACATGGTTTCTCTATTTATAGCGGACCGATGGCCCGGACTAGATCGTCACCGAGAATGCGGACGCGGACAGAGTGACCCCGGCCACCGCAGAGAACCAGCTCCTCCGGCGACAACTACGGGAAATGGCCGGGCAGGTAGCGACGCTGACGGAGCAGGTTCGTCAACTGACGCAGCGACAGGAAACCGCGCCAGCCGAGCGCGATCCGACCCCTCCGCCCGAAACCACCGCACCCACTACGGAACCGCAAGGGACGGGTGGTACGACGATGGAACAGCCCCCAGCCCCAAGGGATGTACCTACTCCGACGACCTCGGGGCCCGTGTTGGGAGCGACAGCGGGGGAGGTAGGAACGACCCCTACTCTTGGGGGGTCCGCTGCTGCAGGAGGGATCACGGAGCAACGAGCGACGCGAGAAAGGGTCAGGACGAATTTGACTAAGTTCAAGAAGCATGACCTTCCCACTTTCGAGGGAGAGACGACCGATCCATGGGTCGTCGAGAAATGGGTGGATACCATGGAAAAACTCTTCGAGGACCTACTGACGGGGGAGCACGAGCGGGTTCCACTAGCCGTCCACTTTCTCGAAGGGAATGCACGCATCTGGTGGAAGACGGTACGCCCGGATCCGTCTACGAACGACCCGCTACCGACATGGTCGGCCTTTAGAGAGGAACTTTTTGGCGCTTTCTTCTTCGATAGCGTCAAGCGGCAATTGGAAGACGACCTGAAGAACATTAGACAAGGGAACCGCTCGGTCATGGAATATCAAAGAGAGTTTGTAAGATTGGTTAACTGCGTCCCGTTTGTTATACGGGATGAACCCCACAAGGCCCGTCTTTTTGTGGACGGGTTACGGAGCGACATCTTCGAGATGGTTCAGGCAGCGGACCTGCGCACGTTTAGGGAGGTGGTGGACAGGGCCACCATTGTGGAGCGGGGTTTCGCTATCACCCGAGCTCGACCTGAGGGATCAGAAAATAACCGGGAGAGGAAGCGGACACAGACTTACCCGGGAGGGGGCCCGTCTGGTGGGAGCCGACCCCGAAAGTACCCCAAGACGCAACGAGGAAGGAAGAGTGCGCCTACCGGAAAGCCGCGACCAGCGATCAAGCCATGTGTTATTTTCGGAGCATCGCATCCAGTGACGGAATGCCCTAAGAGACAGGATCACTGTTACCCGCTGCAGCAAACCGGGGCATTTCCGATTCAACTGTCCCCTGAATACTGGAGCGGCATCCTCCGCAGCTTCCACCCCAACGGCGCAGCCACCAGGACGGGGGTAGAGCATCAACGGGGATGCCCCCACACCCTCCGGCGCCAAGAGCAGAAGGAGAATCGCGACCCCAACCAGGAGGGAGGCTCTACTCCATGGGCCAGCATGGAGTGACACTGCCAGAGGAGGTGGTCGCAGGTATTACCTCCATTTCTAATTTTTTGAGCTCGAACCCTGTTTGACACCGGGGCGACTCGCTCCTTTATTTCCCGCACTTTTGCACAAACACATCTGCTAGAAAGTAGTCCCCTTGATGTCTTACTGACCGTCCAGACCCCTGGGGGGGCAATCGCGGCGACTGGACTAGTACCCTCGTGTTCAATAAGACTTGGAAGGTTGTCGTGCCCCTGGGATCTGGTGGTCATACCGCTAAAAGAATACGACGTGGTTTTGGGCATGGACTGGCTTACCGAGTATCAGGCGGTCATCGACTGCGAGAAGCGCCAGGTGCAACTACAGAAGCCGGGATTCCAAGAAAACGTGTACTTGGCATGTAAAGCACTTCCTTTTTGTCTATCATCTCCGCGTCGCGGGCTAGGAAGTTGATGGAGGGCGGGTGCGTGGCCTATCTAGCCTCGGTAGATTTAACCACCCGACCCGTTCCCTCGCCTTTCGAAATTCCAGTGGTAAAGAAATTTCCGGATGTATTTCCGGCAGAGCTCCCCAGATGCCACCGGAACGAGAGGTCGACTTCCCTATTGAACTACTTCCCGACACCAAACCCATCACCAAGGCACCGTACAGGATGGCCTTTGCGGAGTTGAAGGAACTCAAGGCACAGTTGGAGGACCTTTTGGATAAGGGTTTCATCAGACCTAGCGCGTCACCCTGGGGCGCGCCCGTCCTGTTTGTAAGGAAGAAGGACAAAAGTCTCCGGTTGTGCATCGACTACCGGGAGATAAATAAGGTCACCGTTAAGAACAAGTACCCCCTGCCAAGGATCGACGACCTCTTCGACCAACTACAGGGGGCGAGGGTGTTTTCAAAGATTGACCTGCAGTCGGGCTATCATCAGGTCCAGGTCAAGGGGGAGGACATCCCCAAAACGGCTTTCCGGACTCGCTACGGCCATTACGAATTTACAGTAATGCCATTCGGGCTCACAAATGCCCCGGCGGTGTTCATGGACATGATGAACAGGGTATTCAAACCCTTCCTGGACTTATTCGTGGTGGTCTTCATCGACGATATCCTCATCTACTCCCGTACAGGCGAGGAACACGAAGAACATCTACGCACAGTCCTCCAGACCCTACGGGAACAGAAACTCTACGCCAAACTCAAAAAGTGTGAGTTTTGGCTCCATGAGGTCGGCTTCTTGGGGCACGTAATCTCGGCGGCTGGAGTCGCAGTCGATCCGAAGAAGATAGATTCGGTGACGGACTGGCCCCAACCGACGACGGTGACGGAGATTCGAAGCTTCCTGGGATTAGCCGGGTACTACCGGCGCTTCGTGGAGGGTTTCTCCAAGATAGCCACCCCCTTAAACCGTTTGACTAGAAAGGGGGAAAAGTTCATCTGGACGGACAAATGTCAGAGGAGCTTCGAGGAGCTCAAGGATAGATTGACGCGAGCCCCGATTCTCGCCCTGCCAGAACCAGGGGAGGATTATGAAGTGTATTGCGATGCGTCGCGAAACAGACTGGGTGGAGTACTCATGCAACGGGGAAAGGTTATAGCCTATGCGTCAAGGCAGCTCAAGGAATACGAGCGGAACTTCCCCGTGCACGATTTGGAACTCGCAGCGGTTATGTTCGTCCTCAAGCTTTGGAGACACTACCTGTATGGGGCACACTCCAATGTGTACTCAGATCATAAAAGTCTTAAGTACCTTTTCACCCAAAAGGAGTTAAATTTGCGACAAAGACGGTGGCTCGAGCTACTGAAGGATTACGGTTTAACGATCCACTACCACCCGGGAAAGGCAAACGTGGTGGCCGACGCCCTGAGCCGCAAGGGGCAGGCCGAGGAGGCAGGGGTAAGTGCCATCACCCAGCAAGATAGTCTGATTGCGGAATTTTTGCGATTAAGACTAGAAGTAGTACCGGCGGGTACAGTCGCACAACTTCTGACACTGGTGGTCAGACCTACCTTGCTTGACAGAATTCTCGAGGGGCAGTCGACTGATGACCAACTCCAGCTGGTGCGAAGTAGAGTAACTGCCGACCAAGAAGGTGATTTCACAGTAAACTCCGATGGCATGATACGATTTCGGGGACGAATCTGCGTGCCGGATCTACCGGAACTCAAAGAGGAAATCCTGCGGAAGGCGCATACTGCTCCATATGCAGCGCACCCCGGGGGAACGAAGATGTACAAGGACGTCAAACAGTCCTTCTGGTGGCCCAAAATGAAGGAAGACGTGACTCGGTTTGTGGCACACTGCCTGGTGTGCCAACGGGTGAAGGCCGAGCACCAGCGTCCGGCAGGAAAATTGCAACCCTTACCGGTGCCCGAGTGGAAGTGGGACATGATTACCATGAATGTTGTGACCGGGTTCCCGAGATCGTCACAGGGACACGATGCAATATGGGTGATTGTGGACCGTCTGACGAAATCGGCCCACTTTCTGGCCATACACACGACGTGGACGCGGGAACGACTGGCACAAACCTACATCAACGAGATAGTAAGGTTGCATGGGGTGCCGACATCCATCACGTCGGACAGGGACACGCGATTTGTGTCAAACTTTTGGCAGAGCCTGCAGCGAGCAATGGGAACCAAGTTGCACTTCAGTACGGCTTTTCACCCGCAGACCGATGGACAATCAGAGCGGGTGATACAAATTGTGGAGGACATGCTTTGAGCATGCGTTTTGGACTTGGGCGAAGGGTGGGCACGGTGTTTGCCCCTAGTGGAATTTGCCTACAATAACAGTTACCAGGCCAGCATTCAGATGGCACCATACGAGGCCCTGTACAGGCGCCGCTGTCGGTCTCCAATATGCTGGGATGACTTGGGTGAGCGTAAGTTTCTGGGCCCAGATTTGGTGGAGGAGACCGAAGCAAAGGTGCGATTGATTAGACAAAGGCTACTGACCGCCCAGAGCAGACAGAAAAGCTACGCGGACAACAGACGCCGAGACTTAGAGTTCATGGTGGGTGAGCATGCGTTACTCCGAGTTTCGCCCTCCAAGGGGAACCGACGCTTCGGCATAAAGGGAAAGTTAAGCCCGAGGTACGTAGGACCGTTCGAGATCCTAGAACGCGTAGGACCGGTGGCGTACCGATTAGCCCTGCCGCCGAACCTCGAACGAGTCCATAACGTGTTCCATGTCTCAATGCTCCGGAAGTACCTAGCTGATCCCTCTCATGCCTTGGATGCCTCCACCATCGAGTTGCGAGAGGATTTAAGCGTCGAGGAGACGCCGGTGCGGATTTTGGCGAGAGAGGACAAGAAGTTGCGCAAACGAACAATCCCCTATATAAAGGTCCAGTGGAGCAACCACGAAGAGCGCGAGGCGACTTGGGAACTGGAATCGAAGATGAGAGAATGTTTTCCCGAATTGATTAGTGGGGTTTGTACTTAAGTTTCGGGACGAAACTTTTTATAAAGTGTGAGTGGTGTAGTGATCCGGCCCTTAGGGGTATTTTTGACTCACATCTAAACCATTTAAGCCCTTAAGAGGAATAAAATTATTTAATTGTTAAAAGTTGGCCAGTGTGTGGTGCTGGTATTTTTCTGCGATAGAGCGCGGAAAATGATGGCCGACGGTGCGATCGGATCTGAAATCCGATGTCGGGATCTCCCGGAACGGAATTCTTAGTGATACGGTGATTAGTCATGCATCGGAATCCATGCGAAATATCTTGCACCCATTGGAGATAAGGTGGGTTATCTCGTAGGGGATAATTAATTAATTAATTAATTATCCGATGACGAAAAATAGAATTTTCTTACGTACAAATTAAAGAGGAAATTAATTAAAGATATAATACGAGCTATATAAGGGATCCCGATTATCGGAAAGAAAAGAAAAGAAAAATAAAATTAAAGAGGAAATTAATTAAAGATATAATACGAGCTATATAAGGGATCCCGATTATTGGAAAGAAAAGAAAAGAAAAATAAAACCCTAACCGGTGAGGAGAGAAAGAAAGAGAAAAAGGAAAAGACAGAACCCTAGCCGGAAGAAAGGGAAAGGAGAAAGAGAAGGAGCCCGATCTTCCCGGACATCGAACCGAAGGCAAGAATGCGACCGGACAACCTTCCCGTCGATCTTCGGTTAGTAAAATAATTGCTATAAATTATTTGGGATTTTTCCGTCGTCCTTTTGTTTGAGTTCTTGGGTTCTCCGTCGTATCCGTCACCGTCGCCGTCATCGTCGTCATGCTAGGGCACGGAACGGACGGCGGAGGCGCGCGGTGCCGCTAGGGCATCGCGCGGAGGAGAATCGCGGACGGCCGATCGCCGCCGCAAGCGGCGATGGGACCGCGCGGGCACCGCGCGGGCTCCGCGCGGGTCGTACCCTAAAACCGCAACCGGGCGGGCACCGCGCGGGCGCCGCGCGGCTGCCGCGCGGACCCGCAACCGCGCGGGCACCGCGCGGGCGCCGCGCGGCTGCCGCGCGGGCGGCACCCGCGCGGACCCGCAACCGCGCGGGCAACCCCGCGGGCGGGCGCCGTGCGGGGCCGCACCCGCGCGGGCGTCGCGCGGCCGCCGCACGGGCCGCACCCGCGCTGGCGTCGCGCGGCCGCCGCACGGGCAGCACCCGCGCGAGGCACCGCGCCGCGTGGGCGCCGCCCGCGGAGACACGCCGCGCGGTTTCGAACCGCGCGGGGCTCCGACGGACGGCGACGGCGGCGCGGGATTCCGGTTTTCGTCAACCCGGACGGTGTTGGACTTTTCCGTCGAAAAGAGTAAATTGGGTCTTTTGTTTTGGGATGTTAGTACACGTTTTTGACTATAGTTATCCTTGCGGACTTTCTTTAGGTCCAGGTGCGCAGCGGGGGTGCGCGAAGGATTCAGGTGTTCCGATTTCTCTTCAACTAGGTGGGTACGGTTGCTATAAGTGCAACAAGTGCAGTAAGTGCATCTATCATCATTAAAATGCTCTTAATTTGTCTAACAAAGTAGATGGACAGTTTAACCTTTCGCATAATTGTATTTTATCTAACAATTGAAGCGGCTGCGGTCGCGTTGCTCACTACACGCCGATCTCGGTAAATCCGTTTTCGGATGCTGCACGTACACAGGCGGATTGGCCTCCGCATGGGTGTACTTTTCCATAGAAGTGGTCTTTTTGACCCGTGTACCTCACAAAGGGGTGGGAGCCGTGAGGACCTCTTCGCGCCTGCTGCAAATAGCACACCAGCACCGTGAAGAGGTTAAAAGCATCAAAAAGGTGTTTGCGCACGAGGGGAGACTTTAGTCTCTCCGACAGGTACTCTGGGGTTGGTGCCCAACTTAATTGATAAATCTGGGGTTGGTGCCCAGCTTAATTATGTACAGGGTTTTAGCGAAAGGTTCCGGTGTAATCGGTTTGCTCCTTATTCTCTTTTGATACTTAGACATCTACTTTGTTTGTCACTGACTTTACCCACTCCGTGACAGGTGTTACCAGGTGCGTTAGCCGGGAGGGCGGTGAGACTGCGTCGCGAGGACCGTAGTCAGGATACTTGGATTTTTATCTCGTTTTCCTTATACTTTAAATAGTTAATTTGCTTGTGGATCATATTAGTCATGGACATGTATGAGTTAGCGCTGTGGATGAGGTGTACTTTTATACTTTGATACTTATAGTGATGTTTTCATACGCAGCACGTTTTCATGATAAACCAAATGATTTCAAAAATGTTTTCTCAAAACGAAGTGCCGTGTGGGCACGGGTTTTGCAACCGCTGGTTTTATCCTTTCCAAACGTTGATGCCGCTTTAATAACAAGGTGTCGAGTGGACACCGGTCTTTTAAAACATTAGTTAAATTACTGAACTCTGTTTGACGATGTATGTCTATTATATGGTTGATGGTTGATGTATGATGTTGTAAATGAGACGCCGTGCATGTACAAAGGAGACTCTGTCCGTGGGCAGAGAGAATTTGTGTATGTGGCAGTCTGGCACGCACCGGGGATGAGGTTTAAGTTACCTTGTTAAGAAAAAAAAAATAATACACGCAACTTTCCGCTTTGATAGACTCAAAAACCCCCGGGGGCGTGACATTGGGTTTTCCCACTTTGATCAGGTTTGTGATCAAAGTCCTGCTATACAGAGATACTTGTTACAGAGATACTTTACTCGTGTGGGTCGCTCCCCTCGAGTGCCACTTCGGAGGTGGGCTTTTCGGACCCAGCCTTGTGTGCCGGTCTGATACTTATTTTGGGATGCGAGCCGTGCGGGCCGATCTCGCGGTTTCGAGCCATGTGTGCAGATTCCGCTGAGCAGGCAATGCCAGTTTTACTGGTGGCACTAGATTGGGTTATTACAGATATTTGCTTTATTGTTGCACTCGTGTCAGGGGGACCGAGTGGAGTCTAGTAGCTGTGTTTAGACCAGTGCTAGTGTTGTTGGGAACCGTTTGGGTATCGACGGTGGTCCCAAGGTCATTGTGAGTTGTTGACCGTTGTGAGAGAGGCTTGGTGATCTTGAGTTTATCCGTTCTGAGAGAGAGCATGGATTTTGACTATAGCCTGCATGTGCCACTACTCGATAGCGAGTTAGTCCGTTTGGACGCCCTACGTAATTCCTGCCCGTCAGCGGGAGGTGGTTGTAGGTAGGCGCAGGTTTGACTGGACCCGATGTGGCAGTCAGCTCGATTGGGTCGATTGAGCACCTCGTGTGCGAGTGTTGCATATCTTTATCAGAGTTTCCCCATTTGAGCATTTAGATAGAGGCATGGTTGCTGTTGAGGATCTCCAGCTGTCTTATTTTAGTCTTTACTGCTTTGGTTACTTCATGCCTCTAGTGGACTTAGTGGGCAGATCGTCGGGCCTGGTGGCGGTACCCACTGAGGACTCCCTTTTTAGGTGTAGTTCTCACACCCGTTGGGGGTTTTCCCCCTCCTCTTCTTTTCTCTCCTTTGTTTTGCAGAGTCTTAGCGGGTGTTGTTGATTATGCGGTTGTTGATCGAGGCGAGGGAGTCGCGTGCTAGATCCCTACCCGCCGTTGGAGAGTAGCGGTACCCCTTCAGAGGAGATCTTCAGTAGATTAGTCTTTTTATTTTCCTCTTTTGAGAGATTGATGTAGCGAGGACATGTTATGTATTGAGAGCCTGTACACTAATGTATTTATTGGAGTTACCTCCCTGTTGAGTTCTGAGTTTTGTATATGAGGATATTCTATGATTATCATTTTTGGGAGATGGACATTGTTGTATTATTTCCAGTTGTACAGTGATTGATTTTGGTTTACAGCAGATTTTTATTTATAGCTCTGATATCTGTTTAGCTGTAGTACTTTTCTTGCAGGTAGGACGCTTCGCCTATGCGGGTTTGGCATAGGTGGCGGATCTGTTGGCGAGCCCGGGTCGCAGTTTCGACCCCGGGGTGTGACAAAAACGATGGTAGAATCTATAAATGTTAAAGTAGATGAAGCTTTTCACTTTGCATCTGATAAATCTACCCCTGATATGTCTCTTGATGATGATTCTCCTGCAAATGCATCTTCTCATAATAATTCTTCCGATAATGTTGATGCATCTAATGGTTCTTCAAGTTTATCTGATGTGCAGGAATTATGACATGTACCTCCGAGTACTCCGTTACCTCAAACGTTACGCATCTCCAAGGATCATCCAGAATCTAACATTATTGGAGACCCACACGAAGGAGTCAGGACTCGGAGACAGTTGATTTGTGGAGTCGCATGTTACGTCTCCATGATTGAGCCAAAGAACATTGATGAAGCTCTTCAGGATGACTACTGGATTGAAGCGATGCAGGAAGAGCTCCATCAGTTCGAACGAAACAAAGGCTGGGAATTAACGAAGCCTCCAAAGCAACACAACGTGATTGGTACTAAATGGATTTTCAAGAATAAGAAAAACGAGGATGGTACCATCATCAGGAACAAAGCACGTCTAGTTGCTCAAGGCTATTCACAAATTGAAGGTATAGACTTTGATGAAACGTTCACCCCGGTAGCTAGACTCGAGTCAATTCGTATTTTATTCGCTATTGCTTGTCATTTTAAAATAAAACTCTTTCAAATGGACGTTAAGAGCGTGTTTTTAAATGGGTTTTTAAACGAGGAAGTTTATGTGGCTCAACGGAAAGGTTTTGTAGACTATAAACAACCTAACCATGTTTTTCGTTTGAAAAAGGCTCTTTACGGTCTAAAACAAACACCGCGAGCGTGGTACGAAAGGTTGACAAAGCACCTATTAGAAAAGGGCTATACTCGAGGGGGAGCTGACCGGACTCTCTTTGTGAAGCATTATCAGGATAACTTCATTGTGGCACAAATCTATGTCGATGACATTGTATTTGGGGCAACAAGAGATAATGATGCTTCTAAATTCGCGGAAACCATGGAAAGCGAATTTGAGATGTCAATGATGGGCGAACTGACGTACTTGAGATGTCAATGATTGCAAGTGAAACAAAATGATGATGGCATCCATTTGTGTCAATCCAAGTATGCAAGGGAGTTGGTGAAGAAATTCGATTTAGAAAACTCTAAAGATTTTCCGACTCCCATGGGAACTAGCAATAAGGGATTAGGAAGTGAATCTCTTAGTGAAAGAGTAGACGAGAAGCTTTATCGCAGCATGATTGGAAGTCTACTCTACCTCACGGCTAGTCGCCCGGACATATCCTTTAGTGTTGGGATTTGCGCGAGATATCAATCAGCACCAAAGGAGGATCACCTGAAAGCGGTGAAAAGGATCATCCGGTATGTCAAAGGAACCGTGAACTTCGGAATTTGGTATCCTATGGGAACAAGTCTTAACATTTTAGGATATTCAGATGCCGATTGGGCAGGATCTGTGGATGATCGAAAGAGTACGAGTGGTGCATGTTTTTATCTTGGCCATTGCCTTGTTGCATGGCACAGTAAAAAGCAAAACTGCATTGCACTCTCAACTGCCGAAGCGGAATATATTTCAGCGGGTAGTTGTTCAACCCAACTCATTTGGATGAAAAGTGTGTTGAGCGACTTCCGAATTTCAGCAACTTCGGTAACAATTCTTTGTGACAACACAAGTGCTATAAATATTTCCAAAAACCCTGTGTTGCACTCAAGAACAAAACACATTGAACTTAGATATCATTTCTTAAGAGAGCTAGTTGAATCAAATATTCTTCAACTTTCCTACATTTCAACTGAGGATCAATTAGCTGACATTTTAACAAAACCTTTGGATCAAAAATGATTTATTCATTTGCGTAAGGCAATTGGAATGCTTTCCTTGAAATAATCTCTTTTTGAAACCAATGCTTAGGTTAGGTTTTGTTTTTGTGTTTTTGTTCATTATCTATGCTTGTACATAGAACATAAATTGAGCATTAGTTATATTGACTTTAACTGCATCCTTTTATATATTTAGAAATTTATTATGCTTTGGATATCATAATAATTCATTTGATGCAATGATCATTTATGTCAATTAAGTCATCTTTGTTTTTGATCAAAGTCAATTTCTCTCTCAAATGATCTCTTGGTTTAGTTTTTATCTTATTTGACAATTGAGTCAAGTATGAAATCGAGATCAATTTTTGGTTGAATACTTTATATTTTAAATAATTGATAGCCAATTAAGGGGGAGTAAATGAAAATTGTTATGCTCAAAAGATGTGGAAAGAGTTACATCCCAATGAGGAGTGTGAAAACTACCACCACATGGAGGAAAGAGCTACCACCTCGGTCGTCCGAGTACTGTGTGCAGCTACCACATGTATACCAAGCATGGTTTTTCAAGATTAATTAGATAAAATACATGTTGGAATATCTTACTCTGTCAAATTTCAAGGTTGGTATAAGGTGGGGATTTTATTGAAAGATGCTCAAAGAGCCACTCTCTTCAAAGATTGACTAGATACATTATCTAATATATTTGGGATTTCAAACATCTATTGATCTTGGTATTTCATTTTCTTTACCAAATTGATGATTTGATAAAGGCATTACTCATAAGATCGTGATAGATGTAATTGAACTTGTTCAACTTTAAGGGATTTAATTTTATAAATTTTCGTTTCAGTTTTTGGATATTATTGATAGATTTTGCATAATCGATTTTTTTTAATATGAAACGATGATTTTCATTTAAAGTTGATACACACAAGTGCTTACAATCCTTTTCTGGATTTTCTAGGATTTTTCTGAATTTTTCTGAAGAAAAAGGTTGAAGCCTGTCCGGACTGGAGAATCCGATCCGGACCCCGAACGCAGGAATTCCTGCGGGTACCTGATCCGGACTGTATTCTTGAGGCAGTCCGGACCGCGGCTAGGTTTTTATATAGAACAAAAGGGTTTTGATTTCCTTTTACTTCAATCTTTTGTTTCTAAGTCTCCAGACCCTCTCTCTCTAGAAAACAATCGTCTTGGAGCCTTCCCAACCCATCTTCTTCGATTCAAAGTGAGTTCTTATGATCAAAATCTCAGTTTTTCACAGTTTTTCATGTTCTTGCTCAAAACGTGATGGCAATCTTGTATCTTTTTCGTTTGAGATTGGTTTTTGATCAATTTTCTTTTGAAATAAGAACTCTGGGTAGATTAGTTTTGATTATATGCTAGGTATTCTCTTGATTAACGGATTTTTAGGCTTCGATTTCTGAAAATTCGGTTTTAGGGCATATAATGAGAATTTTTGAAAATCATGGAATTGATCTATTTTTAAAATTTTTTTTGCAAAACTAATTTGATTTCTAGTCTCTCTACATGATGATGATTGTTTGGGTACAATTTTTCCAATTTTTGAAAATAAACATTTTTTGTCGTGTTCTTGAGTTGTTGCTCGCAAGACCTTCTTCTCAAACAATAGCAATAATGGTGATCACTTGGGTAATCTTTCTTGTTACTGCATTGGTTCACACGAGAGCAACAAACAAATTGAAAAGAGCCAAGAAAACTCAGAGAAAAGGCGAGTTTGTTGTTGTTAACGACTCAGAGACTGAATCTGAAAATGAAGAAGTGAACTGGGATGAATTGATGGACGATGAAACAATGCCTATTAAGTCAATGCGAAAGACCCTTGATTCACTAAAAAGAAAAACTGCTGTGGATAAAGGTAAAGCACCAATGACATCATCATCTATCTCGATAAAAAGAAAAAGACTGGTTCGACGGATTGGACGATCACGAGGGGTTGAAATTAACAAACCAATTGCACCTGACTCGCCACCCCGTGAGGAATAAGTGTCTGTTAATGCTGACCGTTTAAGGGCGTTTGAAAATCGAGAGTGCATTGGCGAAAGGCATGTTAATGTTGGTGCGCTTCGAGATCATTCCCCGGAGTTTGGGAAATTGATTGAACAAGCCAACCTTCTTCAAGTATGCAAATTTCCGGAAATGCTTGGCTATTGTTTGCATCGAGTGAGGACTTTTTACACAAACTCACGACACCTTCAGGAGAATGAAGACGGTTCAATGCAGTTTTATACAAACATCCAAGGGACAAGTGTTGTCACGCCCCGAGGTCGAAACTGCGACCCGGGCTCGCCAACAGATCCACCACCTATGCCAACCTGCATAGGCGAAGCGTCCTACCTGCAAGAAAAGTACTACAGCTAAACAAATATCAAAGCTATAAATAAAAACCTGCTGTATAACTAAAATCAATCACTGTACCACTGGAAAAAAAATACAACAATGTCCGTCACCCAAAAGTAATAATACAATATCCTCATGTACGGGCTCTGAACTCAACCGGGGAGGTATCTCCAAATATACATCAGTGTACAGTCTCTCGATACATAATATATCCTCACTACATCAGTCTCTCAAAAGAGGAAAAATAAAACAACTAATCTACTGAAGATCACCTCTGAAGGGGTACCATTACTCTCCAATGACGGGTAGGGATCTAGCTCGCGACTCTCTCGCCTCGATCAACAACCGCAGAATCAGCAACTCCCGCTAAGACTCTACAAAACAGAGGACAGGAAGGAAAAAGAGGGGGAAACCCCCAGAGGGTATGAGAACTACACCAAAGAGGGGAGTTCTCAGTGGGTACCACCGCCAGACTCGACGGTCTGCCCACTAAGTCGTCAAAATACAAAAAGCTAACCAACATCGTAAAGACAGAAAAAGAAGGAAGCTGGAGGCTCTCAACAGCTATCAAGCCTCCAAGCCTGCCATGCCTGCCAATGCCTGCCATGCCTGCCATGCCTGCCATGCCTGCCTATGCCTGCTATGCTTGCCATGCCTGCCTATGCCTGCTATGCCTGCCTATGCCTGCCATGCCTGCTATGCCTGCCATGCCTGCCTATGCCTGCCATGCATGCCTATGCCTGCCATGCCTGCCTATGCCTGCCTATGCCTGCTATGCCTGCCTATGCCTTCTACACCTGCCTATGCCTGCCATGCCTGCCATGCCTGCCTATGCCTGCCATGCCTGCCTATGCCTGCTATGCCTGCCTATGCCTGCTATGCCTGTCATGCCTGCCTATGCCTGCCATGCCTGCCATGCCTGCCTATGCCTGCTATACCTGCCTATGCCTGCCATGCCTGCCATGCCTGCCTATGCCTGCCATGCCTGCCTATGCCTGCTATGCATGCTATGCCTGCCTATGCCTGCTATGCCTGTCATGCCTGCCTATGCCTGCCATGCCTGCCATGCCTGCCTATGCCTGCTATGCCTGCCATGCCTGCCTATGCCTGCCATGCAACGGTCAACAACTCACAATGATCCTGGGACCACCATATCCCCAAACGGTTCCCAACAACACTAGCACTGGTCTAAACACAACTACTAGACTCCACTCGGTCCCCCCGACACGAGTGCAACTATAAAGCAAATGTCTGTAATAAACCCAATCTAATGCCACTAGTAGAACTGGCACTGCCTGTTGAGCCTGCCAAATCGGGTATGCCAGCCTATGCATAACACCGATAGGGGATGGGAGTCTCAAGGACTCGAAGTCTGAAAATCGCACACTCCGGAGTGGCACTCGAGGGGAGCGACCCACACGAGTAAAGTGCCTCAGTAAAAAGTATCATAAATCAGCAGGACTGGATCATGACTCTGATCAAAGTGGGAAAGCCCAACCACTGAAGAAAACCTCGGTCCTCAATCAGATGCAAAAATACTCAAATAGTGGGAAACTCTGTCCACTAGAGAAATCAGATACCCAATCTGGTGCATAAATAAATGTCCGGTCAACCGCCAAATTTCCGAGGTAGCCGCAAAGCCCCACAACTAATCCAACCTGTCCCAGACACCAAGTCCCGACTACACTACCCAGAACCCCTGCTCGAACCTGAGCAACACAGACCACCTGACTAACAAAGAAGGAGAAAAGAATAACATGGTTTCTCGTAAGTCAAGTTCCAAAAGTAGTGCAGCAGTAAAAGATGGCCTAACTACATGTCCATGCAAGCATGCTTTGTCCTCAGAAACAATAAAAGTGGGTGGAACATATATTAGAAAAACATGCTAAAATATTCCTACGATGGTATACTAATCTCACCCAAGTAGGTCATTCCTTGCTTACCTCTCGCTCATATCGGTTGTACAACAATATGCCTGTTATCAACCATGGAGGGGTGATATCCCCACCTGTACACTTACATTCACCATGATATATAAAAATTCTATACAGTTACCAAGTTAAGCTTACCCACCTGAAGTGCTCAATCCAAGGCAACCCTGGGGTCGGCGAAAAGCGCAGACGCTCATAGTCCAAATTCTGCCGAAACAGCATTCTCGGTACTTGTCGCAAAAGCCTTGGCTCCAAACAGCAGAAAGTACCTAGAAATTAGAGTCTTCAGATCCAACGGGTCCAGCAATACTTGCAAACACCCCTGGGTACAACAATAAAGTTCAACGTCACACCTGTTTTCTAAACTATTCCAAGTTATATACAATCTGCAAACACAGCCTCAAAGAGGTGAAGTTTCCACCTGCAGAATGGACTCAGAAAAATCGAACATAAATACATTCGCGTTCCTCGCGTCGATACCTTCGAAACGAGTACCTGCACGTCCCATTCCGAGCACCGTAGACCAAGTTACAAATTCCCCAACACAGGGTGCTCACAACCACACAACACATAACTGTATCTCTATGCACAGATAAAGGGAGGAAAGTATACCTTCGGGCAAGTCTTAGAAAAATCCAATAAAAATACTGTGCCAATCCTTGCGTCGAGTAAATGAAAAAAGTCCAGAGGCTCGTCTCCATCCGATGCTCGGTTGCGGAGATAAAAATCCGGCAAGGTGTCAGTGTCCAGAATTCCTCACAGAAAATGGGGTCCCAAAGATGATGAAATTTACCAGATTCGAAGCAAGATCTAGCCTTCATCTTCAATATAAAAGATGTAGCTTTCTGCGTCCTGGTGAATTCTCCACAAAATTCAGCTTAAAATTCTACTTCTTCAGTCCTAGGGAGCAAAAACATTGAACATTGCTCAAAACAACATCCAGAATCTCAGCTGTACACAACCATCCCAAAGATGGCTTAATTTACCTAATTTATATTCCAAATTTGAAGTTCCACAAAATAGGAAAATTGGATCTATGTAAGTCCTGGAAATTTCCCAACAAAAACCAACTTAAAATTCCATTTGTACATCCCAAGGAGGTAAAAACACTAACCTGTGGTCGAAATCTCAAACTGTAATCAAGTGTCTCAAAGATTGTTATATTTACCTAGTTTAGAGCTCCAATTAGGTCTCCTCCTCAATACAAAAGTTGTAGATCTTGAAGTTGTGAAGAGAACCCAGCAAGAATCATCCCAAAATTCCATTCCTACAATTCTGGAGACCTCATGGAAGAAAATGCGACGAAGTTGAACCCAAAACCAGCAAACTTCAAGCTCCACTCAAAAATGCTAAAAGATGGTATTTCCCTTGATAATTGCTGGAGAAGAAGATAACCCCTTAGGAGGATTTTTGATGCAAAAATTCCCTTCTTACAGCTCTCAAAAACCTTCAAAATGATCAAGAAGCCTGTCAAAACCAACAAACCCACCTCAAAACAATCTCCCCTCACACCAAATCCCCCTTGCACCCGATCCGGTGCAAGGGGGGGTCGGACCCAATCCGTCCGACCGCCAGGGATCCCGCCACGCCAGCCCGGCCCAGCCCACGTGCGGGCTCGGGCGCGCGCCACGCGCGCGCATGCATGCGCGGCGCATGGCTGCGCGGTGCACCGCACGTGCACCGGCCGCCCGCGTCGCCTCCTGCACCGGGTGTACGCCCTCCCCTGTGCACCGCGCTGCACCTACCGGTGCATGGGCCGTGAGCCGGTCGCCGCGAGCCCGGTCCACCAATCCAACAACACCAAAAACACCGTTTTAAGCGCAAAATTATCCAAAAATAGTCTATTTTGCACAGTTTTTCGCCCCGAGTCCAATTTTCTCATCCATTTGGCGAACCGAGGATTCCGACACACCGAAAAAGTATACTCAAATCTCTCCAAATCAAAACTGTACAAACACCGCACTTCCGCACATCCCCATTATGCGGTTTTTCGCACTGGATTCGATTTTCGCGTCCTCTTCGCGCACCGACGACACTGACACACCCAAAATGTGCCGACGAGCTACCAATCCACTAGTAACCCAACTCACAAAGATTTTGGGTCTTCACATCCTCCCCCACTACAAAAAGTTTCATCCTCGAAACTAGCTCAAATCCATCAGGAGTGACAAATACCACGGGTAGGTATCCCTCAATAACGCCTCCAGCTCCTGAAACACCACTCCCTCCCCGTGATTACTCTTCAACAACAACAACAACAAGTATAGCATGGCACGATGTGCAATTCTCTCATCTCTCAAGCCAGAATTCGTAACGGGCGTCCCTCGTACTCCCGACACTCACATGCCTCAAACGGAGCGAGTCAATCACGGCGAGGGATCCAAAAACAAATCACTCCTAAGCTGAGACGTGAAATCCCAAAGGGGCTCCAAAAAAAAACCGGAGGAAACTTGAAAATAAGCACATCCTGGTGCCAATCTCAACAGGGCAACCCGAAACATACTCACTCATTCATCCAATAAGGAAAAGAATCCAATAAGCTGGGGTCTTCACTCGGTTACTTCTCGATCCAAAACCACCCGAGTGGACTACTCAACCGTGGGCTACCCTCAAAAGGAATCCTCCAGAGATACAAACTCTCAACTAATAAAGAATACTCTGACGGGGATCAAACCGTCGGTGAACGGAACTGAAACTAGCTCGATAGATGATCATAATGCTGAGAAATCAGGGCTGATAGCCTAATAGGCGTGGCCTACGCCCAGGTATATCAATCAAAGCTGGAGATGATAGGCGTACTGAAAGGCTCTACTGTGGGATCCAAGCTGCCTACAAAATAGCGGTTCGTTCTGCCACAATACTCATAAGACTGGCCTAATGAAGTGCGGACCGAAGATCAACCCACGGTAACTCCAAAGCCACAATGGGAGGCATCACAAAACACACCAATCCATCTCCCAGCACTAAAAACACTAGCATTGGCGCTGGTATCAGTCTCATTATCCATTGGCCATGCTCTCCCGGCACTGCCTAGTCCAAGAAGCTCCACACCTCGACAATAATTGTCGATCTCGGCCAATTTCCAATCAGTATCCATATTGGCCGGATTTCCACCGCCGCTCCTACGGCTAGAATAAGGTGACCCAAGAAGGTATGCTCCCGAAGCTACAACTTGTTCCACAATAACTGGGCATACAGCTTCATCCACACAGGTATGGTAGCACATCCACAAGTGCTCCTCGCGCTCTAAGTCGCTCTAGAAGTAAATCAAAATATCCTTGGGGAACACCACTCCCGATCCGTCCAGGTACAGCTGGAACACACAATTCCTCAGACCTTTAAGTCACAGGGCATTATTCATTCTATTTGGCCTCACTATGCTCTCATAATGCCCTTAGCAGATCCTGAATGCCATCTAGGCAAAGTCCTCGACGGTCTGTTTCCACGTAAGGTACTCGCATCATACCATAACTGCCGGAGTATAGCTCCATCAGAAGGTCCTATATACCACCCAGACCTGCCTACACTCGAACCATAAAAGGACCGTCACCGTCGTGTATCAATGACGTGGCATTACCACCGTGTACCAACAGGCGTGGCACAAGGTCAGACGGGCCTTTCGGTCCATCAGATCCTGCGTCTGTGCCAACAGCTCTCTCAGCTCCACAGATGATATCCAATGAGGTGTTGTCGAGGGTGGCGCGGTCCCCCGAATCACGTCAAACGCAATCTCTACCTCCCTAACCGGCGGCATTATCAACAGTTCAGGTGAAATCACACCCGGGATCTCGTGGGCAACAGAGATATCCTTGGGTCCCGGTGCCGCCGTAAGCACTTCTCGCACTGTCGCTATAACCTGCGTGCTCTAATAATCTCAACAAGCAAGCCTCTTCTTGTCCGCTTTGCCGAAGGTCCAAGTCCTCTCTCGCCGCAGTCAAACATTCTGTGGCATTGTGCCAGTCAATCTCAAGCACATGGTCAAAATACCGAACTGCCACAATTCCAATAAGTCTGCCGGTAACTCACAGTCTCAGCTGCACTGGACATGATCCCAAAAGCCTCCTCCACATGCACAACACCAACCGAAACCTGTACCTCTAGTGCACGTGGTAACAAATCTGTCTTTAGTCCATGCAGGAATGCAACATGCTCTAACTCTAACTGCTGTGCTGAACTCACACCTGTGACAACCCGATCCGCCGCTGTGGCGCCCTCCAACCGGGCGGCACAGATTTATCCGCTCAATGAAAGTGGTTGTCGCTCAATCTACAAGGAAAATCAAGACTATCCACCTAGGGAGCACGACCTCTATCTCTGCTCACCTTGAAGCGATGAATAAGGTCCTCCGCAGATAACAGATCCACGCTACCGCTGCGCCACTCTGATCGAGATACTGATCAGGATATTGATGCTGCCATCGGGGTCCACCCGATCTCTGGTATCTCGGAGACTCGTTATCCTGGAAAAAGAAATCAGAAATGCCCCTGCCGGTCGATCTGTCCTCCATCACCCGGCGCCAAGTGTCGAAATCCAGAACTCGCCTCTGGTGGCAGATCCCTATCCAAAGGAGCTGCAACGCCACGCTCCAAACACAACGCCTACTCCAATGAGGCGTCAAAACCAAAAATCTGTACAGGAGGGACCGAACAAACTGAAAGGTATCCTGGCGCACTCCACTCCCAATCCCACATATCCTATGCGCCTCGTCCCTCGAAACCTGGAGCGCACAGTTCGACAACTGTATAAACTCTCTAACACAGGAAGGCTCTCAATTGATCATTTCATCACCACCAATCACGACTCTGCCTCCAAGGCTCCAGACTCAATCTTACGAGTCGGGGTGATTTATCTACCGAATCTGGCTCAATAGATCGATCATGTCCCACAGCTCATTTGCTGTCAACTATTCACCCTATCTCGGTGCCTCGACACTAACATTGGCACGGAGGGGTTACTCAGTGCTCCGACAACTGTGTCACCCAGACCAGCTGCTCACTCTGCCGCTGATATGCCTCAGACAATCCTGTCATCTGGGTCCGGAGTTCTCTGACCTCAATCTAGGTATCCGGCCCAAAGCCAACTGCTCGAGCTCAATCACTAAGACAAGATGCACACAGGTCAAAATCCAGCGTCGGGGAGACACCGCTCGCCACGACGAAACAGTAAAACAACACACAACAACGCTCTACCCAATCCAGCGAAAGTCTAAAGCATGTCACCCGTTCCACCGCATTATGTTGTCTGCAGCCAACATAATTACTTAGGAGAATAAACATGCCAATCACTCCTCCCGTCCCTTGGGAGAGGTATAAAACTCAATCAAGACTCTCGCTAAAGGTCACGACTCTCACGAAATCAACCAAGGGTCAAACCATAAGCCTAGGGTTTCTAAGTCTCAACCGACCTATCCCTAAGCTCTGATACCACTCTAATCTGTCACGCCCCGAGGTCGAAACTGCGACCCGGGCTCGCCAACAGATCCGCCACCTATGCCAACCTGCATAGGCGAAGCGTCCTACCTGCAAGAAAAGTACTACAGCTAAACAAATATCAGAGCTATAAATAAAAACCTGCTGTATAACTAAAATCAATCACTGTACCACTGGAAAAAAAATACAACAATGTCCGTCTCCCAAAAGTAATAATACAATATCCTCATGTACAGACTCTGAACTCAACCGGGAAGGTATCTCCAAATATACATCAGTGTACAGTCTCTCGATACATAATATATCCTCACTACATCAGTCTCTCAAAAGAGAAAAAATAAAACAACTAATCTACTGAAGATCACCTCAGAAGGGGTACCACTACTCTCCAATGACGGGTAGGGATCTAGCTCGCGACTCTCTCGCCTCGATCAACAACCGCAGAATCAGCAACTCTCGCAAAGACTCTACAAAACAGAGAAGAGGAAGGAAAAAGAGGGGGAAACCCCCAGAGGGTATGAGAATTACACCAAAGAGGGGAGTTCTCAGTGGGTACCACCGCCAGACTCGACGGTCTGCCCACTAAGTCCTCAAAATACAAAAAGCTAACCAACGCCGTAAAGACTGAAAAAGAAGGAAGCTGGAGGCTTTCAACAGCTATCAAGCCTCCAAGCCTGCTATGCCTGCTATTCCTGCTAAGCCTGCCATGCCTGCCTATGCCTGCCATGCCTGCCATGCCTGCCATGCCTGCCATGCCTGCTATGCTTGCCATGCCTGCCTATGCCTGCTATGCCTGCCTATGCCTGCCATGCCTGCTATGCCTGCCATGCCTGCCTATGCCTGCTACACCTGCCTATGCCTGCCATGCCTGCCATGCCTGCCTATGCCTGCCATGCCTGCCTATGCCTGCTATGCCTGCCTATGCCTGCTATGCCTGTCACGCCTGCCTATGCCTGCTATGCCTGCCATGCCTGCTATACCTGCCTATGCCTGCCATGCCTGCCATGCCTGCCTATGCCTGCCATGCCTGCCTATGCCTGCTATGCCTGCCTATGCCTGCTATGCCTGTCATGCCTGCCTATGCCTGCCATGCCTGCCATGCCTGCCTATGCCTGCTATGCCTGCCATGCCTGCCTATGCCTGCCATGCAACGGTCAACAACTCACAATGATCCTGGGACCACCATATCCCCAAACGGTTCCCAACAACACTAGCACTGGTCTAAACACAACTACTAGACTCCACTCGGTCCCCCCGACACGAGTGCAACTATAAAGCAAATGTCTGTAATAAACCCAATCTAATGCCACCAGTAGAACTGGTACTGCCTGTTGTGCCTGCCAAATCGTGTATGCCAGCCTACGCATAACACCGATAGGGGATGGGAGTCTCAAGGACTCGAAGTCTGAAAATCGCACACTCCGGAGTGGCACTCGAGGGGAGCGACCCACAAGAGTAAAGTGTCTCAGTAAAAAGTATCATAAATCAGCAGGACTGGATCATGACTCTGATCAAAGTGGGAAAGCCCAACCACTAAAGAAAACCTCGGTCCTCAATCAGATGCAAAAATACTCAAATAGTGGGAAACTCTGTCCACTAGAGAAATCAGATACCCAAGTGCATAAATAAATGTCTGGTCAACCGCCCAATATCCGCGGTAGCCGCAAAGCCCCACAACTAATCCAACCTGTCTCAGACACCAAGTCCCGACTACGCTACCTAGAACCCCTGCTCGAACCTGAGCAACACAGACCACCTGACTAACAAAGAAGGAGAAAAGAATAACATGGTTTCTCCTAAGTCAAGTTCCAAAAGTAGTGCAGCAGTAAAAGATGGCCTAACTACATGTCCATGCAAGCATGCTTTGTCCTCAGAAACAATAAAAGTGGGTGGAACATATATTAGAAAAGCATGCTAAAATATTCCTACTATGGTAAACTAATGTCACCCAAGTAGGTCATTCCTTGCTTACCTCCCGCTCATATCGGTTGTACAACAATATGCCTGTTATCAACCATGGAGGGGTGATATCCCCACCTGTACACTTACATTCACCATGATATATAAAAATTCTATACAGTTACCAAGTTAAGCTTACCCACCTGAAGTGCTCAATCCAAGGCAACCCTGGGGTCGGCGAAAAGCGCAGACGCTCATAGTCCAAATTCTGCCAAAACAGCATCCTCGGTACTTGTCACAAAAGCCTCGGCTCCAAATAGCAGAAAGTACCTCGAAATTAGAGTCTTCAGATCCAACGGGTCCAGCAATACCTGCAAACACCCCTGGGTACAACAATAAAGTTCAACGTCACACCTGTTTTCTAAACTATTCCAAGTTATACACAATCTGCGAACACAGCCTGAAAGAGGTGAAGTTTCCACCTGCAGAACGGACTCAGAAAAATCCAACATAAATACAGTCGCGTTCCTCGCGTCTATACCTTCGAAACGAGTACCTGCACGTCCCATTCCGAGCACCGTAGACCAAGTTACAAATTCCCCAACACAGGGTGCTCACAACCACACAACACATAACTGTATCTCTATGCACAGATAAAGGGAGGAAAGTATACCTTCGGGCAAGTCTTAGAAAAATCCAATAAAAATACTGTGACAATCCTTGCGTCGAGTAAATGAAAAAAGTCCAGAGGCTCATCTCCATCCGATGCCCGGTTGCGGAGATAAAAGTCCGGCAAGGTGTCGCTGTCCAGAATCCTCACAGAAAATGGGGTCCCAAAGATGATGAAATTTACCAGATTCGAAGCAAGACTTAGCCTTCCTCCTCAATATGAAAGATGTAGGTCTCTGCGTCCTGGTGAATTCACCACAAAATTCAGCTTAAAATTCCACTTCTTCAGTCCTAGGGAGCAAAAACACTGAACATTGCTCAAAACCACATCCAGAATCTCAGCTGTACACAACCATCCCAAAGATGGCTTAATTTACCTAATTTAGATTCCCAATTTGAAGTTCCACAAAATACAAAAATTGGATCCCTGTAAGTCCTGGAAATTTCCCAACAAAAACTAACTTAAAACTCCATTTTTACATCCCAGGGGAGTAAGAACACTAACCTGTGGTCGAAATCTCAAACTGAAATAAAGTGTCTCAAAGATTGTTATATTTACCTGGTTTAGATCTCCAATTAGGTCTCCTTCTCAATAAAAAATTTGTAGATCTTGAAGTTGTGAAGAGAACCCCGCAAGAATCATCCCAAAATTCCATTCCTACAATTCTGGAGACCTCCTGGAAGAAAATGCGACGAAGTTGAACCCAAAACCAGCAAACTTCAAGCTCCACTCAAAAATGCTAAAAGATGGTATTTCCCTTGATAATTGCTGGAGAAGAAGATAACCCCTTAGGAGGATTTTTGATGCAAAAATTCCCTTCTTACAGCTCTCAAAAACCTTCAAAATGATCAAGAAGCCTGTCAAAACCAACAAACCCACCTCAAAACAATCTCCCCTCACACCAAATCCCCCTTGCACCCGATCCGGTGCAAGGGGGGGGGGGGGTCGGACCCAATCCGTCCGACCGCCAGGGATCCCGCCACGCCAGCCCGGCACAGCCCACGTGCGGGCTCGGGGGCGCGCCACGCGCGCGCATGCATGCGCGGCGCATGGCTGCGCGGTGCACCGCCCGTGCACCGGCCGCCCGCGTCGCCTCCTGCACCGGGTGTACGCCCTCCCCCGTGCACCGCGCTGCACCTACCGGTGCATGGGCCGTGAGCCGGTCGCCGCGAGCCCGGTCCACCATTCCAGAAACACCAAAAACACCGTTTTAAGCCCAAAATTATCCAGAAATAGTCTATTTTGCACAGTTTTTCGCCCTGAGTCCAATTTTCTCGTCCATTTGGCGAACCGAGGATTCCGACACACCGAAAAAAGTATACTCAAAGCTCTCCAAATCAAAACTGTACAAACACCGCACTTCCGCACATCCCCATTATGCGGTTTTTCGCTCTGGATTCGATTTTCACGTCCTCTTCGCGCACCGACGACACTAACACACCCAAAATGTGCCGACGAGCTACCAATCCACTAGTAACCCAACTCACAAAGATTTTGGGTCTTCGCAAGTGTCACGCCCCGGAGGTTCTAAAGGAGCGGAAAACGTACCCATTTTTTTTTCTTAAATAATTACATGAACCTTGCCTCCGGCGCGTATCAGACCCGCCACATATACAAATTCACTCCCCAAACGGGCGGAGTCTCCTTTGTATATGCACGGCGTCACCATCAAGTCCAATACTTTAACCATTCCAATCATGACATGCAACGAGGAAAGGATAAGTATGTCAAACCATCACTGCTATCTTATGCAGTCTATAGCATAAACACAGGGGTTTTGAAAATCGGTGCCCACAAGACACCCAGTTTTCTAAATCGTTTTCGCAAACTCTTTGTGCGGCCATTAGCTTGAAAGGATAAATCGACGGGTTTTAAAATTGGTGCCCACACGACACTTGTTTTAAAAACACCTTTGAAACCGGTTTGTATTTGAAAACAAGCCACAATTACACATCCTATCATTCACCAGTTAGTTACAAGAAAGTCCTCATCCCAACATCCATCAGAAACCACAATATATGAATCACAGTTAAACTAACCATAGTAATGCCATAACCAAAGGTAAATAAAATAAAGTATCATTTTACTAGCCCTCTTAGCTAGTGTCCTCTAACTGATGCCTCACCGTCGTCCCGAAATCCACCCCTACTCGAACCTGTCACAGTGTGGGTTGTCAGTGACTGATAAAGTAGAGAACATGCAAGTAAACGCAATAAATAGAAAGAACACACCGCGTCACCGGAGCATTTACTTTTCCCCTCCCCCTCATGTATCGCTAAATCCCTGTTGAAAGTCCCGCTGGGCACCTACCCCAGCTTTCAGAATATTTTGGGCACCAACCCCAATACCGTACTCATCTTCTTGGTGCCTCCAACCCCTCCACTGCCCAAGTAGCAGTCGCCTCACCTTGAGGGGTCCCCACTAACCTCCCCTTGTGGGGTACACGGGTAATCGACTTACCATCTTTCCGAAAAAAAACACCCTCTGCAGTGGCCAAACTACCGGTGTGCGTGTAAGCAATATGAGTATTTTTTTATTGCCTTGCGACCTCAGCCGCTATAACCAGAGAAGTATAACGCACCTGCGACCGCAGCCGCTTGATTGAAATAGTAAAAGGGATTCACATGCTAGGGGGTTAGTCAAACTATAACCATATCTACTTTATCAAAACGAGTATTCGGAAATGACACACACCGGTAATAACCAACACCTACCCACCTTGATTATGCGAAACGTGTACTCCGAAGATCGAACCTCGCTCTCTGTTGACGCCCGGACCTCTAATCGCCGGAGACGGTAATCCGATCACGCTCCCGGCTTTGTCACGCTCGTCGGGGGGTCTAGGTCCCCCCGTCTTCACCTTCTTTCCCACCGTTCCTTTCCGATTAGGGTTTCACCTTCTCTTTTCTTTTCTTTCGCTCTTTCTTTCTCTCGGTTAGGGTTTCACCTTTTCTTTCTTTCGGTTAGGGTTTCACTTTCTTTCTTTTCCGGAGAAGTCACAAATTAAATCTTCTTGTACGGCAAAATCCACATCGGGTATTAAAATCCTAATTAATTAATTCCTCAATTAATTAATTTCTCAGATAAAATCCTTCGGAATAATTCCTTTGAAATAATTCTTCAATTAATTAATTCCTCAATTAATTAATTCCTCAATTAATATTCTTTAAAGATAATTCCCTCCTTTTTCCTCGGAAAGCGTGCCAAATCACTTACGCGGATTTCGATGCACCCCCTTGCCATTGCGATCACTTTGTACCCCTTTTCGGGAGTTCCGTAAGTCGGAATCCGGATCCAATCGCACTGCCGTTCTCCGTTTCCCGAGCTCTATCGCAAAAAAATACCCGTACCTCCAAATTAGCGACTTTATTAAACCCGTTACATTAGTTACTTTAAACGAAAACTTTATTAGCAGGAGGTATAAAGCGTTACAAAAGTCTATGATATTACACCACTCACCTCTTAAAAGAAGTTTTGTCCTCGAAACTTAATCACACTCCTCGCTAAATAACTCGGGGTAACACTCTTTCATTTTCGTCTCAAGTTCCCATGTCCCCTCGCGCTCCTCGTGGTTACTCCATTGCACCTTTACGTAGGGGATTGTCCGGTTTCGCAGGTTCTTTTCTTCCCTTGCCAAGATCCGCACCGGCGTTTCTTCGAAGCTCAGGTCCTCCCGTAGTTCAACGGCCGAGGTGTCGAGGTCGTGCGACGGATCAGATAAGTACTTCCGGAGCATCGAGACGTGGAAAACGTTATGCACCCGTTCGAGATTTGGTGGTAAGGCCAACCGGTACGCCACCGGGCCCACGCGCTCCAAGATTTCGAACGGTCCCACATACCGTGGGCTCAACTTCCCTCGTATGCCGAACCGTCTTGTCCCATTGGACGGTGACACGCGTAGCAACACATGATCCCCTACCGAGAATTCCAGTTCCAGTCGCTTCCGATCCGCGTAACTTTTCTGCCGGCTCTGGGCGGTCAGCAACCGCTGCCTGATAAGGCGCACCTTTGCTTCCGTTTCCTCTACGTGGTCTGGCCCCAAGAGTTTCCGTTCTCCCAAATCGTCCCAGCAAATGGGCGATCGACACCGGCGTCCGTACAAGGCTTCGTACTGGGCCATCCGAATACTAGCCTGATAGCTGTTATTGTAAGCAAATTCCACGAGGGGTAGGTAACGCGACCATCCCTCCCCCAGGCTTAGCGCACAAGCTCGAAGCATATCCTCAAGAATCTGGATCACTCGCTCTGATTGCCCGTCTGTCTGCGGGTGAAAAGCCGTGCTAAACTGCAATTTGGTCCCCAACGCCTGCTGCAGACTCCGCCAAAAGTTTGACACGAAGTGCGTGTCCCTGTCCGAGGTTATGGATGATGGTACTCCATGCAACCTCACCACCTCGTCGATATAGGTCTACGCCAGCCGATCCCTAGTCCACGTCGTGTGAATCGGTATGAAGTGGGCCGATTTCGTCAGGCGGTCCACGATGACCCATATCGCGTCGTGTCCTTATTGCGATCGCGGAAAACCGGTCACAAAATCCATGGTGATCCGTTCCCATTTCCACTCCGGTATGGGCAATGGTTGTAGTTTTTCCGCCGGTCGTTGGTGTTCCGCCTTCACCTGTTGGCACGCCAAACATCGTGCCACGAACTGCTCCACATCGTTCTTTAGTTTAGGCCACCAAAAGGTCTGTCTTAGGTCTCTGTACATTTTCGTACCTCCAGGATGCGCAGTGTAGGGGGCGTTATGCGCTTCTGCCAGAATTTCTTTCCTTAGTTTCGGCACTTCAGGTACGCAGACTCGTCTCCGGAACCTCAACACGTCGTCGATGCCGATCACAAAATCCCCACCTGGTTCCGAGGATAACCTGTCCCGCACTTGCTGTAATTGTGGGTCCGTCGCTTGGCCTTCTGCGATCCTCTCTATCAGCGTAGGCTTTATTTCCAAGGACACAAATTTCGCAACTGCTCCTGCTGGCACCACCTCCAGTCTCAGTTGCGAGAATTGTGCAATTAGCCGATCCTGTTGGGTAAGGGTGCACAGTGTCGTCTCCCCCGCCTATCCCTTCCGGCTCAAGGCATCGGCTACCACGTTTGCTTTTCCGGGGTGGTAATGGATGGACAAATCATAGTCCTTAAGTAGTTCCAGCCACCTCCGTTGCCGCAAGTTCAACTCCTTTTGCTTAAACAAATATTTGAGGCTCTGGTGGTCGGAGTACACCTTACGGTGTGCCCCGTAGAGGTAGTGCCTCCAGAGCTTCAACGCAAACACGACTGTCGCGAGCTCCAAGTCGTGTGTAGGATAGTTCCGCTCATAATCCTTGAGCTGTCTTGACGCGTATGCGATGACTTTCACTTGTTGCATCAACACACTTCCCAGTCCACTTCGGGATGCGTCACAGTAGATCTCGTAATCCTCACCGGGCTGTGGCAACGTGAGTACCGGTGCCCGCGTGTGTCTGTCCTTAAGCTCCTCGAAGCTCTTCTGGCACTGATCCGTCCAGACGAACTTCTCCCCTTTCCGGGATAGTCGAGTAAGGGGAGTGGCTATCTTTGAAAAGCCTTCCACAAAGCGTCGGTAGTATCCTGCTAGCCCGAGGAAGCTTCGGATTTCCGTCACCGTGGTCGGGCGAGCCCAGTTGGTCACCGATTCTATTTTCCTTGGATCCACCGCAACTCCCGTGGCCGAGACAATATGTCCCAGAAAATCGACCTCACGGAGCCAAAACTCACACTTTTTGAGTTTGGCATACAGTTTCTGATCCCTCAGGGTCTGGAGGATCACTCGGAGGTGTTCCTCATGCTCTCTGTCCGTGCGGGAATAGATGAGGATATCATCGATCAAAACCACTACAAATTGGTCCAGGAATGGTTTGAAAATTTGGTTCATCATATCCATGAATACCGCTGGGGCTTTGGTAAGCCCAAACGGCATCACCGTGAACTCGTAGTGGCCATAGCGAGTTCGAAACGCCGTATTTGGTATATCCTCACTTCGGACTATAACCTGGCGTACTGCGACGCCTCACAACCCTCCCCGCTACCCCAACTGTGACGCCCCAACTTCCCAGAGGGCCACCCATCCTAGAACTACTCTAGCTCTAGCACGCTTAACTCTCATAACCTCTTGGATATTGCTACCATCCAAAATGCTATAGCCGGGTTGCGAAACAACCTCTGAAGGCGTCGTCACTCCGGTTGTTGTTCGAAAAGGTCTTCAACCCAAGGTGAGGGGTAATTGTTCTATACTATGGCCTTATCTATTCCCCGATTGATGATGCACAGGCGTAGCCCCACCCCCCTCACAACTACAGTACGTCAACTCCTAAGGCGGAACTTGGGCGGAGAAAAGAAAAATGACGAGGGAGAGTGGGGAGTCGTAAGGTATAACCAAAAAGGCAAGAGGGACTAAAAGGGGTCGGACCAGAAAGGACTGCTCCGGTTCGACGGGTGTTCCCAACTAGTAGAAAGTAGTTTAAGTATTACCTGCTATTTCCCATTCTGGGACATTGCGTCATCCATTGGGGCGGTTGGGGGAGTCCGCCCACACCCTTTGGGCCAGCGGCGCACGGCGTGGCCGGGTAGGGAGGTGGCGTCGTAGGGATCTGTCGCGCGTAGGTCGTCGGGTCGGTCCCCTGTGGGTCGGGGACCGCAGTATCTTCTCGTCCTCTCGGCTGCGGCACGGCGGCTGTAGCGGGTAGTTCTTGCGGGCATGAAGCACGGGTGTGATCCGGCTTGCCGCATTTATTGCAGTGGGAGTACCTCCAAAGGCAGTTCGTCACTCGATGTGCCTTTCCGCAAATAACACAGGGTCCCCGTGACGATTCCTGGCCTCCTGTTGGCACCTGCCCGCCTTTCTGTACTTTCTTCGGGCGTCGATTTGCCCTGCTTCCTGGGTTGGGGCTCCCTTGTGGGGTGGGGGTGGCAGCTCTCTCCGTTACGTCGGGTCGCGGCGCCGGGGGTCTAGTGACAGTCGGTTTCCGGGGGCACGTGTAACGTGTGTGGCCCGGCCTGCCGCATCGGAAGCAGTGTTCGTTTCGCCAAGGGCAGCCCATCATTGGGTGCGCGCCACCACAAATGACACACGGCTTCAGAGGTTCAGGTCCCTTTTTCAGCGTTTGTTCAGATTCCTGTCCTGTCTTCGGGCGTTTTGTCGCCCGACCCTTCTGATAGAGGTCCCCTGCCGAACCGGGGTAGGGGTTTCCCAGGCCCTGCTGCATCCTGGGGTGTCCCTGCCGAGCAAGTGCTTCGGCAGGTTCATGCTCTGCCCGCACGGCCAAGTCGACCGCCTCTTGATAGGTGGAAAAACCTGCCGGTGGCATTCTACGAAAGGAGTCGTCCCTGGCGCTGCGCTGAAAACGGTCGACACTCTCAAGCTCTCGTGTCAGTATGCACAGGCGTTCAGTGAGGGTCAGCAGCTGCCCGGCCACCTCGCGCAGCTGGTTGCGTAGTAAGCGGTTCGCCTCGGCTGTAGTGTCCATTCCCGTTGACCATTGCTCACTAAGCCGGACTGTTATCTGTACACGCAAAGAAATCACATCAATCCTATTGCGTCTAGGAAATCCCAGCACCTTGACCTTTTATCCCTGGGACTCGATCCCCTTAATTCCCCGCGCTCACGCTCGTACGTGATACACCTATACTTTGGTTATCAACTTTGTTAGTCACTTGTGTCATTACATTCTGTGGATGTTAGTCATGATCGCCTTGGTTAAAGTCGTTTTCTCTGATACCATAAAATCTGTCACGCCCCGGAGGTTCTAAAGGAGCGGAAAACGTACCCATTTTTTTTTCCTAAATAATTACATGAACCTTGCCTCCGGCGCGTATCAGACCCGCCACATATACAAATTCACTCCCCAAACGGGCGGAGTCTTCTTTGTATATGCACGGCGTCACCATCAAGTCCAATACTTTAACCATTCCAATCATGACATGCAACGAGGAGAGGATAAGTACGTCAAACCACCTCCGCTATCTTATACAGTCTATAGCATAAACCCAAGGGTTTTGAAAATCGGTGCCCACACAACACCCAGTTTTCTAAATCGTTTTCGCAAACTCTTTGTGTGGCCATTAGCTTGAAAGGATAAATCCACGGGTTTCAGAATCGGTGCCCACACGGCACTTGTTTTAAAAACACCTTTGAAACCGGTTTGTATTTGAAAACAAGCCACAATTACACATCCTATCATTCACCAGTTAGTTACAAGAAAGTCCTCATCCCAACATCCATCAGAAACCACAGTATATGAATCACAGTTAAACTAACCATAGTAATGCCATAACCAAAGGTAAATAAAATAAAGTAACGTTTTACTAGCCCTCTTAGCTAGTGTCCTCTAACTGATGCCTCACCGTCGTCCCGAAATCCACCCCTACTCGAACCTGTCACAGTGTGGGTTGTCAGTGACTGATAAAGTAGAGAACATGCAAGTAAACGCAATAAATAGAAAGAACACACCGCATCACCGGAGCATTTACTTTTCCCCTCCCCCTCATGTATCGCTAAATCCCTATTGAAAGTCCTGCTGGGCACCTACCCCAGCTTTCAGAATATTTTGGGCACCAACCCCAATACCGTACTCATCTTCTTGGTGCCTCCAACCCCTCCACTGCCCAAGTAGCAGTCGCCTCACCTTGAGGGGTCCCCACTAACCTCCCCTTGTGGGGTACACGGGTAATCGACTTACCATCTTTCCGAAAAAAAACACCCTCTGCAGTGGCCAAACTGCCGGTGTGCGTGTAAGCAATATGAGTATTTTTTTATTGCCTTGCGACCTCAGCCGCTATAACCAGAGAAGTATAACGCACCTGCGACCGTAGCCGCTTGATTGAAATAGTAAAAGGGATTCACATGCTAGGGGGTTAGTCAAACTATAACCATATCTACTTTATCAAAACGAGTATTCGGAAACGACACCACACCGGTAATAACCAACACCTACCCACCTTGATTATGCGAAACGTGTACTCCGAAGATCGAACCTCGCTCTCTGTTGACGCTCGGACCTCTAATCGCCGGAGACGGTAATCCGATCACGCTCCCGGCTTCGTCACGCTCGTCGGGGGGTCTAGGTCCCTCCGTCTTCACCTTCTTTCCCACCGTTCCTTTCCGATTAGGGTTTCGCCTTCTCTTTTCTTTTCTTTCGCTCTTTCTTTCTCTCGGTTAGGGTTTCACCTTTTCTTTCTTTCGGTTAGGGTTTTACTTTCTTTCTTTTCCGGAGAAGTCACAAATTAAATCTTCTTGTACGACAAAATCCACATCGGGTATTAAAATCCTAATTAATTAATTTCTCAATTAATTAATTCCTCAGATAAGATCCTTCGGAATAATTCCTTTGAGATAATTCCTCAATTAATTAATTCCTCAATTAATTAATTCCTCAATTAATATTCTTTAAAGATAATTCCCTCCCTTTTCCTCATAAAGCGTGCCAAATCACTTACGCGGATTTCGATGCACACTTTGTACCCCTTTCCGGGAGTTCCGTAAGTCGGAATCCAGATCCGATCGCACTGCCGTTCTCCGTTTCCCGAGCTCTATCGCAGAAAAATACCCGTACCTCCAAATTAGCGACTTAAGTAAACCCGTTATATTAGTTACTTTATACGGAAACTTTATTAGCAGGAGGTATAAAGCGTTACAAAAGTCTATGATATTACAACAATACTCAAGATAACTCCACAACTAATTGGCGAAGTCTTAGGAATGCCAGCAAGCAGATCAGGAATTAACTACTTGACTGGAAGGAGTTTGACAAACACAATGTGGCAGACGGTCATAAAGGGAATATGTTTGGAGGGAACTCTATCAACGGAGAAATCTGTCAAGTCCAAACAACTCCGCCTTGAGTACCGGTTCTTAAACTTCATCACATGTTATAACATTCTTCCTAACATGCAGACGAAAGTTTTGAGATGGGATCGAATGCTGTTTCTATATCTCCTTGGACATCCATCAGAAGCAATGGGGTTGAACATCAACATTCCATACATTATTTGGAATAGAATGACAAGATATGTTGAATATCCTCATCCCACGGAAAGACTTCCATTTCCATTGATCATTATGAGGATTTTAAAGAAATTTCAGGTTGATATTAATTCGACATCTTATCAACACTGCTTAGGGATGATCAATGAATCCACTATTGTTAAGTCCCTTCATAAGCGGCCTCATGTCACTCCGACTCCTTCATGCGGAACGAAACCCGGCGTCGGCACTTCCGCATCACCGTCACGGCCAGCACCCCAACCAGAGGATGAAGCATCAGTCACATCCATTTATAAGGAACAACAACGCCTATCCTTTGAGAAAGAACAGATTACGAAGGAACAGAAGAGAATTTCAGATGAGCTTGAACTCATTACCGCAGCTCAAATCACTTTGACAAAGAAGGTTACGTCAATGAAAAAGTTGATGAAGAAAATGTTCTCGAAGATGGGCTGTACGAGCTCTGAGGACTATGAGTCCGATGATTGACTCTTTCTAATCATTTTTTTTGTTTTTTTTTTTTTGCAGGGTTCTCATTCTTTTTAGTCCTTACCTTTTAGTTTTTGAACTTTTAACACTTCCCTTTTATTTTGTAATTTTTGACTGGTTTTGTGACAAAAAGGGGGAGAGAGAGACAAATAATGATCGAAAATGATCGTCTAATGGTTGTGAATTTTGAACAACTTTGAACTATGAAAGGTAAGTATGACCTCAACTTTGGTTTTATAATGTGTGATTGCATGCCTCTACTAACTATTTGACTAACTATTTGGGCATGTAATATAACTAACAAGTTGCTTGTTGACTAACAATTCTGTGACATTTGGATTTTTAATGCTTAGAAGATATGTTGCTTTTTGAGTGAGATCTTATTACATATCTGAACTGCACCAACAGGTAGTTCTCAGTGGGTACCGCCACCAGGCCCGACGGTCCGCCCACTAAGTCTACTAGAGGCATAAGATAACGATGAAGTAAATGTTAAGGAATTTATTTTGGCGTATTTCGTGAAAGTGTTAAGTCTTGAAGATTGAAGATAAAGAAGTTTGGATCATATACCTCAATCTCAAGAAAGAAGAATTCAAAAGGATCAGGTACGTTTAACTAATTAATTTTGATGATCTGAATACTTCTTATAGTGTAGAAACACTTGGATGAATTTTTAATTGCATGAAAATCAAAAAACTGGACATACTACATGTTCAGGATCCGGATCGGGCACTACAGTCCGGACCCCGAACATAGGGTAGTTCATGCGCAATTCCAGTCCGGACCGTGGTATTTCAGTCCGGACCCCGAACGTTAATTCTAATGGAATTGCTTGGTCAGTCCGGACCATGGTATTTCAGTCCGGACCCCGAACGTATGTTTTTCTAGAATTAGTCTGTCTCGTTACGACAGTCCGGACCGCCAATTCCAGTCCGGACTGTCGTCCTATAAAATTCCAGAAAATATTAGTTTTTGATTCTTATCCTCTTCCAACGGTTTCTAACCTATAAATAAACCCTATGATTCTTTTTCTAGGGTAAGCCGCATAAGCCGTAAAAGCCGAATAAATCAAAAGACGGCCATATAAATCCACCTATAGAGAAGAAAGGAAATCAATAGATTTAATCATATGTTTCTTCATCTATATTGATTGATTTGATTCTAGGGTTTCATACTCAGATTTTGAGTAGAATCAAATCAATGAATACTTAGATGGTATTTCCGATCTATTTCTAATCTAAGTATTCGGCGGATCATCACCACCCAAAAAACAACGATTTTCCCAAAATCGGCACGTGGACTCACGTGGCCTTGTGGATTCAAGGTGCAACCGCTCTCGTGGATTCGGAGCGAGGTACGTTCGTGGCTTCGAGACGTGCTACTGGGTGAAGACCGTGGATTCGGTCGGACGTCGTGGATTCGACGTTGGACGCCGTGGATTCGGCGTTGGACGCTAATCGTGGATTCGAGGAGCGTTGCGGAGCGAGCGGAGAAGATCTACTAGGAGCGTATGGAAAAAGGTCGAGTCGTATGTGAGTACGGTATATCACCTTTGTACGTGTTATAATTCTAGTGGATTTCGCCGTGTTATCGGTCCCGTGGTTTTTTACTCCAGTTTTGGAGTTTTCCACGTAAAAATCTTGCGTGTTATATTTTCTTTTCCGCATTGGGTTTTATAGCACAACGATTTTTGAGTGTTTATTGTTTACACCTATTCACCCCCCTCTAGGTATTTTTTCTCCTATTTAGATCATTATTTACATAACCCGACAGTAAAGACCGAACAAGAAAGCTGGAGATACTCAACAGCTACCATGCCTCTATGTAGCACTCGAGAAATTCATGTATGGTTACGAGCGAGGAAGCAGATCTAAACCTTAGTGACTTGCATACTGGTGCGCGTATTGCACAGATTACGGAGCACTATGTCTGCCTTTCGGATCCGAGTCTGATCTCGAAAATCGGAAATCACTGGTGCGACCGGCTCGTCGAATCGATTGAAAATGATATAAACTAATTGTCGATCCGACGGTCGGATTGTTCAGAAATCAGTAAAGAAGCTTGTGGGACCCACGACTTAAGTCGTGAATAGTAACCTCCTGATTTAATTCCCCACCGAGCGAACGTTAGCCGATTCACTGTCTGGAGTCCGAATCTAGCGATTCGGGTAGTCGATTTGAATGGCACCGCCATTCTGAGCACAATGGCACTGACGGAATTCACGTTTAGTGATCCGGGTGCATCGAAGTGCGTGCGTCATACTGCAACTTACAGAACTTAATGGCCCGAGATTTTATTCGAGCGCGGAAGCAAACAAACAAATACGCTACTTGATGGGTCTCGACGAGCCGGACGTCGTGGCGAAGTCGGTTTCGCATTTTGACGAACCATTCGTCTCGAAATGCGTGAAATACGTCGAAAAAGGGGGTATTTTTGTAAAAAGCCCAATATTTTATGTGTCAAATGCAATGAGGTTACTTGGAGAGGGACCTCTATGCATAAAAGACCTACAGCTATGGACTGAATAGTAATAAACAAGGTATAGAGGGACCAAAATGCAAAGAAAGTGGAAAATTCACTAAATTACCCTATACACTAAGGTGGTGGGTTTGGGAGCGGTTGCAACCGCTTGTCCACGTTCCTCACCACCTCTGCCACGACGCCCACTCCCAAAACCACTCTCCCTCGAGTGGGGTGGCTCGTAGTAAGGTGGGGAGGCCGGTTATAACAAGGGAAAGTGGACGTTGGAGGAGAGGGGGATCACACAGAGTTTCTTGCACCCAATCCCCATCAAAGCTTTCTCCCACTTCCTCTGCATCCTCCCCGGGGCCGCGCGACGCTGGGAGGAGCGAAACGGGCACCAACCCATCTTCCCCAACTCCGGTGAGGTAAGCCCTCTTTACTCTTGGAGTTTTAGAGGCCAAGACCTTTGGAAGTGAGCTTTGTAGGTTCTAAGGATGCTCCACGCACAGCCCCGAAAATGGGAAGCCATCGGTTGGTCGGCGGCCGAGTTGCACAGCTGAGAGCTCCGCCTCGAGCTATCTTTGCTCCCGGCGACTTTTAATGAAAAGTAAAATGATGGGTTGGGACTGTAGGACCAATAGGTCATTTCTGCAAAGTTTGGTGGAGTTTGGTTGAGTAACCACGTTGCAGTTTGAAACCCTAGTTCTCGGGTTTTTTCATCTTCGGCCGAGCTATGTGCTCCGGCGCCGGCGGGCCTCCCCACCTCCGGCCAAGTGGTCGAGGAGCTCCCTGGGGATGAGAGGGTTGCATCCATGCCTTTGCATGGCTTCCATGCAGCCCGAATGAGGGCCGGCCATGGGTGGCCGAGCTTGAGGCCATTAATGGCGGCCGGTGATCCGGCGACTTCCGACGGCGGGGACAAGGCCAGACCTTCCTAAAAACTTGCTAGGAAGCTATTTCCGCTGTCCTTTTCACCCGAAACCCATTGAGTGAAAAGTTGCCATTGTTGGTAAAAGCTCCAAAACCGAGCTTGCCACCGCCGCGCCGCCGCCGTGTTCTGTTGCCGGCCACAGGCACAGGAGGGTTCTCTGAGGGTGTTAGCACCTGTAGATGCTTTTGGTTAAGTCCCAGAACCCTTGGTGGAACAGTCCCGAATTTCGAGGTTGAGGCATCTTCTTCAACTTCGGGCCCCGGCCATCCGAGGGTGCAAGGCGAAAAACCAAAATGCTGGGAATGTTGCCTGTGTCCTGTGGAGCATTTCCCTTCAAGTTTCACAGGATTTGGTCCAGTAATTGCTGAGAACCAGGTCGGGGAATGGCTTGCGTGTGTTGAGAGGAATAGAGCACACCACCTGTTTGATGAAATGCCTGAGAGAGGTTCTGTTTGGATTTAGGCTTTGAACAGAATATGAAAGTTGCTCAAAAATGTCTCCTGAGCTTGATGCTCACTTCAGATCAAGTTAGATCTGGGTAGACTGAGGTTGGGTGCATTGTATGCGTTGCTAGTGGACTAGGTGTGGATCTGGTCGATCCAGCAACTGCTGGGCTGCAAATGAAGCAAGCCCCAGGGTTTTTAGGTTGCTGTGAGCTTAACCCTAAAGCAGATTTTGATTTGGATTGTTAAAAGTGAAGTTATAGGTTAACCAACCCTTAAAAGAATAGGTTAGCCCAAACACTGTTCCGGGCGGTTTGCGAGGCCGCGACAGTGAGCTCCTGGCTAATTTGGGGTCACTGGACGCGATGCTCGCGTCAGATCTCGGTTTCGTTGAGCCGAAGAAAAAAAAAATGCATTTAAGCTATGTTGGAGAGGTATTTTATGGCCTGAAGTTTTCCTCGGGTACCGTGCTGCTGCAAATGGGTGAGCACGGTGTTCAGCGGGTCGAGTGTCACTTACTGGAAGTGACGGTTCGTAAAAATATTATCCCAGTTAAGAGAACGAGCAAAAACGACTCTTATTTCATTGTAAATGTGCAATTGGGTAAGACTCTAGGGGTCTAACTGCAATTGTAGCCTCATGGGCTGTTTTGGGCTGTACGCCCATGATCTCTAAACCCTTCGTGGGAGGCCCAATGGCTTTCGTTGAGCGGAAATCGGATTTCCGGAAAGTGCCGGCAAAATCCCGGGACTTCGGCGAAGGTTGCCGTATAGCTTGCACACACAGTGAGTTAGTAGGGATGGATACGAGAGAGAGAGGCTATTTTTGACTTGGACTTATTATTCAGGTACTAGCAGTCAGTCGCTAGCCGGTGAGACTCCCAGCGGATTCCGGGATCGCTTGTGTTGAGGTGGGTTTACGGTCGAGGCTGAGTATTGTGTTGGTAATCCAAAAAGGGACTTTTTATTATTAATCGGTACTAACACTGATGGTTTCTATGATGTACTACCTTACCCCGTGACATGGTGACATGGTTACTTGGTTACTTGGTTACTTGGTTACTTGGTTACTTGGTTACTTGGTTACTTATGCTCGAGTTGCGACACGCGCACCCGCGGTTTGGCCACCGCAAAGGGTGCTCTTTTCCGGAAAGGCGGTCTTTGACCCGTGTTACCCCACGAGGTGACGTAGTGGGGGGCCCCTGACCGCTGGGGGGTCTGAGGCAGCGAGGTGCGAGCAGTGAGACTACCGTGGGATTGGATCCCGATGTGGTCAGGTGTGAGACTACCGTGGGATTGGATCCCGATGTGGTCAGGTGTGAGACTACCGTGGGATTGGATCCCGATGTGGTCAGGTGTGAGACTACCGTGGGATTGGATCCCGATGTGGTCAGGTGTGAGACTACCGTGGGATTGGATCCCGATGTAGTCAGGTGTGAGACCGCCGGGTCCGGTGCCCGACGCGGTCAGGTGTTACAGGTGTTACCGGGGTTACAGGTGTTACAGGTGGTACAGGTGGTTGCGAGTTACCGTTACGAGTAGAGCGGTTGTTCCGGCTAGTCTTGCTTTGGTGACTTGGTATTACTTTACTGTTTAGTACTACTCTTATGATAGTGTCGCTGACTACCCACTCTGTGACAGGTACCTCCAGGGGGTAGAGGTAGGCGACGGTGAGGCCGAGGTGGTAGCAGACGGGCTGAGGGAGCCCTAGTATGCTGTATCATTTACTTTCTCTGCATTTCATTCAGAACAGTAGGTTATTGTGTGGTTCTCGATACCCTTGTGGGGTCGTGTGGATGTTGAGTACTTTCTTTCTGCTTATGCACTACTGTTTCCTTTATCGTTCCCGTTTGGCCGTTTTCAAAGCAACATGACTAGAAAAGAAAAGAACTTCGAAAACTATCTTTCAAAAGCTGGGTCGTGTGGACCTGTTTTCCAAACCCGGTGGATTTATGGCATCTTTTCAAACTGTCTTCAAAACCCTGGGTCGTGTGGACCTGCTTTCAAATCTGTGAGTTTATCCTTTTAACTTGATTGGCCACGGGTATTGTTTAGTCTTCATGCACCGTACTACTTCGAACTGTTGTGATTAAATGGGAAAATGATTGTTTTTGTTCGACTATTGTAATAGCCGCGACGCCGTGCATATACAGAGGAGACTCCGCCCGATTTTCGAGTAAATCTGTATATGTGGCGGGTCTGGGCACGCGCCGGGGAAGGAAGATTTAAACAAAAAAAAATTGTACGCACTTTTCGCGTACTCTGAGGTATCGTTTCCGCTAAAATATAACCCCCGGGGCGTGACACTCTATCTAAATGCTCAATGGGGAAAACCGATGAAAGATATGCGGCCACTTGCACACGAGGTGCTCAATCGACCTAATCGAGCTGACCGCCACATCTGGTCCAGTCAAGCCTGCTGTCACGCCCCGGGGTCGGAACTGTGACTGTAACACCCCCGGAATTTGGATTAGTCCTCTATATAAATGATATAATAGGACTAAATCTCTAACCCGGCTATAGCATTTTGGATGGTAGCAAGATCCAAGAGGAACATGAGAGTTAAGCGTGCTAGAGCTAGAGTAGTTCTAGGATGGGTGACCCCCTGGGAAGTGGGGCGTCACAGTTGGTATTAGAGCCATTCACCAGCCGGAAATGTGAGATGAGTCTCGGCTGAGCCAAGGTTATATAGCGGGTAGAGCGAGGCTCCCCGGCTTATATAGCGGGTAGAGCGAGGCTCCCCGGCTAATGACCGTTGTGAGTGCAGTGCAGCTCCTCACAAGGTCGACTAAGGCAGGCTAGCGAGACGAGTCTCACATCGCCGGGTGCTTGTGAGTATGCTTGAGCCTGACGTGGACGTCAGGGCTTAAAGGGGGGAAGAATGTAACACCCCCGGAATTTGGATTAGTCCTCTATATAAATGATATAATAGGACTAAATCTCTAACCCGGCTATAGCATTTTGGATGGTAGCAAGATCCAAGAGGAACACGAGAGTTAAGCGTGCTAGAGCTAGAGTAGTTCTAGGATGGGTGACCCCCTGGGAAGTGGGGCGTCACAGTGACCCGGGCTCGCCAACAGATCCGCCATCTGTACGGAAATCTCCGCACAAACGAAGCGTCTAACCTGCAAATCAGATCTATAGCTAAACATGTATCAGAGCTATAAAAATAAAATAAGTAGCTATAGAATCCCAACACTGAACAGTTGAAGTAACACATCCAAAATAATGGTCATCTCCCAGACTAAAATATAATACATGATACATCAAACCTCTCATACTGTTCAGTACACAAATAAATCTCTCAGACAGGGTACATCTACCTTTGACTCTCAAAATAAAACTGGTAAGGAGCTACTCGGCCACGCCCTTACCTCGATCTGCTGCCTCCGCCCGAATCGGTGCCGAAACAGCTACCTCAGGAAAACCTGTCACCACAGCGGGTGTGAGAACAACTGCAGAAGGTAGTTCCCAGTGGGTACCGTCACCAAGATCCACGATATGCCCACTAAGTCTACTGGAGGCAAGACAATAGGTATATAGATAGATAATATGAAAGCTAAAATGGAACTACAACTAATATGCCTCAAGTATCATGCTCAAAGGAAAAACTCAACTAAGAACATGCAATGCATCCACTCGCTCACGAGGTGCTCACATCAACCCAAATCTCAATGACTGCCAAATCTGGTCCAGTCAAGCCTGCGCCCCATAGTGTATCAACTAGGGCCCCTAGTGTATCAACTAGGGTGTCCAATCGGACTATCATAATATCACGCAAAGCAACCTCATCAGGCGCATCATCATCATCATCGCATCCGTAGCGGCTCTCGAGGGGAGCTACCCCACCGAGGAATAAGTGTGTCTCATCTGGCTCAATAAGCGGCATATGCAGGCTATAATCTACGATCCAACAGATTGAAAACTTGAAATGCCAACTAACCCATAAACAGGTCGGAGAACTCTCAACGACTCAATCTGATAGTGCATACAAACCCCCAAGACACTAGGAAACCCATCCACTGAGTCAATAAAAATCCCCTCGGCCCCCAAGCGCGAGAGTTCATGCATCCTGAACCTATCCAACCCCTCTGGGTGATCACAGTATTTAAAACTATTTTTGAAGCCACTTTTTGTGGGGCCCAGAACCCCATGTAGCTTTTCCCGTGAATCCACTGTGTAAAACATCTATTGATGGTGTGTCTGGCCCATAGTGAATCAAAGGGATGCCACAGATGGACCCTGTGAGGTATCTACAGCTGGATTGGCCTTCAGCTGCTTTTGCCGAATTTTAGAAAAGGTTTTGGGCCAAACGGAGGTTGGATTTGGATTCAGCGCGGAAAAACGCTTGAAAACGGCTATTTGCTTGTTTATTTCTGAGTCCGGATGCCCAAAAATGGACTCCCGAAAGTTTACAGTAGTTTTTAGTGCATGGGGATGACCGTAGACCACCGAGGAGCCACGTGGCATTGCCCGATTGGCCGGCACAGGCTTCGCGGTCTACAGAGTTAGCGCGGGGTGCATGGACCGGAGCTGGTGGACCCGTGGCGTCTTCGCAGTGGGCGGCGCATGCGGCGCGGTCCACGGAACCCGCGCGGGTCCCGTGGACCAGGCGCTGGGACACGTGCGCGGCCGCTATTGGCGGGCTCACGTGGGCGCAGTCCACGGTGGCCCAGGCGGGAGCCTCGGGACGCGTGCGCGCGTGGGGGGGGGGACACGCGTCGCCTCCCCGGCCCGCTTGCACCGCTGTCCCCTGTTCGGGGGACACATGTCGCAAGCAGGTGATTCCGGGCTCCCTTGTTGCGGGCTTTTGGGTGCGGATTTTGGCATCCGAAATATTCGGGCGCCCGAAAACCCGAACCCGCATGCCCCTTTTGGGCTGGGCCTATAAATAGGCCCCTTAGGCCTCATTTCGTGATTTTTCTGAAGCTTTTCACAGGGAGAGTTCTATAGAGTTTTTGTTCACCCTTTTGTTCTACACTTTATGGTGGAGTTCCAGGATTTTTGGAGGAACGTACTTCGAGGTTTACTGTTTCTCGGCGCGTCGCGACACTCCTTCTTCGACGACCCTTTTTGTCGCTTTTCGGTACGAGGACTCCCCCGGCCTACTCCGACCATCGTTTTCGACGATTCTTGCGCCGTTGGCTTCAAGGCAGGTAGGGCTACGATTATTCTTGTTTTGAGCTCCCCCTCTTTTCAAGTTTTTCTTAGAGATTTTCAAGCATCTTTAAGACCCATTTTCTACTGTGGAGTTTTGGACAGCACCTCGTTGTTTCGGCTATATCTTTGCGCTCGGGCATCGGATGGAGGCGAGCCAATAGTCGTTTTGTATCTACGCATCGCAAGGAACATCATCGTATTTTTCTTGGATTTTTCTGAGGTTGCTTCGAAGGTGAAAATTATACTTTTTCTGGACAGAGCACTGCTGACTTTTCATCATTGGAAATTTTGCGTGTACCGCGATGATTAATTTATATCTTGGCCTACAGGTGTCGGAATGGGACGAGTAAGTACTCGCTTTTCATCTACTCGTCGCGAGGATCGCAACGGTAATTTTTCTAGATTTTTCTGAGGACTATACGAAGGTGAATTTCCTCATTTTCCGTGCTATTTGGAAAAACAGTAAATGTTGTTTTTGGATGTTGTAGTTATGCCGTGTGCGATCTTTGTTGGTGCAGTTCTCACATTTTGGAGGTTTACGGAGATTGAGGATCTTGGCAGCGAGGGATCTTGTGATGCCCCACTTCCCAGGGGGTCACCCATCCTAGAACTACTCTAGCTCTAGCACGCTTAACTCTCATGTTCCTCTTGGATCTTGCTACCATCCAAAATGCTATAGCCGGGTTAGAGATTTAGTCCTATTATATCATTTATATATAGGACTAATCCAAATTCCGGGGGTATCACATTCTTCCCCCTTTTAAGCCCTGACGTCCACGTCAGGCTCAAGCACACTCACAAGCACCAGGCGATGTAAGACTCGTCTCGCTAGCCTTAGCCGACCTTGTGAGGAGCTGCACTCCACTCACAACGGCCATTAGCCGGGGAGCCTCGCTCTACCCGCTATATAACCCTGGCTCAGCTGAGACTCATCTCACATTTCCAGCTGGTGAATGGCTCTGATACCAACTGTGACGCCCCACTTCCCAGGGGGTCACCCATCCTAGAACTACTCTAGCTCTAGCACGCTTAACTCTCATGTTCCTCTTGGATCTTGCTACCATCCAAAATGCTATAGCCGGGTTAGAGATTTAGTCCTATTATATCATTTATATATAGGACTAATCCAAATTCCGGGGGTGTCACATTCTTCCCCCCTTTAAGCCCTGACGTCCACGTCAGGCTCAAGCACACTCACAAGCACCAGGCGATGTGAGACTCGTCTCGCTAGCCTTAGCCGACGTTGTGAGGAGCTGCACTCCACTCACAACGGTCATTAGCCGGGGAGCCTCGCTCTACCCGCTATATAACCCTGGCTCAGCCGAGACTCATCTCACATTTCCGGCTGGTGAATGGCTCTGATACCAACTGTGACGCCCCACTTCCCAGGGGGTCGCCCATCCTAGAACTACTCTAGCTCTAGCACGCTTAACTCTCATGTTCCTCTTGGATCTTGCTACCATCCAAAATGCTATAGCCGGGTTAGAGATTTAGTCCTATTATATCATTTATATAGAGGACTAATCCAAATTCCGGGGGTGTCACATTCTTCCCCCCTTTAAGCCCTGACGTCCACGTCAGGCTCAAGCACACTCACAAGCACCAGGCGATGTGAGACTCGTCTCGCTAGCCTTAGCCGACCTTGTGAGGAGCTGCACTCCACTCACAACGGTCATTAGCCGGGGAGCCTCGCTCTACCTGCTATATAACCCTGGCTCAGCCGAGACTCATCTCACATTTCCGGCTGGTGAATGTCTCTGATACCAACTGTGACGCCCCACTTCCCAGGGGGTCACCCATCCTAGAACTACTCTAGCTCTAGCACGCTTAACTCTCATGTTCCTCTTGGATCTTGCTACCATCCAAAATGCTATAGCCGGGTTAGAGATTTAGTCCTATTATATCATTTATATATAGGACTAATCCAAATTCCGGGGGTGTCACAGATCTCGTATTGTTGTAGTTCACGTTTTTCGAGCTTGGTGGTTGTTGTATCCCTCTGTCACGTCCTAGCGTCGAAACTGCGACCCGGGCTCGCCAACAGATCCGCCACCCATACGGGAAGCCGCGTATAGACGAAGCGACTAACCTGCAAAAGATCAACTATACTATACAGATATCAGAGTTGAAAGTAAACTGCTAAAAAGAAGAAAATATACAACACGAAGCCCTCACCAAAAGGACATAAATCTCTCAAGCAGTAAAATATAAGTACAACTCTATACCTCACTACAAAGTCTCTCCACATGAACTCTCAAAAAGTAAGGGGTACATCTACTCTCTGGACGATGACTGGTAGGGAACTATCTCGCGACTCCCTTACCTCGATGAGAAGAAGCAGCAACAGGAGCAGCAGGAACAGGAGTACAAGTCCCTGTGGGAAAAGACACCACGACGGGTGTGAGAACTACGTCCCAAGTAGTTCTCAGTGGGTGCCGCCAACAAGCCCGACGGTCTGCCCACTAAGTCTACTAGAGGCATAAAGTAACAATATAATACTGAAATAAAAGGGCTGGAAAAGTAACTCTACAGCTACTATGCCTCTATCTAGATGCTCAAAAAGTGGAACAGATGGAAACATGATGCATCTACTAACTCCCAAAGTACAGTCACCCAATCTACACTGACTGCCGCATAGGGTCCAGTCAAACCTGCGCCTACCTACTGCCGCACATCCTCAACAGGACGGGTCTAACGTAGGTATGTCCGTAGCTGCCACTAACTGCCATAGCCAGAGGGACTGTGTCCGTAACTGCCACTAACTGGCACAGTCAGAGGGACGGCGTCCGTAACTGCCACTAACTGGCACAGTCAGAGGGACGGCGTCGACAAGTCGCGACACCAATGTGCAGACCCACCCCGGACGTGGCACTCGAGGGGAGCGACCCCAACGAGGACAAGGGTATCCGCGCACTCTGTCGAGCTCAAGGTGGCACTGCAGGCTATAGTCAAAATCCACGCTCACGCACTGAACGGAAAGACTCAATCCTCAAACATCTCGCACAACAGTCGGAGCACTCTCGACGACACAGCTGATCAGCTGACACGAACACGAGACACTAGCCTCACCAACAGCTCACAGCACAAACACACTGGATGGAGATACTCCACAGCCAGGACCACCGTCCGCCAGACGGCTCCCACAATAGAACACTAAACTCACAGGAAAGACTGACACCATAAGGGTTCGGAAACCCGATAGACCGGTGCTAAGAACCCTATCAAACAAGAACAGACTCTAGGCTCCGCCTATCGAAGTTCCCGATCCCCTTATAGTTCGGGAAAGCAACAATCTCGGTACTACACGCAGAAGACACCAACAGGGCCCGAAAGTCCTGGAAGACCTACACCTACAACCCTATCAAACAAGAACAGGCTCCAGGCTCGGCCCCCGTGGCTTTCGTCCCGACAAAGGAACGGCCCCTAGAACCCGGATCACTCGAATCCTTTCGAGTTGGGAGATTTACAAGAAAAGGTGACATTTGTTATTGAAAAGCATTTTGATCTAGAAGAAATCCATATTTAATGATTTTAGTTCCTTTTAGAAAATAGTTAGAAAAATAAGTGTTTTACCCAAACCCCGAAGGGCTGATGCCTTTGTCCAATCAAACAAGAACAGACTCCAGCGGCCCTTCGATGCTTGGAAGAAAACATTGGTAGACTAAAATCATGTGTATGTCGAAAAGGGCTCTAGGTTCTAGGTCCGGCTAACACTAGTAAACTACTACCACTGACATAGTGGCGACATCCCAAACAGGAGAAAGCAAGACCTCCCGGGACCACCGTTTATCCCAAACGGTTCCCGGTACAGATAAACAATCCACTACATCTACCAGACTCCACTCTGCTCCCAAGCACGAGTGCGAATGCATCCCACACTAAAAAGAAGTCCCGACAGCTCGGCCCACTACCCGGGCGAGGATAACACTAAGTCCAGGAATGAAACATAAAGTGTGGATGTCTAAACATAAATAACCCTAGCCCAAGTGAGGGTTTTCTACTGGTCTGGTTACACATGCAACATATGACAGGGGTGCTAGGTCAGGTTCCAAGATACTATAATTTAACAGATAGAAGGAAGTAAAAGATCACAAGATCGACAGATAAAACTAGAAACAACAATTCCTACACTCTAGCATGCTACCCAAGTCCAATCACTATCATGCATGATTCTATAACAATAGAATTAGAGCACAGTCCATAGATCATGAAAGCAAGCCACCCACCTGAAAATGCTAACTGTCCGGAGTCGTACAGCTAAGAAAACCAGGAAAAACAACAACTCTATGTCCAACAGGTCCAGCACAGTCCACAATCCCTCCTGGGTACAACATAAGGCTACAGTTAAACTTTAATTCCAAAATCTGCCAAGAAATACAACACTAAAATTTCAGCCGCAAAGATACGATTATTCCACCTGCTGAATTTGCTCGAAAAATTCCAAATAAAATATCCCTGCGATCCTCGTGCCGATAGCTTCGAAACAAGTACCTGCACGCCCAATTCCGAGCACCGGAGGCCAAGTTACAAATTCCACAGTATCGGTGCGCACAATCCCAAAACCATTCAACTGTAAACTCTTGTACAGATAAAAGGAAAAGTGTATACCTTCGGGAAAGTCTCCAAAAATTCCAAGAAAAATCCACGACGATCCTCGCGTTGAGCAGATGAAAAAAGTCTACAAGCACGTCCTGATCCGACACTCGTGCGGGGAGATCTCCTCGGATGAAGCTGCTGCCCCCACAAATCCTCACAGCAAACTAGTGTCCCAGTGAGCAAAGAAAACCTCCTCGAAAACCGCAAAACCAGGAAATGTGGAAGAAACCAAAATCGTAGCCTTACCTATTGTGAATCCAACGGCGAAGAAATCGCACGAAAAGATGGTCGGAGTAGGCCGGGGGAGCTCGTTCACCGAAGAGCGACGGAAGAAGCACCGAAGAAAGAGCGTCACGCCGAGCCAAGAAAATGAGAATCTCGATAAGCATGCCCTGAAAAATCCCCAAACTCTGCAGATGGAAGCTTCACTGCGTGAGGATCAACTTTGGTGAAGAACTCCAGGCGGTTTGAAGCTCGGAAGTGCCAAAAAGACGAAGAAGAAGGGAGCTCGGGCTATATATAGGCCCCAAAAAAACAATTGAAGAAATACCCGCCATGTCCAAAGATTCGGGCGCACCAGAACTTTCGGGCGCCCGAATCCGGGCGCAAGGGAGTTTTACTGTAGCCGCCCGAAAAATTCTGGTGCGGCCACGTCACCCGCACAGCAAACAGCTGTGCGGGGCGCGCCGGAAATGGCCACGTGGCCCCACCCGGTGGCCGACACGTGTCCCGCACAGCAAACAGCCGTGCGGGGCGCGTGTCGTGCCGCCGCGTGGCGCCTACCCGGTCAAACCGGGTAGGTGGCGCCCGCCAGTGGCAGGGCGACACGCGTCCCTGCCACTGTCGCGGTCACACGTGCGGGCAGGGCGCCGCCTGACCGCCTGCCACGCACGCGCCCCGAGGCGCATGCCCGCGACCCCGTGCGCCGCGCCTCATGAGCCTGCGAGTAGCACGCCGACACGTGTCCCCTGCACCCGGTCCACGCACCCTACTTCGGGTTCCGTGGACCGCGCCGCGTGCACTGACCAATCGGGGACTGCCACGTGTCCACCCACCTTGGTCCATGCACCGCCGCGCCTCCCAGTAGACCGCGCATCACGAGCCCGCCAATCAGGCGGCGCCACGTGTCCATGCGCCGGGTCCGTGCACCCAGCCGCTCCCCTCTGTGGACCGAGCGCTGCGGACCGGCCCAATCACAAGCCGCCACGTGGCAGCCGGCGGTCCACGGCCCCTCCCATGCACCGAAATTCAGCGAAAACTTTCGGGAGTCCGTTTTTGGGCATCCGGACTCAGAATCAAACAAGCAAATAGCCGTTTTCAAGCGTTTTTCCGCGCTAAATCCAAATTCAACCTCTGTTTGGCCAAAAACCATTTCAAAAATTCAGCAAATGCAGCCGAAGGCCAATCTAGCTGTGGATATCACACAGGGTCCATCTGTGGCATCCCTTTGATGCACTATGGGCCAGACACACCAACACTAGGTGTTCTACACCACGGTTCATGGGAGAAGCTACACGGGGATCAGGGTCACCACACCCTCTCTTTTGGTGTGCTCACTAGGAACATCAGAATAATCCCGATGTTAGAAAATATAGATTAAAATATTGATAATCCTTGCATGCTAAAAAGGATTAAATAATTGCTAGCCTATCCATTTAATTGATACATTGGTAATTGGACGTAATCATTATGCCATAATCACTCCTGTTAAGTATTTAATTATCTGGAGCACGATCAGTTGTATGTTAGAACAGTGGATAGCGAATTCCCTACTTTCATCTGAGGACGTTTACATACTTGTATGGACATCTAGTTATGCCACTTTTTTCTGCTACACTATTGTTGGTATTGACTTAGGAGAAACCATGTTGGCACCTTTTCTCCTTTCATTGAGGTACTTATGGTATTACTCGGGTTGAGTAGGGTTGTAGGATAGTGTAGCCGGGTTTTGTTGAGGGCGTTTGTCATACTAGATTTTGGTGGGTTGTAGGATAGTGTTTACTGTTTACACCTATTCACCCCCCTCTAGGTATTTTTTCCCCTATTTAGATCCAAGTAATCATAACCCAACAACTTACTTTGGGATGCGACCGTACCGGTCCGTAGTCGGTCGGTATTTCCACAGATGAGTTCGACAGCAGAGCAGGCAGTGCCAGTTTTTACTGGTCATTAGATTGGGTTTATACAGTCATCACTGATGCATTCTAATAGTTACATATTTCTGACTCTGCATTTAGAGGCATCGTAGTGGTAGCTGCATTGTCTTATCAGCAGTACTGTTTATAGCTTACCACCTCTTCTTTCCTTTTGCCTCTGGTAGACCTAGTGGGCTCGTCAGAGTGTGAGGATTAACCCACTAGGGGAGGCTACTGTTTTTATTGTAGTTCTCACCCCCATCGTCTTTTTCCTTATTTTTCCCCCTTTATTTTGCAGAGTCCTCTGCGGGAGTTGCTGGGCCGTCAACAGCAGATCGAGGTAAGAGGATAGCGGACTTGTTAGAGTGTCATGCCCCGGGGTCGAAACTGCGACCCGGGCTCGCCAACAGATCCGCCACCTATGCCAAACCCCGCATAGGCGAAGCGTCCTACCTGCAAGAAAAGTACTACAGCTAAACAGATATCAGAGCTATACCATAAAAGTGCGGTAAAATTAAAACCATCCATCTGTACAACTGGAATAATAACAATGTCCATCTCCCAAAATAATAATCGTACAATATCCTCAAATACAAAACCCAGAACTCAACAGGGAGAAATCTCAAATAAAACATCAGTGTACAGGCTCTCAGTACAAGTAATAACCTCACTACAATAATCTCTCAAAAGCAGAAATAAACTGATCTACTGACAGTGCTCAGGATCTCCAATGTAGGGGTACCGCTACTCTCCACAGACGGGTAGGGATCTAGCACGCGACTCCCTCGCCCCGCACAGCAACCGCAGAATCAGCAACACCCGCTAAGACTCTGCAAAACAAAGGAGAGAAAGAAAGGGGAGGGGGAAAACCCCAAATGGGTGTGAGAACTACACCAAAAAGGGAGTTCTCAGTGGGTACCACCGCCAGGCTCGACGATCTGCCCACTAAGTCCACTAGAGGCATAAGATAACAAATATAGTAGAAACTGAATAAGAAGCTGGAGATACTCTACAGCTACCATGCCTCTATCTAAATGCTCAAATGGAGAAACTCTGATAAAGATATGCAACACTCGCACACGAGGTGCTCAATCGACCCAATCGAGCTCACTGCCGCATCGGGTCCAGTCAAGCCTGCGCCCACCTACAACCACCTCCCACTGCCGGGCAGGAATTACGTAGGGTGTCCAAACGGACTAACTCGCTATCGAGTAGTGGCTCATGCAGACTATAGTCAAAATCCACACTCTCTCTCAGAACGGATGGACTCAAGATGCTCAACCTCTCACACAACGGTCAAAGTACTCACAACGACACGGGACCACCATCAAACCAAACGGCTCCCAACAACACTAGCACTGGTCTAAACACAGCTACTAGACTCCACTCGGTCCCCCTGACACGAGTGCAACAATAAAGTAAATGCATGTAATAACCCCAATCTAGTGCCAGCAGTAAAACTGGTAATGCCTGCTGTGCCTGCCAAATCGGGTATGCTGGCCAACGCATAACACCGATATGGAATAGGAGTCTCAAGGACTCAAGTATGTATAATGCGCACTCTGGAGTGGCACTCGAGGGGAGCGACCTGTTACGGCTTTTTGTGTTGGCATATTTCGTGAGTTAAGTCGGAGTCTTGAAGTGATCAAATTGTCAATCAGCAATTGAAGACTCAGAGAAGATTCAACAAGAGCTCAAGATGACACTCAGTGTTTTGAGTCTTGAGGATTGAAGATGAAGAATTGTGGATCAATTACACCAATCTCAAGAAAAATGGATTCGGAATGATCAGGTACGTTTAACTAAATAATTTTGGTGATCCGAATACATTTGTGTAGTTTAGAAACACTTGGATAAGTTTTCATTGCATAAAAATCAAAAAACTATTTTTTCAGGAAATCTAGTCAGGGACAGAAAATTCTGTTCAGGACCCCGAACCTACTGTTTTTTCAGGAAATCCAGTCCGGAACAGAAAATTCTGTTCAGGACCCCGAACCTTGTTTTTTCAGGAATTCTCTGAAAAACAACGACGTTCCTAAACAAACTCATTCCGTTCCAGACCGTCGTGTGGGAAAAATTCTGTTAAGTCAGTTTTTGATGCTTATCTCTTTCCAAAGGTTTCTAACCTATAAATAGACACTTAGGGTTTCTCAAGAGCGACCGATAAATTTCAGAAACACTCGAGAGCAACCCTAGAGGCTAGGTTTTTATTGTTCTTCTCTTTTGCCTCTTTTAGGTCAATTCGACGGTTCTTCCAAGATCTATCTTTTGTCGAATTGATCTAATCTTTGCTTAGAGATTCCATCCATGGTTCTTCAATGATATTCTAAGCAAAGGATCACCATCGAAGCTTTTATCAAGTTTGCATCGTGGATTCAACGTAGCATCGTGGATTCGATGTGTTGAAGGCGTTTCGTGGATTCGAAACGTGTGCTCGTGGATTCGAGTGGCGTTCGTGGATTCGAACGTGTGCAGTGGACGTGCAGTCGGTGAGCGCAAGATCCGAAGAAGTTGAAGGAGGGGTTTGAGTCCGTGGAGTCGGTAATCACCTTCTTATTATTCTTCTATTCTTAGTGGATTGTTATTGCGTGTTGGTCCCATGGTTTTTCTCCTGGATTGGAGTTTCCACGTAAATCTCGATGTGCTGTTTTTATTTTCCGCATTGGTTTTTATTTTGCACTGAGATTTGTTTTTAAGTATTACACCTATTCACCCCACCTCTAGTTGTTTGATAGTACCTATTTAGATCCTTGTGGATCCTTAATATATAAAAACCTACAAGTGGTATCGGAGCGGGTTTTAGGTTTATCTATCATGTCGGGTGAAAGTGGTAATATTTTTAGACCTCCTCTTTTTGATGGGACTAATTATGCGTATTGGAAAGTGCGGATGAGAGCTTTTCTCATCTCAATTGATGAGCGGGTATGGCAAACCGTGGAATACGGTTGGGTGCATCCTGTTGAGGAAGTAGGAAATTCTACTACCCCAAAACCTCGCTCTAGATGGTCCAAAGAGGAAATCGAAAGATTTTCTTGCAATGGGAAAGGTATGAATGCTCTATATAATTCTCTTTCCTCGACTGAGTTCACACGAATTTTCGCGTGTGAAACCGCGAAGGAAATTTGGGATATTCTCAAAATTACACATGAGGGTACTAATCTTGTAAAAATTCAAAAGCTCCAGATGCTTACAAGTCAATTTGACTCTATTCATATGGATGAGCATGAAGTGTTTACAAATTATTACACTAGACTTCAAGATGTAATCAATACTTGTGCTAATTTAGGAGAAAAGATCCCGGAGTCGAAAATTGTAAGAAAGATACTTCGGACTCTTCCGGAACGGTTTACGGCAAAGGTTACCACCATTGAAACCGTTAGTCATCCGGATGAGATGAGAGTAGAGGAATTAGTAGGTGTTTTACAAACTTATGAGATGACTTTTCCTACTAATCAAGTTTCTTCCAAGTCTTCTTCTAAGCTTACAGGTGTTGCTTTCAAATCTACAAAGGAAGAAGATGGCGAATCAAGTTCCGACGATGAAATCTCTTTTGCCAATTTTGAAGAACAATTGGCACGGATCATAAAAAAATTTCGTCGGAAGTTTTGGAAGAATTGAACCGATGGATCTTCATCCTCGAAACCATCTAAAGGATCATCGGGTTCTAAATCCTCTAACCTCAAAAGCTCTGCAAAACCTTCTAAGGAAAAAGATGAATTCGAAGGGGAAATCCAATGTTATAGATGCAAAGGCTACGGCCATATTTCAACGGATTGTCCTTCTCCGAAATTATATAAAAAGAAGGCTTTGCAAGCGAAAACTTGGGACGATTCTACTTCTAATAAATCGACCTCAAGTAAAGAGGAAAAAGTCGTTGCCTTTCATGCTTCTCAAATTCCATCTTCTAATTTTTGCTTATCATCTCTAATCACTGACTCTGCTCCTCTGATTTTGTATGAAACATCAACATCCGATAGAGAGTCGTCAAGTGAGGGGGAGTCGGATAAAGAAGAACTCGTTGAGGCATATCAACAACTTCTTGCGCAATCTAAGAAGATGGCCAAGCATATCAAGAAGTTAAGGAAGCAACGACTAGAGGCTCAAGACGAGAATCATGCTTTAAAGATAAAACTTCATGATCTCGAGGAGGAACGAGAACGTTTATTGGATAATAATAAAATCCTCCAAGAAAAGCTAAACCAATCAGAGACAAACGCTAAATCATATATGGACAAGATTGGTTTTCTAGAAAAACAGTTTGAGGAAATTCATGTCACCAACCAAGCTTTGACCAAGCAAGTTCATCAACTTAAATCCGACATACAAAAGCTTTCAACCGGTTCCAAAAAACTTGATTGTATGTCCGGATTAGGTAAAACAAGCAAGGTTGGTTTGGGATTTAAAAAGAACCAAACTGTGAAGGCTTCAAGTTCCACAACTAAATTGAAAGGAAGAACTTGTTACCAATGTGGACTTGAAGGACACTTGATGAAGATGTGCCCGAAAAAGAGAAAGAGGAATTCTTCAGCAACTTCATCTACGGAGCGAACTCAACGAAAACAAAAGACACGTCAAGTCAATGGAGTTCACTCAATTCACCAAAGGTCTGAGCCACAACATCAATCATACAAGTGGATCATTGCGAGGCAAAGACCTAAGGTGGACCAATAGTCAAAGCTATCAACTCCCGGCCACAATGAATCAAGACAACCCAAAATTCGACAATTTTGGATACGGAAAGGTGATATCTTTCCATGTCTTAAGTTCTAAATAGCTTATGACTGTATGTAATGTTTTGATTGATTTTCTTTTCATATTTTTCTGAATCTCTGCATTACATGTTTTCAATGCTTTTCGTTTTTATGTTTTGTTTTTGAACAAAAGGGTTTCAACGAACAAGTGCAATGAATAAAAAGGGTTTCACTTTCAATCACTCCAATTTAATTTTATATGAATTATCAACTTTACTCCATAATCATAATTCTTGAAGATACTTCATTATAGGAGTTTTTGATAATTATATTCATCAAATTTTAGTAATCATGTGTGATCTTTAGATGATTAATCTATCTCGGTTGTGTGAGTTCTTTGTGATAAACATGAGACAACCGATCGACTAAAATTTGGAATTTAATTCTTTCACATAAGAGATTGTATTGTATTACAAGGGTAAATAAATGAGTTGTAAAAGATGTGGAAAGAGTTACATCCGAAAGGAGTGTGAAAACTACCACCACATGTTGGAAAGAGCTGCCACCCCGGTCGTCCGGTCTGTGTGTGAAGCTACCACATGTTTTGATGCTTGAAAAATATATTTTTTTTTGAAATTTTTAGTTGAAGCATTCGGAGATTCATATTCAAAGTTCTTATATTTTGAACAATCTCCTGGTTGGTATAAGGTGGGATAGTTGAAAGATGCTCATAGAGCCACCCTTAGGTATTTTAGTGCTTATCTCAAATTTGAAAGGGTAGAAATCAAATTGATGTCATTTGGAAATCTCTGTAAGTCATCTTCGTAAATCCGTTACATCTTGATAGAGTTTGGATCTCTAGATTATTTTTGATGACTTCTGTTTGACGTATATAATATGAAAAACAGTTTATAATGTTTTATCTTTGTTTTTCATGATTTCGGAGTAAATCTTTTTAATTTTTGTAAAATTAATTGGATTGAATGACATCTATGTGATCTCATATTATTTTCAAGCACTTAAATTATTTTCTTGATGGAATACAAATCGGTAATTCAAATATTTCAAAATCTGGATTTGTTTCAAGAAATTATTTGATTTTTGCTTTCGACTACCGGTACGCAATCTGCATTTTTGTTATATACCGGAACTGAGCTGTAATATCATAGATTTTTGTAACACTTTATACCTCCTGCTAATAAAGTTTCCGTTTAAAGTAACTAATATAATGGGTTTACATAAGTCGATAATTTGGAGGTGCGGGTATTTTTTTGCGATAGAGCTCGGAAAACGGAGAACGGCAGTGCGATCGGATCCGGATTCCGACTTACGGAACTCCCAGAAAGGGGTAGAAAGTGATCGCAATGGCCAGGGGGTGCATCGAAATCCGCGTAAGTGATTTGGCACGCTTTTCGAGAAAAAAGAGGGATTTATCTTTAAAGAATTATCTTTAAAGAATTATCCCGAAGGATCTTATCTGAGGAATTAATTAATTGAGGAATTAATTAATTGAGGAATTAATTAATTGAGGAATTAATTAATTAGGATTTAAAAATACCCGATGTAGATTTTGTCGTACAAAAAGATTAATTTGTGACTTCTCCCGAAAGAAAGAAAGAAAGGAAAAAAAAGAGAGAAAAGGAAAAAGGCGAAACCCTAACCGGAAGGAAACGAGAGGAAGGAACGAGCAAAAGAAAAGGGAAAAGGTGAAACTCTAATCGGAAGGAAACGGTGGAAAAGAAGGAGAAGGCTAAAGGACCCAAACCCTCCCGACGAACGTGCCGAAGACGGGAGCGTGAGCGGATCACCGTCTCCGACGATTAGAGGTAAACTAGATTTATTTTCGTATAGTTTCGCTCGGTTTTCGGTTTCGATCTTTCGCGGAGTCTTTGGAGTAGCCATTTGCTACCCAACGCGTCGCGCCGCGAAGCCCAAGGGCATCGCCGCCACGACCGTAATACGCGCCGCGCGGGGACGGTGCCCGCGCGGCCGCGGCTAGAGCCGCGCGGGACCAAGGTCCCCGCGTGGCCGCGGCTAGGGTAAGCGCCGCGCGGGGCCGGTGCCCACGCGGCCGCGGCAAGTGCCGCGCGGGCGAGCGCCCGTGCGGTTGAGGCACGCGCCGCGCGGGGCCCAAGCCTGAGCGGCCGCAGCCAGTGCCGCGCGGGCGGGTGCCCGCGCGACTGGGGCGCGCGCCGCGACGGGCCATGCCCGCGCGGCCGCAGCTGGTGTCGCGCGGGCGGGCGCCCGCGCGGCGACGGTGCATGCCGCGCGGGGCCTTGCTCGCGCGGCTGCGGTTTGTGCCGCGCGGGCGGGCGCCCGCGGCTGGGGCGCGCGCCGCGAGGGGCCATGCCCGCGCGGCCGCGGCTGGTGCCGCGCGGGCGGGCGCCCGTGCGGCAACGGTGCATGCCTCGCGGGGCCTTGCCCGCGCAGCTGCGGTTTGTGCCGCGCGGGCGGGCGCCCGCGCGGCGGCGACAGCTCGTGCCGCGCGGGGTCCATGCCCGCGCGGCCGCGGCTAATGCCGCGCGGACGGGCGCTCGCGCGGTTGCGGCGCGTGCTGCGCGGGGTCGGTGCCTGCGCGGCCGCGGCAAGTGCCGCGCGGGGCCGGCGCCCGCGCGGCCGCGGCTTGCGCCGTGCTAGGCTAAGGTCCGCACGGTTGCGGTGGATGCCGCGCGGGGTTGGTGCCCGCACGGCCGCGGCTTGCACCGCGCGGGGCTAGGGCCCGCGCGGTCACGGCAAATGCCGCGCGGGGCTGGTGCCCGCGCAGCCATACGACCCGCAATGCCGCGCGGGGCTGGTGCCCGCGCGGCCATACGACCCGCAACGCCGCGGGGGCGGCCGCGTCGCTCGACGCGTGCGGGCACCACCGCCGGGTCAAGTTGTCATTAGTGTTTTTGAGTTGTTGGGCTCGGTTTATCCACTATTATATTTCTGATCTGACCACGGCTCTTTTGGGGACTACTTCTAGGTCTGGGCGTCAGCAGAGAGCAAGGTTCGGTCTCCGGAGTGCACGTTTCGCATAATCGAGGTGGGTAGGTGTTGGTTATTACCGGTGTGGTGTCGTTCCCGTATACTCGTTTTGATAAAGTAGATATGTTTGGTAGTTTGGCTAACCCCATAGCTTGTGAATCCCTTTTTATTATGTTAATCAAAGCGGCTGCGGTCGCAGGAGCGTTATACTATTCTGACTAAAGCGGCTGAGGTCGCAAGGCAATAAATACACTCATATTGCTTACACGCACACCGGCAGTTTGGCCACTGCACAGGGTGTATTTTTCCGGAAAGATGGTAAGTCGTTTTACCCGTGTACCCCACAAGGGGAGGTTAGTGGGGACCCCTCAAGGAGAGGCGACTGCTGTTTGGGCAGTGGAGGGGTTAGAGGCACCAAGAAGATGAGTACGGTATTGGGGTTGGGGCCCAAAATATTCTGAAAGCTGGGGTAGGTGCCCAGCGGGACTTTCAACAGGGATTTAGCGATACATGAGGGGGAGGGGAATGTAAATGCTCCAGTGATTCGGTGTGTCCTTTCTATTATTGCGTTTACTTGCATGTTTTCTACTTTATCAGTCACTGACAACCCACACTATGACAGGTCCGAGTAGGGGTAGAATTCGGGACGACGGTGAGGCATCAGTTAGAGGACGCTAGCCATGAGGGCTAGTAAACGATACGTTATTTTCTTTACCTTTGGTTATTTCTTTATACTATGGTAAGTTAAACTATGATTCATTTACTGTGGTTTCTGATGGATGTTGGGATGAGGATTTTCTTGTAATTAACTGGTGAATGATAGGATGTGTAATTGCGGCTTATTTTCAAACGCAAACCGGTTTCAAAAGTGTTTTCAAAGCAAGTGCCGTGTGGGCACTGATTTTAAAACCCGTGGACTTATCCTTTCAAGTTAATGGCCGCTCAAAGAGTTTGCGAAAACGTTTTGAAAAACTGGGTCCCGAGTGGGCACCGATTTTCAAAACCCATGGGTTTATGCTATAGTCTTATAAGATAGCGGTGATGGTATGATTTACTATATTCTCTCATCTTTGCCTGTCATGGTTGGAATGGTTAAAGTATTCGACTTGTTGGTAACGTCGTGCATATACAAAGGAGGCTTCGCCCATTTGGGGAGTGAATTTGTATATGCGGCGGGTCTGATACGCGCCGGAGGCATGGTTCATTTAAATATTTAAGAAAAAAAAAATGGGTACGTTTTCTGCTCTTTTAGACCTCCGTGGCGTGACAGATTTTATGGTATCAGAGAAAACGACTTTAACCACTGTGGCCAGTGACCAACATCCACAGAATGCATTATCACGAGTGACTAACCAAATTGATAACCAAAGTGTAGGTGTGTCACGTATGAGCGTGAGTGCGGGGAGATAAGGGATTAAGTCCCAGGGTTAGTAGGTCAAGGTGCCAGGTTTTCTTAGAAATATTAGGATTGACGTGATTTCTTTGTGTGCACAGATAGCAGTCCGGCTCAGTGAGTAATTGCCTACGGGAAATGGACACTGCAGCCGCAGCGAACCGCTTACTACGCAACCAGCTGCGCGATGTGGCTGGGCAGCTGCTGACCCTCACTGAACGCTTGTGCCTACTGACACGAGAGCTTGAGGGTGTCGACCACTTCCAGCGCAGCGCCAGGGACGACACCTTTCGTGGAATGCCACCGGCAGGCTTTCCCGCCTTTCCAGAGGCGGTCAATTTGGCCATACGGGCAGAGCAAGAACTCGCCGAAGCACGCGCTCGGCAGGGATACCCCGGGTTACGGCGGGGCGAGGGAAATCCCTACCCCGGTCCGGCGAAGAACCCCTTTCAGAAGTGCCGGGCGACCAAACGCCCAAAGACAGGACCGAAATTTGGGCAAGCAAGGAAGGAAGGACCCGAACCAATATGGAAGCCGTGCGTCATATGTGATGGTGCGCATCGGTTGATGAGCTGCCCTTGGAGGCGTGACCACTGCTTTCAGTGCGGCAAGCCGGGCCACTCACGTTTCACGTGCCCCCAGAAGCCGACCGCCACTACCCCGGCGCCGCACCCCGACGAAGTAGAGGAGGCTGCAGCCCCCGCTCCGCAAGGGGACCCCAGCCCAAGGACCCGGGCAAACCAACGCCCGAAGAAAGTACAGGAAGGCGGGCAAGAGCCAACGGGAGGCCCAGAACCGCTGCAAGAACCCTGCGTCATCTGCGGGAAGGCACACCTAGTAACGAGATGCCTTTGGAAATACTCCCACTGCAATAAATGCGGCCAGCCGGACCATACCCGTGCCTCATGCCCTCAAGAACTAGCTGCTACTACTGCGGTGCCGAAGCCGGAAGGACAAGAGGGTGCTACAGCCCCCGTTCCACAAGAGGACCTACCCGGCGGCCAGCACACGACGGACTCTTTCGACACCAGGTCCCTACCCCGCCACGCCGTACGTCGCTGGCCTGAGGGTTGTGGACGGACTTCCCGAGCCGCCCAGTGGAAGACGCGACGTCCTGGAATGACAAATAGCAGGTAATGTATTATGGCATTTTTCTCGCTACTTTTGTTTGGAAGGACCGGATACACTCGAACGCCCTACCTCGGTCTGACCCCCCCCGTCTAGTTTTTCTGTTTAGCCCTTTCTAGCACACACGAGCGGATAGGCCCTGAATTAGTAGGGCTAAGGGGTTTCCTTTGTGGGTTACTTGGGTAACTAGAAAATTAAGTATGCCCCACACCCTGCCTCATGGCAATAGGGCTGCGGCCGCCTCAGACCCAGCGTCAAGGTGGGTTGAGTTCGGGCAAAGCAAGAGCACTATGTAAGTATACCTCTAATAAGTTGATTACGCGACTTTCGGGCCACTAGCCAGGAAACTATTAGAGGGCGGGTGCGTGGCCTTTTTGGCCTCGGTAGACGTAGCCACTCGACCCTTTTTCCCCCTCTCCTTCTGACATTCCTTTAGAAAGGGATTTCCCGGATATTTTTCCGTCCGAACTTCCGGGGATGCCACCTGGACGCGAGGTCGACTTCTCTATCGAGCTAATCCCGGGGACAAAACCCATCACAAGGCGCCATACAGAATGGCCTTCGCCGAACTAAAGGAATTGAAGGCGCAGCTTGAGGACCTCCTGGACAAGGGGTTCATCCGACCGAGTGTGTCGCCATGGGGAGCGCTTGTGCTCTTTGTAAGGAAGAAGGACGGGAGTCTGCGTTTATGCATAGACTACCGGGAAATAAGCAAGGTCACGGTGAAGAACAAATACCCCTTGCCACGTATCGATGACCTGTTTGACCAACTCCAAGGGGCAACCGTGTTCTCAAAGATCGACCTCCAGTCGGGCTATCACCAACTCGGAATCAGAGATGAGGATATACCGAAGACGGCATTCCGAACTCGCTATGGCCATTACGAGTTCACGGTGATGCCGTTTGGGCTTACCAATGCCCCAGCGATATTTATGGACATAATGAACCGGATTTTCAAACCATTCCTGGATAAATTTGTGGTGGTTTTTATTAATGATATCCTCATCTATTCCCGCACGGATAGAGAGCATGAGGAGCACCTCCGACTGGCCCTCCAGACCCTAAGGGATCAAAAACTGCATGCCAAACTCAAGAAGTGTGATTTTTGGCTCCGTGAGGTCGATTTTCTGGGACATATTGTCTCGGCCACGGGAATTGAAGTGGATCCGAGGAAGATAGAATCGGTGACCGGCTGGGCTCGCCCGACCACGGTGACAGAAATCCGAAGTTTTCTCAGGCTAGCCGGATACTACAGACGCTTCGTGGAAGGCTTTTCAAAGATAGCCACTCCCCTTAGTCGACTAACCCGGAAAGGGGAGAAATTCGTCTGGACGGCTCAATGCCAGAAGAGCTTCGAGGAGCTTAAGGACAGACTCACGCGGGCACCGGTACTCACGTTGCCACAGCCCGGTGAGGACTACGAGATCTTTTGTGATGCATCTCGAAGTAGACTGGGAAGCGTGTTGATTCAACAGGGGAAAGTCATAGCTTATGCATCAAGACAGCTCAAGGATTATGAGCAGAACTATCCTACACATGACTTGGAGCTCGCGGCAGTCGTGTTTGTGTTAAAGCTCTGGAGGCACTACCTCTACGGGGCGCACTGTAATGTGTACTCCGACCACCAGAACCTCAAATACTTGTTTACACAAAAGGAATTGAACTTACGGCAACGGCGGTGGTTGGAACTACTGAAGGACTACGATTTGTCCATCCAGTATCACCCCGGAAAGGCAAACATGGTGGCTGATGCCTTGAGCCGGAAGGGACAGGCGGGGGAGACGGCACTGAGCGCCCTTACCCAACAGGATCGGCTAATTGCACAATTCTCACAACTGAGACTGGAGGTAGTGCCAGCAGGAGCAGTTGCGGAATATCTGTCCTTAGTAATAAAGCCTATGCTGGTAGAGAGGATCGCGGAAGGCCAAGCGACGGACACACAACTACAGCAGGTGCGGGACAGGTCATCCTCGGAACCAAGTGGGGATTTCGTGATCGGCACTGACGACGTGTTGAGGTTCCGGGGACGAGTCTGCGTGTCTGATGTGCCAGAATTGAGGAAGGAAATTCTGGCAGAGGCGCATAACGCCCCCTACACTGCGCATCCCGGAGGTACAAAAATGTACAGAGACCTGAGGCAGACCTTTTGGCGGCCTAAATTAAAGAACGATGTGGCGCAGTTCGTGGCACGATGTTTGGTGTGCCAACAGGTGAAGGCGAAACATCAGCGACCGGCGGGAAAACTACAACCGTTGCCCATACCGAAGTGGAAATAGGAACGGATCACCATGGATTTTGTGACCGGTTTTCCGCGATCGCAACATGGACACGACGCGATATGGGTCATTGTGGACCGTCTGACGAAATCGGCCCACTTTATACCGATTCACACGACGTGGAGTAGAGACCGGCTGGCGCAGGCCTATATCGACGAGGTGGTGAGGTTGCATGGAGTACCGTCATCCATTACTTCGGACAGGGACACACGCTTCGTGTCAAACTTCTGGCGGAGTCTGCAGCAGGCATTGGGGACCAAGCTGCAGTTTAGCACGGCATTTCACCCGCAGACGGACGGGCAATCGGAACGAGTGATCCAGATTCTCGAAGATATGCTTCGAGCTTGTGTGCTAGGCCTGGGGGAGGGGTGGTCGCGTTACCTACCCCTCGTGGAATTTGCTTACAATAATAACTATCAGGCTAGTATTCAGATGGCCCCGTACGAAGCCTTGTACGGACGCCGGTGTCGATCGCCTATTTGCTAGGACGATTTGGGAGAGCGGAAGCTCTTGGGGCCAGACCTCGTAGAGGAAACTGTGAGGTCCCGGAATCCCCCGCGTAGGGTTTGCTGGTTGTTGGGCAGCTTTTAGTGGCCGTTGGGAGTGTTTGTGTGCATGTCGGGCCCGAGAAATGGATTTGTGATGCAATTTGGGATTTAGTTACATCACTGGAGGCCTGCGTGGTGTGTCGGTGGTGTTTGTGCACAATTTGGACACTAGTGAGGGACTTCGGGCTTTAAAAAGGGATCACATGGGTAATTGGAGGACCCGTCGAGTGTTTAGAAGTGATTTCACGCGACACGGATGTCAAATTTGGACTCAGGGCGAAGTTTGGATAAAAGATCACCTCTCCGGTTGCCTTCGGGAATTTTTAGAGTTGGAATTTGGCAAATCGGACTTCAGAAATGGACCCGGCGCGAAAATCGGATCAAGTTGGCTATCCGGGGGCATTTGGCAAATTTTCGGATGAGAATTTGGAGAAACGGACATCGTTTTTGGATTCAGCGCGCGAAATCGTTGAGATTGGACTATTTACTTGTTTTTTTTGGAGCCCGGTTGAAGTGCCCGTTTTTTGAGGCATGTGCGTGAACCCCGAGGTGGCGGCTCGTGTCACGCCCCGGGGTCGAAACTGCGACCCGGGCTCGCCAACAGATCCGCCGTCTGTGCGGAAACTGCCGCACAGACGAAGCGTCTATCCTGCAAAAGATCTATAGCTAACAGGTATCAGAGCTGAAAAGGAACTAATAGCTATAGAAATCAACTGAACATCTGGATAAGAGAAAATCCTCAATACAAAGTCTGATAAGCTATGAAAAAGGAATACAATCCTCACAAGTCTCTCAGAATGTCCAGTACAAAAGTGGAGTCATAAAATAAAAACGGGTACATCTACCTCTGACTCTCAATACTGGTAAGGAACTAATCGGCCACGTCCTCACCTCGATCTGCTGTCTCCGCGCGAACCAAGCCGGAATAGCTACCTCAACCTGTCACCGCAGCGGGTGTGAGATCTACTGCAGAAGGCAGATCTCAGTGGGTACCGTCCCAAAATCCACGGTATGCCCACTAAGTCTACAGGAGGCAAAACAGATAGATATGCAGATAGATAGATAGATAGATAGATAAGCTGAAGGAAAACTACAGCTAATATGTCTCAAAAGGAAAGTCTATCATAAACATGCTATGCATACTCTCGCTACTGCTACAATGCCTCAGTATCAATGCTCTCAGGAAAAACCATCTAAGAACATAATATGTAACTACCCGCTCATAACACCCAATCTCAAAGACTGCCCAAAACTGGCTCAGTCCAGCCTGCGCCAGTCGTCTAGGAACGCACCTGCCCACTACCACGCATCCACAAGAGGACGGGATTTACGTGGGGCGTCCTAAACCGACTATCTCAATCTCACACAAAGTGACCCCATGGTAGCTCGGCCAGGGGTATCAAGCGACCACTAGTAAATCAACTAGGCGCATAACCACATCGTAGCCTCGTCAGGCTCGGTATCATTATCGCACCCGGGGCGTAGCTCGAGGGGTGCGACCCCACCGAACTCAAGTATCACATCTGTCTCACTGTCTCAAATATGCGGCACATGCAGGCTATAATCCACGATCAAACAGATCGGTATCTCAAAGCTCGAAAACACAACTCAGTCGGAAAAAAACCTCGACTCAAACATGAATAGCCCAAACACTCTCACAGCTATGTCGGAGAACCCTCAACGACTCAATCTGATAATGCATGACCATGGCTGAGCCGGGAAACCCCCGCGACTCGATCTGCCAGAACCCCAAATATCCTCAAAACTAAGTGGGAGAACTACCTCCACCACTAAATCATAAACACAACCCATGATCTAGAATAAACCCATTGTCACGCCCCGGGGTCGAAACTGCGACCCGGGCTCGCCAACAGATCCGCCACCTATGCGGAACCCCGCATAAGCGAAGCGTCCAACCTGCAAAGTACCATCTAACGACTAAACAGATATCAGAGCTGAAGAAAAACTGCTGTAATAAAAACCTGAATCACTGTACAACTGAAAAATAAAAGTACAATATCAATCTCCCAAAAATAATAATACAATAATCTGATCCACCGAAACTGTAATACAAGTAAAAGCCACCTATACAACATCTATAAATCCAAAAAGGGAGATAACTAAAATAATAAAATACAACCGAGTACAGTGAAACCCACAATCCGGGTTGGTACATCTATCCCACTGTAGGAAACAACACTGGTAGGGATCTATCTCGCGACTCCCTCGCCTCGAACCGTCAACCGAAGATCCGCAACTCCCGCAGCAGACACTGCAAAACAAAGGGAGGAAAGGGGAAGAACAACAATGGGGGTGAGAACCACTAGTAAAACCAGTAGCCTCCCCTGTGGGTAAAGCCTCAAACCCCGACGTACCCACAAGTCTACCAGAGGCAAGAAAAATAATAAGAGAGGTGGTAAGCTATAAACAGAACTACTGATAAAAGAGAGCTACCACTAAAATGCCTCTAAAATGCCCAGCTAAAAGAATAGCTAAAAGTATGCCTGAGAAAGTCAAAGCCTGCCTGACCAAACCCAATCAATACACCAGTAAACACTGGTACTGCCTGCTCTGTCATCAATCTCACGAACTCAGGGTCTCCACTGCCCAAATGACCGGAACCCAACACGGTCTGACCGGCACCCAACACGGTCTAAAGCCTACTCCGGAGTGGCACTCGAGGGGAGCGACCCACACGAGTAAAGTATCTTAGTATCCAGTAACATAAGTATCATAAGTCAGCAGGACTGGATCAAGACTCTAAGTAAGTGGGAAAAACCATCCACTAAGGAAGCCGGATCCCTCACCTCCAATCTCATGTAATAATAATAACCCGGTCAACCGCCCACAGTTCGCGGTTGCCGCAATCCTTGCCATCAGGCCCTGCCTGTCCCAAATCCCCAGAAACCTGACTACACTATCCCAAACTCCCTGCTCGCACCCGAGCCACAAATACCCAGAGTCTAAAATGAAAAGGAGAAAAGTATAAAGCATGGTTTCTCCTAAGTCAAGTCCAACATGATAGTGTAGCAGAAAAATGTGGCCTATCTAGATGACCATACAAGCATGAAGATGTCCCAAGATGATGTAAAGTAAACAGGTGTCGATGTTCTTACATTTATTAGAGCATGCTATCCAAATTACATAATCAATCTCATAAAGGATTGGATGTTAACATAGCATACATCAAGTCTACACAAGTATGCACCTTTCACATTTGGAAATAAAGTGAGAATAGTATCCAACATGGTTTTCACCAAACATGAATCAGGAGATAAATGACAATCATTACTTTCATAAAGAGTGAATCTCACATAGATAGATCAAGATTAATGTAGTCAGTTATTCTCACACAAACCACTAACCACCCTCAAATGAAACATCCATTCACATATAGACTTGCCAAAGATCATTTAACATTACTTGAATATGGTCATTCAATCCACTATCACCAATGAATAGACTAAGGTTCAACAACTTTTATTGATCTCACCTAGGTTGCACATAGGATCTACCAACAACATCCCATCTCATTTGTAGGAATTAGGAGTCATTAACAAAGCTTAGTCTCATAAGGAATAGGCCTCATCTCACAATGATAATCATCTTTTTATGAGTGAATTAAGAGTCAAAAGCATAGGTCATTCGCACATCAACTAGATCAATAATCAACATCAACACCCATTTTCTCATAAGCTAGATCGAAGATCAATCAATTAATTATTCTCACATAGATAGGTTACAAATCACATCTATGCCCAACCTCATACATTTTAGGTTAAAGATCGACAACTATAATTCAAATCACAAAGTGGAGACTAAGAATCACCAAACCAACTACTCTCACATAAACCATTCTCAAATAAATCAACCAAGCCCTTCTCACATAAGCAACCAAGCACTTGTCACATAATCCCCTCAAGTCCTCACATAAATCAACCAACCATTCACATATAACTATCACCATCATTCTCACATAATTATATTAACCATTTATCACAAGGTATAGGTTGAAGATTAATTTCCCAATTACCCTCACATAGCATAGGTTTAAGGATGATCACTTAATAATCAACTTCATATGAGATGATGCACATCAATCAAACTATTCATTCACTTATGTATACAATGAGGATCAATTAACTTAATCGAAACATGGATATTCAAACACATCACACCAAGGGGAAGAGAACAACAATCAACTATGCCATGGGGAAAACCAATAGCCCGAGTGGGTAAATCGTTGTTTTCGGCAAAGCACAACCACCCACCTGAAACTTGACGATCCGCTGCCCGCTGTAGCCCAGATTTGGCGTGAGTAATCTTTATCCTCCCAGGAGACCGATGCCATGAAAATCATCCAAATCCGCCTCACGGATTGGGCGCAATCACTGAAACAATGCATACTGCGCACTCAAAATCCAGAATTTCAGCAAGTGCAACAAGATTAAATAAAAGGTATGTGCAACCTCAAATACCTCAAAATGAAGTCTCCAACAGTAAAACAAAGATCTCCTCTTTCATACAAATATCTTCCAGTCCTCAAAAACCCACCATTAATTTCCCTTAACATTCAAATGAAGCAAAATCACAATGCTGTCCAAAAACTGCTAACATAAACTTGTTAGCATTTCCAAGCTTAATTAGAGGCTTTTCCAAAGGGATTTATCCACAGATCACAAAAGAGAATTTGCTCACCTTGAAGTTAAGAAGAGGTAACAACTTGAATTTCTGAAAAAGACCTTATATCCACAAAGTTATCTGCATTCCAAGGTGCATTGCTCAAATCAAAACTAAAACAGGGACTGCAGTAATCCATAAAATAGCACTTGAAAAGATCATTAATTTTACCTAACCAAACGTGCTCCAAATCCTGCAAGAGAGGTACCATTGGATTCCTTGTCGAGAGTAGATACAAATTGAGTTAAAGAACTCCAATTTTCATGCTCGGATGAAGGAGAAAACCCATAAATACTTTGAACTATCCACCAAGTTCCATCTGTACACGAATGCAGCAAGGTGCTCCAAAGATCATGCATAAACCCTAATAAAAACTCAGATCTGGGGAAAATGGTGCATACCAATATTGTAGATCTGCGAGTTCTAGAAATTTCCCCGCAAAAATCATCCAAATATTCCCATCCTACTGCCCAGAAAGGCCAAAACACTGAGAACTGTTCAGGATTCCAGACTGAAATGAAGGGTTCCAAAGATGGCCTTAAAACTCTGTCAAAACATGAGATCTGAGAGGAGAGTTGAATACAAAAATTGTAGCCTTACCTCTTGTGAGAATGTAGAACCAAAAATGAGCTCAAAATTCCAAGAAATGAGTCCTGGGGAATTTTCGCACTGAAATGCGACGGGAAGGTCCACCAATCAGCAACAATGGTGGTACTTGCCTCATGGAGAAGATGATGGTGATGAAGCCCCTTTTGTCCATCTCTTTGCTGATGAAGATGAAGGAGGTGATGAAGATGCTCTGCCTGTGAAGTCCTCCAAAGAAACCAAGCTCAAAGAAGGAGGAAGGAGGAAGAAGAAGAAGAAGAAGAAGAGAAGAAGAAGGAGAAGGGATTAAAATCCTTCTCACTCCCTCTCTCTCACTCGGACAATCAACAGCGGGGGGGGGGGAAGGATCCGGACACGTGGCGGCCATCCGGGCCGCCACGTCGCCCGGTTGGGCCGCCCGGATCAAGCCACGCGGCCTGATCCGGGTGGCCACGGCGCCGCCCAGTGGGCGCGCGCCGCGTGTCCCCACGCGGGGACCGCACTGCGGCGCCCACGTGCGTGCGGTGGCGGGCCAATTGCGGCCCGCCACGCGTCCCGCTGGCGCATCCCATGGGCCGGGTGTCCTGCGCCGGCCCAATGGGGTGCCGACACGTGGCACCCCGGTCTACAGCCCGCCATGCACCCGAAAGTATCCCCGAAACTTCCGGTTGCCCGTTTTCCCTCGTCCGGACTCCGAAAAATACAACCAAGCAGTCGATTTCCAACGTTTTTCCGCGCTGAATCCAAATACGAAGTCCATTTTGCAAGAATCCATTTCTAAAAATTTACGGGGGCATCCGAACACACTAACTCGATCCATTTTTCGCGCTGAGTCCGGTTTTGAAGTCCGATTTGCGCGCAAAGCCTCCACACTCAACAAAAGGCTTCCAGAAGCTGCCGAACCAACAGTAATCCTTACGTGGGAATTTCGGGTCCTCACACCCATCATCCCAACCAGGAAGAAGAAGAACCCTCATGACACTAGAACTCGACAGACGATGCTCTAAAAATACACTCGGCCCTCTGGCACGAGTACACAATCAACTCGAACAATCTGGACCATTCATAATGTTCTCAACAATTAAAAACCCTTTTAAAATGGAGTTTTACTTAAAACGGAGTACTAAAAATATATGAAGGTCCAGATGCAGCCTGAAACTCAAATGAACATGCAGTCTAGTGTCAAATAACCTCTAGATCATACTAAACATGTCTGGGGCTCAAGAATGTCATTCTACTATTTCTAAGCAACTATCAGATTTATCAATATAATAAATAAGCTAAACATGATCAATATGCTTACAGAAGAATTAAAGGGCATTCCATAAATTTTGGAGAAATTCCAACCCACCTGGAACGCTTTCCGCAGGCAAATGCTGAAGTCGGTGAAGAGCCGGATCCTCAACCTGATGAAACCTCGAAAATTGTGCCTTGCGCGCGCACACTGCCGCGAATCCGGAAAAATCCCCGGTAGCCCAAATAAAATCCTTGAGTCAAATACAAAGTCCCGCGCAAAATCAACAACTCTGCCATCATGCACTAAAGCTCCAGCACAGATTACTTACAATTTCACAAACAAGCTTAAATCATCCACTGACATACTACATGCTCCCTCAACACACATCACATACATTCCACAGCTCCATCAGCATGCTCACTTAAATACAATACAAAACTCCACCTGCTCCAAATGTACTCAAAGGAAAACACACACATACCAACCAACCCTGTAGCTCCAACAACAAAAGAAAGAACCCACAGTAGCTTCCACAATTCCTATGTATACCCTCAGCCCAAAAACACACAACCCCAACATTCTTCACAACAATGCCTACACAAGCACCCCACGGCACAAATTTAACTATTGCTCTCCATAAGCTCCAAAATCCAACATCACACCTAACACACATATACCAATCCATCATTACAAACATTAAGTCCATTTGCACATCAAATAAAATGCTCAGTTAAGCATCATACTCACTACCATGCTCTAAGCACATCCACACACACAAACAAGTCCAAACACACAACAAATAAAACCCAACACACTCACTTCAACTCACTGCTCAAGCACACTGCCCAGGTTCCAATTACAGGGTAAAACATACTCCTTACAACACACTATAGCTCACCCTCTACAAGCCCCTCAGCACACCCATTACACACTCACAGCACAAACCAACTCAAAAGAAATTCCAATAATTCTGCAAAACTCCGAAGCAGGAATTTAAATCAGCAGTTCGCATCAGATTGTGTTCCACGTGTCGACTCCGTCGGCCCTACCTGCTCGCGCAGCACCGAGCTCGCCGCGCGCACCGAGCGGCTGCAACAAACCAGGGAGGAAAACAATAAAAATTAGCAACAAAACCCGAAATCAAGCCGCAGCCTGCCGCGGGGTTCCCAAGGTCGCTGCGCGGCGCATGGGCCCGCCGCGCGGCAGCCCAGCCCGCTGCGCGCGCGCCTAGCGGGCGTGCAGTGCACCTACGCCGCGCGCTAGCGCGCCCGCGCGGGGCCTGCGCAGCGCCCGCGCGGGGCCTGTGCGGCGCCCAGCGCAGCGCCCGCCAGGGGCCTGCGCGGCGCCCTGCGCAGCGCGCCCGCGCGGCGCCCTACGCAGCGCGCGCGCGGGGCCTGCGCAGCGCCCTGCGCGGTGCCCTGCTGCGCTTGTCCTCGCAGCAGAGCGCACCAGCCGCGCGCGCACCCTTGTGCGCGCGCGCGGCTCCCCCTGCCGCGGCCCCACAGCACCACGAGCCCAAGGACAAGCAGCCCAGAGCACACCCCACCCACTAACCGAAAAAGAAAACAAGAAAATAACCTCAAAACCCAAGCTCCCAAAAATCTGCAACAAACCTTACCTTGCTTGGCGAACGGCGCGCGCGCGTTCCGCTCCGCTTGGCGCCGCGGCTCCAAGCAGGAAGCTCCAGACCAGCAACTCTCAACCAAATCATTCCTCAGCTTCAACTACTTCATCTCCTTTCTCTTCCTTCATCCATTTTTCCACTCCTCTGCTTCCTCCCACTTGCTCTGTTTCGGAAGGAAGGTGGTGAAGTGAGTTGGCAGACCTTAATTAAGAGGGGTGGGTGGCCTAATTAATAAGGGAGGGGGGGTGGTTGAGTGCATTTAATGCACTACCCCAAAAATATCCAGCTTACACTTTCAAATCCATATCATACTAATCCACTCCCTTAACTAATTCAAATCACTAATTCTTTTCTTTCCATCAAACCTCCTAGACCAAAGCCCCAAAACCACTAATTAAATAAATTAATTAATTAATCCATTAAATGCCCCCCATCAACTCACTTTTTGCCCTCCGGGCCTCCGCACCAGTCCGGAACCTCCCGAACTCCGCTGTAATCTAAAAATATACATGCTCAAGGCCTTTTCTCCTCAAAAAGCTCAACCGTGGAGTCGGTGTGCTCAATCCAAAAACCGGCTCCAAAACTGCCAGTTCCAACTCACTTTTCGCCTTCGGGCTCTCTGCGTCCGTCCGGAACCTCCCGAACTCCGCTGTAATCTGAAAATACACGTGTCCAAAGCTTTTCCAAAATTTCTGCACTCCACTGTGAAGTCGAGGCTTCCCCGAAACCGGTCCTCTAACGGCGGACAATGCCCGGAAAACCCCGAATCAGCCTGGGGCTTCCGCGTTAAACCGAGTCGACCCGAACTCATCTGTAAACACATATGGGACACGCTCGAGGCAATTTCTACGCACCATGCCATCTTGCGAGGTTGGTGCGTTATCCGAAAACTCGGTATTCTACACTCTCCCATCCTTAAAAAGGTTTCGTCCTCGAAACCCAAAATAAATTCATAACTCAGGAGGGTGACTCAACAAAGAGGGATAGGGAACACTCAACTCATCCACAGGCTCTCAAGTGGCCGTTCTCACCCATCATGATGGCTCCACTGATCCTTCACTCAAGGTATGATCCGTCTGCACAATTCCTTCGCTTCACGAGAAAGAATTGCATCGGCTGCTCTAGACTCTCAATCTTAGTCCAAGTCCAAGGAAGTGGAATCCAAAGCATGAGGGTGATCAAATACACTTCTTCCAATCAGATAAAACTCGCGGATCAAACTTCTCGCGTAATCTCAAATCTACAAATCCCAGCGAATCGTGGCTTCCAAAAATTGAAGTCTAAAAAATCAAACTCCAAGCCTCCAAAAGGCATCACTCTTCGTTGGGTCTACTGTTACTCTTGCAGTTGAAACCACATAGCCAATCCACAGAACCTTTCGAGGTCAAAAGCACACTCTATCAACTCGATATCTAACTCCTTCTCTCTCAGAAGTTGCTGCACTATCCCCAAGTGCACCTCATACCCTATGTCACCACGGAAAAATCCAAATATCCACGACGGGTACTGGTACTAACCCGTCAAAACACAGCTGGAATACTCACTTCCTCAGGTCCTAAAGGCGGCAGGGCATTAGTCAATCCACTAATCGCGCTGTAAGCTCACAATGCCCTTACCGGATCTTGAACACTTCCAGGGTATAGCCCTCGGCTAAAGGGTTCCAAAAAGATACCTGCCTCACAAATGAGCATCCGCTGCAACACCTTCCGAGTCTGTCTGTACTCGAACCATGAAGGAACTCTCACCGTTGTGTACTCACAACGTGGCATCACTGCCATGCACCAACGGCGTGGCATCACCACCGTGCATCCACGGGGTGGCATCATACTCAAGTATCAACTCTAGGATCCTCACGGTCATATACCTATGATGTGGCTCTGGCTCATTCAGACCCGCTTGATCCATCAGATCCCGCAACTGCGCTATCAGCTCTTTATCTGACTCTGCCCTACGGGTGATACTCCAAGAGGTGCTGTCGAAGTCGGCGCGGTCTCCAAAACCACGTCATCAATTCCTCAATCTCGGTCACACTAAACGGCGGCTTCAATATCAGACCAGGTAGACACTCTCCCGGGATCACACGGCGGTAAGGATATTCCTTAGTCCCGGTGCCGCCGTAGGCATCTACTCTAGAATTACTAGCAAAACGATACGACCACAACTCAACCTCTGTCGTGCTCTAGCATCCTCTAAAAACACACTCCTCCTGCCCTGGTCCACGAAGGGTCATTGTTCTCTTTCGACGTTCCACGATAGCAAAACAACGGGATAACCAATCCCTATTCATCCACGTAACAACATCTCCAAACTGATGTAGGACTGGCAACACTCATCCATGTGCTATACGTGATCTGGAACCTGATCCTCACGTGCACAAGCCAACAGTCTCAATATTAGTCCATGCGAGGCTACCCCTGCTCTACTGAAGCAGATACAAGCGGTGTCGGCATCAACATCCTCTAACTCCGATGACCACAAGGAAAAACCACACCGGGTAAGACGCGATCCACTATCCATGCGTCCTCCAACCGGCTGCACAAAATCATCCACTAGATGCTGGTGGCCATCGCTCAATCATCCTCGACATCACGGCTCCGACATACTCACCCAGGAACTGACGCTGGTGCCTCTACTGTCGAGAACCTCCTAGTCTCTGTCTCCCCTGAGGCCCATGATCCTGAGACCGAAATCATGGCAACCTCGATCCACTCAGCTATCCCAAAATCCGACAATGCTAGACGTCTCTCACTGAAACTGGTCCCTCGGTCTTCGTCCCTTCTGGACGTGATCACTGATCCTCGGTCAACCCATCGAGCATGCCCAAACGCTGCATCTAAAGTCGGCACTCGCCGAAAATGCATAAGAGATAAATATCCCGATGCAGTCCCCTCTCAAACATAAACAACCTCTAAGCCTCATCCTGGGCGACAAGGGGTACACCGCTCAACCGTCGCCGAAACTCGCTCCAGGCCATCAACTGCGCTCCCGGTGATCCAACAGAACGAACTCGACGCCACCAACTCTCGGCGTTTTTATCCAAAAGTGCATGACCAAGCGCCCTGATGCTTCTCCTGGATGAACAAATCCTCGAACAACTCTTCCATAGCAGCGATCCAGCTTTCGGCCTCCCAAGGCTCCAAACTCTAACCCGAAATCTACGGGGGATGGAACTGGATGAAGCAAAACAACCAGTCAGCAACCTCTCGCTGCTTCAGCACCATCAATGGTGCGATCAGGGTCGAAACCGACAATGTCGTGGCCGGAAGTACTATTGGCGATACCTCGGGAGATGCTCTCAGCTCAAACATGTGCACCACGCGCTCCATGTTCTTTTCCCGGCGCCGCATCGCCTCAAACATCGGGACTGCTTGGGGCTGAATCTCAGGCCTCTCTCGACTCTATCCATTTAGCTTCCCGCTATACGAGCCCCTCATCCAAGGTCAAACACGCCCTCGCCGCTGCACGGCGTCTCGGAAACATCAAATCACTGCAACAGAACAAACATTAGGACCAAAACTCTTCGACCCAATCAAGCGAAAGCCTAAAACATGTTACCCAAACTAAAGCATTATGTTGTCTGCAGCCAACATAATTATCTTTAGAGAAATAACATGTAAAATCACTCGCCCCAATCCTCTGGGGGAGGTACAAACTCAATCAGGACTCTCGCTAACGTCTCGTCTCTCACGACAGTCATCCTACTGTCCAACCAATAGCCTAGGGTCTCTAAGTCTTCAATGACCGATACACCTAGGCTCTGATACCACTCTAATCTGTCACGCCCCGGGGTCGAAACTGCGACCCGGGCTCGCCAACAGATCCGCCGTCTGTGCGGAAACTGCCGCACAGACGAAGCGTCTATCCTGCAAAAGATCTATAGCTAACAGGTATCAGAGCTGAAAAAGAACTAATAGCTATAGAAATCAACTGAACATCTGGATAAGAGAAAATCCTCAATACAAAGTCTGATAAGCTATGAAAAAGGAATACAATCCTCACAAGTCTCTCAGAATGTCCAGTACAAAAGTGGAGTCATAAAATAAAAACGGGTACATCTACCTCTGACTCTCAATACTGGTAAGGAACTAATCGACCACGTCCTCACCTCGATCTGCTGTCTCCGCGCGAACCAAGCCGGAACAGCTACCTCAACCTGTCACCGCAGCGGGTGTGAGATCTACTGCAGAAGGCAGATCTCAGTGGGTACCGTCCCAAAATCCACGGTATGCCCACTAAGTCTACAGGAGGAAAAACAGATAGATATGCAGATAGATAGATAGATAGATAGAAAAGCTGAAGGAAAACTACAGCTAATATGTCTCAAAAGGAAAGTCTATCATAAACATGCTATGCATACTCTCGCTACTGCTACAATGCCTCAGTATCAATGCTCTCAGGAAAAACCATCTAAGAACATAATATGTAACTACCCGCTCATAACACCCAATCTCAAAGACTGCCCAAAACTGGCTCAGTCCAGCCTGCGCCAGTCGTCTAGGAACGCACCTGCCCACTACCACGCATCCACAAGAGGACGAGATTTACGTGGGGCGTCCTAAACCGACTATCTCAATCTCACACAAAGTTACCCCATGGTAGCTCGGCCAGGGGTATCAAGCGACCACTAGTAAATCAACTAGGCGCATAACCACATCGTAGCCTCGTCAGGCTCGGTATCATCATCGCACCCGGGGCGTAGCTCGAGGGGTGCGACCCCACCGAACTCAAGTATCACATCTGTCTCACTGTCTCAAATATGCGGCACATGCAGGCTATAATCCACGATCAAACAGATCGGTATCTCAAAGCTCGAAAACACAACTCAGTCGGAAAAAAACCTCGACTCAAACATGAATAGCCCAAACACTCTCACAGCTATGTCGGAGAACCCTCAACGACTCAATCTGATAATGCATGACCATGGCTGAGCCGGGAAACCCCCGCGACTCGATCTGCCAGAACCCCAAATATCCTCAAAACTAAGTGGGAGAACTACCTCCACCACTAAATCATAAACACAACCCATGATCTAGAATAAACCCATCATCCCAACCAGGAAGAAGAAGAACCCTCATGACACTAGAACTCGACAGACGATGCTCTAAAAATACACTCTGCCCTCTGGCACGAGTACACAATCAACTCGAACAATCTAGACCATTCATAATGTTCTCAACAATTAAAAACCCTTTTAAAATGGAGTTTTACTTAAAACGAAGTACTAAAAATATATGAAGGTCCAGATGCAGCCTGAAACTCAAATGAACATGCAGTCTAGTGTCAAATAACCTCTAGATCATACTAAACATGTCTGGGGCTCAAGAATGTCATTCTACTATTTCTAAGCAACTATCAGATTTATCAATATAATAAATAAGCTAAACATGATCAATATGCTTACAGAAGAACTAAAGGGCATTCCATAAATTTTGGAGAAATTCCAACCCACCTGGAACGCTTTCCGCAGGCAAATGCTGAAGTCGGTGAAGAGCCGGATCCTCAACCTGATGAAACCTCGAAAATCGTGCCTTGCGCGCGCACACTGCCGCGAATTCGGAAAAATCCCCGGTAGCCCAAATAAAATCCTTGAGTCAAATACAAAGTCCCGCGCAAAATCAACAACTCTGCCATTATGCACTAAAGCTCCAGCACAGATTACTTACAATTTCACAAACAAGCTTAAATCATCCACTGACATACTACATGCTCCCTCAACACACATCACATACATTCCACAGCTCCATCAGCATGCTCACTTAAATACAATACAAAACTCCACCTGCTCCAATTGTACTCAAAGGAAAACACACACATACCAACCAACCCTGTAGCTCCAACAACAAAAGAAAGAACCCACAGTAGCTTCCACAATTCCTATGTATACCCTCAGCCCAAAAACACACAACCCCAACATTCTTCACAACAATGCCTACACAAGCACCCCACGGCACAAATTTAACTATTGCTCTCCATAAGCTCCAAAATCCAACATCACACCTAACACACATATACCAATCCATCATTACAAACATTAAGTCCATTTGCACATCAAATAAAATGCTCAGTTAAGCATCATACTCACTACCATGCTCTAAGCACATCCACACACACAAACAAGTCCAAACACACAACAAATAAAACCCAACACACTCACTTCAACTCACTGCTCAAGCACACTGCCCAGGTTCCAATTACAAGGTAAAACATACTCCTTACAACACACTATAGCTCACCCTCTACAAGCCCCTCAGCACACCCATTACACACTCACAGCACAAACCAACTCAAAAGAAATTCCAATAATTCTACAAAACTCCGAAGCAGGAATTTAAATCAGCAGTTCGCATCAGATTGTGTTCCACGTGTCGACTCCGTCGGCCCTACCTGCTCGCGCGGCACCGAGCTCGCTGCGCGCACCGAGCGGCTGCAACAAACCAGGGAGGAAAACAATAAAAATTAGCAAAAAAACCCGAAATCAAGCCGCAGCCTGCCGCGGGGTTCCCAAGGTCGCTGCGCGGCGCATGGGCCCGCCGCGCGGCGGCCCAGCCCGCTGCGCGCGCGCCTAGCGGGCGTGCAGTGCACCTACGCCGTGCGCTAGCGCGCCTGCGCGGGGCCTGCGCAGCGCCCGCGCGGGGCCTGCGCGGCGCCCAGCGCAGCGCCCGCGCGGGGCCTGCGCGCCGCCCTGCGCAGCGCGCCCGCGCGGTGCCCTACGCAGCGCGCGCGCGGGGCCTGCGCAGCGCCCTGCGCGGCGCCCTGCTGCGCTTGCCCTCGCAGCAGGGCGCACCAGCCGCGCGCGCACCCTTGTGCGCGCGTGCGGCTCCCCCTGCCGCGGCCCCACAGCACCACGAGCCCAAGGACAAGCAGCCCAGAGCACACCCCACCCACTAACCGAAAAAGAAAACAATAAAATAACCTCAAAACCCAAGCTCCCAAAAATCTGCAACAAACCTTACCTTGCTTGGCGAACGGCGCGCGCGCGTTCCGCTCCGCTTGGCGCCGCGGCTCCAAGCAGGAAGCTCCAGACCAGCAACTCTCAACCAAATCATTCCTCAGCTTCAACTACTTCATCTCCTTTCTCTTCCTTCATCCATTTTTCCACTCCTCTGCTTCCTCCCACTTGCTCTGTTTCGGAAGGAAGGTGGTGAAGTGAGTTGGCAGACCTTAATTAAGAGGGGTGGGTGGCCTAATTAATAAGGGAGGGGGGGGTGGTTGAGTGCATTTAATGCACTACCCCCAAAATATCCAGCTTACACTTTCAAATCCATATCATACTAATCCACTCCCTTAACTAATTCAAATCACTAATTCTTTTCTTTCCATCAAACCTCCCAGACCAAAGCCCCAAAACCACTAATTAAATAAATTAATTAATTAATCCATTAAATGCCCCCCATCAACTCACTTTTTGCCCTCGGGGCCTCCGCACCAGTCCGGAACCTCCCGAACTTTGCTGTAATCTAAAAATACACATGCTCAAGGCTTTTTCTCCTCAAAAAGCTCAACCGTGGAGTCGGTGTGCTCAATCCAAAAACCGGCTCCAAAACTGCCAGTTCCAACTCACTTTTCGCCTTCGGGCTCTCTGCGTCCGTCCGGAACCTCCCGAACTCCGCTGTAATCTGAAAATACACGTGTCCAAAGCTTTTCCAAAATTTCTGCACTCCACTGTGAAGTCGAGGCTTCCCCGAAACCGGTCCTCTAACGGCGGACAATGCCCGGAAAACTCCGAATCAGCCTGGGGCTTCCGCGTTAAACCGAGTCGACCCGAACTCATCTGTAAACACATATGGGACACGCTCGAGGCAATTTCTACGCACCATGCCATCTTGCGAGGTTGGTGCGTTATCCGAAAACTCGGTATTATACAGCTCGAATCCCGAGATGGCGCGCGGCTCGAGGGCGCTGGCACGCTGCGCGAGGCGGGGCGCGGCACAGGCTGGCGTGTTGGGAACCCGCGCCCGCCTGCGCGGGTCGCGCGGGGGCCGCCACGTGGCGGGCCCCCACTAGCCCTCCCCGCGGTCGCAGGGGCGCGCGCCCGTGTGGCGCGCGGGGTGTCCTGCGCCTGCGCGGGCGCGGTGTCACGCGCCCGTGTGGCGCGCGGACTGCGCGCCCGCGTGGCACGCTTGGGTGCGTGCCGCGTGGCGCACTGGACGCGTGCGTGGACCCGGCGCACGCGCCCGGCTTTGTGGACCGGCGGTTGGTGGCTTCCCATTGGCCGGTGCACCGTGGACCAGGTCCATGCCCCCTTCCCTCTTCCTCCTCTTCTTTTTCTTCTTCTTTCTTCCCCCGCACACCATTTCTCCTCCATTTTCTTTTCTTTCTTCTCCAACCGAGTGAGAGAGGGAGTGAGGAGGGGATTTTTGTTGGGTGCGGCGGTGCGTCGTGGACCTCGCGGAGCGCGCGAAGTGTTCCACTGGAGCGGTTGGGCGGCGCAGCGCAGTTGGGGTAGGTCCCGCACCTTGTTTTTACGGTGTTTTTGGCACAGTTTTGGGGCGTTCTTTTGGACTTTAGATTTGACCCTCTTGCTCTTATCTGTGTTAGGGATCGTGTTTTACTGCACCGTTTTGCGTGCGGTCCCCAACGGCGTGCTCCGTTTTGCGTGCGGATTCCGGCACCGTGCATTATTTTGCGTACGGACTCTGTTTTGCGTGCGGATTCTAGCACAGTGCACCGTTTTGCGTGCGGATTCCGGCACCGTGCACCGTTTTCGTGCGGACTCTATTTTGCGTGCGGATTCTGGCACCGTGCACCGTTTTGCGTGCGGATTCCGGCACCGTGCACTATTTTGCATGCGGACTCCGTTTTGCGTGCGGACTTCGGCATCGTGCTCCGTTTTGCGTGCGGACTCCGGCGGCGTGCTCTGTTTTGCGTGCGGACTCCGGCAGCAGGCATCGTTTTGTGTGCGGATCGCGTGGAGGCCAATTGCAAGTGTCTACAAGCAATTGGTGGCAAACCGAGGTGGGTGGCCTTATCTCCATGTTTTATGGACTGTACAGTAATTCTACTGATGTAGGACTATGCATGATAGTTTATTTTCTTGTGTAGCATGCCAGATTATTGGAATTGTTATTCCTTTTATCATCTGTTAATATAATTATCTTGGAACTTGACCTAGCACCCCCGTCATATGTTGCATGTGTAACCAGACCAGTAGAAAACCCTCACTTGGGCTAGGGTTATTTATGTTTAGACACTCACACTGTTTTTCTATTCCTGGACATAGTGTTATCCTCGCCCGGGTAGTGGGCCGAGCGGTCGGGACTTCTTTTAGTGTGGGATGCATTTGCACTCGTGCTTGGGAGCAGAGTGGAGTCTGGTAGATGTAGTGGATCGCTTGTCTGTACCGGGAACCGTTTGGGGTAAACGGTGGACCCGGGAGGTCTTGTTTTTCCCTGTTTGGGTTGTCGCCACTGTGTTAGTGGAATTAGTTTACTAGTGTTAGCCGGACCTAGAACCCTTTTCGACATACACATGATTTTAGTCTACCAATGTTTTCTTCCAAGCATCGAAGGGCCGCTGGAGTCTGTTCTTGTTTGATTTGGACAAAGGCATCAGCCCTTCGGGGTTTGGGTAAAACACTTGTTTTCTAACTGTTTTTCTAAAAAGACCTAAAAATCATAAAAAATGGATTTCTTCTCAAAACAAGACAGCTTTTCAAAAAGGGTACTACTTTTAATCCTCACCCTGTGTGGGTTGAGTGAAAATGGTTTTCAATAACAAATGTCACATTTTTCCTGTAAATCTCCCCACTCGAAAGAATTCGAGTGGTCTGGGTTCTAGGGGCCGTTCCTTTGTCGGGACGAAAGCCACGGTGGCCGAGCCTGGAACCTGTTCTTGTTTTATAGGGTAGTAGGTGTAGGTCGCCCGGGACTTTCGCGCCCTGTTGGTGTCTTCTGCGTGTTGTACCGTGATTATTGTGTTCCCGAACTATAAGGGGGTCGGGAACTTCGATAGGCGGAGCCTAGAGTCTGTTCTTGTTTGATAGGGTTCTTAGCACCAGTTTATCGGGTTTCCGCACCCTTATGGTGTCGGTCTTTCCTGTGAGTTTAGTGTTCTGATGTGGGAGCCGTCTGGTGGACGGTGGTCCTGGCTGTGGAGTATCTCCAGCCAGTGTGTTTGTGTTGTGAGCGGTTGGTGAGGCTAGTGTCTCGTGTTTCGTGTGAGCTGATCAGCTGAGTCGTCGAGAGTGCTCCGACTGTTGTGCGAGACGTTTGAGGATTGAGTCCTTCCGTTCAGAGCATGAGCGTGGATTTTGATTATAGCCTGCAGTGCCACTTGAGCTCGACAGAGTGCGCGGATACCCTTGTCCTCATTGGGGTCGCTCCCCTCGAGTGCCACGTCCGGAGTGGGTTTGCACTTTGGTATCGCGACTTGTCGACGCAGTCCCTCTGGCTGGGTCAGTTAGTGGCAGTCACGGACGACCTACGTAAGTCCGTTCCTCCGTGGATGTAACGGCAGTAGGTAGGCGCAGGTTTGACTGGACCCGAGGAGGCAGTCAGTGTAGATTGGGTGACTATACTTGAGAGTCAGTGGATGCATCATATTATCATCTGTTCCACTTCTTGAGCATCTAGATAGAGGCATAGTAGATGTAGAGTTATTTTCCAGCTTTTCCTTTTTCAGCCCTGCTTTTGTTACTTTATGCCTCTAGTAGACTTAGTGGGCAGACCGTTGGGCTTGTTGACGACACCCACTGAGAACTACTGTGGGAAGTAGTTCTCACACCCGTCGTGGTGTTTTTCCCCAGGGACTTCTTCTCCTGTTCCTGTTGCTCCAGTTGCTGTTTCTTCTGACCGAGGCGAGGGAGTCGCAAGCTAGTTCCCTACCCGTCGTTGGAGTGTAGCTGTCACGCCCCGGGTGTAAACCAGAACCCGGGCCCGTCCACAGATCCGCCGTGCACACGGTACTTTCCGTGTACACGAAGCGCCAGTAACCTGCTCAGATAAAAGAGAAATAATAAAATAGCAATAAAAACAGAGCTGAACTAAAAGAAATACATCTCAGACTGAAGCTGGAAATAAAATACAATACATCTGTATATAAGATACATCTGTCTCTCCCAGCTCACCAAAATAAATACAACCTGCTGGCAAAAGCCAGTCCCAAAGTAAAGGTACTACCGTCTGAGGAAACATGGGTACACCAACAATCCAGCTAACATGCTCATCCTGCCTCGAGATCTATCTACTCGGCCGTCCTCTCTCCTCGACCCGCCACTGTAAGCCCAGTGGCACCCGCATAAAACACCGCAAAACAAGGGAGAAGCAAAAGAGGAAAGAAGAATGGGGGTGAGACTACTAGTAAACCAGTAGCCTCCCCTAGTGGGTAAAACCTCAACTCTGACACGCCCACTAGGTCTACCAGAGGCAAAAGGAATAAAGGTGGTATGCAATGAGTATGACTCCTGATGAAAAGCTACCACTAGAATGCCTCTAAAAACTGAGCTAAAAGAATAGCTGAATGTATGCATCAGAATGTCAACGCCTGCCTGACCAGACCCAATCGATACACCAGTAAGCACTGGTACTGCCTGCTCTGCCTGCCAAATCGGGTATGCCCGCCTACGCATAACACCGATAGGAAAAGGGAGTCTCGAAGACTCGAAGCCTGTAAAAACGCACACTCCGGAGTGGCACTCGAGGGGAGCGACCCACACGAGTATAATGCCTGGGTAACAAGTACCAAATCAGCAGGACTGGATCATGACTCTGATCACGGTGGAAAACCCATCCACTAGAAGAAATCCAAATCCTCTATCCCAATCTGATGCAATAACCACTGTCCGGTCAACCGCCAAAGATCCGCGGTTGCCGCAATGCCCGGCCCTCACAGCCTGCCTGTCCCAAAGCCCACAACTGTCTGACTACACTACCCCAGTCCCTGCTCGAACCCGAGCGCACTATCCCCCGAATATAAATAAAAGAAGAGAAAAGCATGGTTTCTCCTAAGTCAATTCCAGCATGATAGTGTAGCAGAAAAAGGTGGCCTAACTAGGTGACCATACAAGCATGCAAATGTCCCAAGATGATATAAAAATAAACAGATGTCGAGAACCTTTATAATGTTAGAGCATGTATAGAACAGTATGAGAATAGTAGATATGAGATAGCCTGTGCCTGCTTATGCCACAAACCCAAAGCCCACAATTATTGATTAGCCTTACCTTTTAACATGATGTTACTGTCCTACAATCATAATCCCCAATCAAGCAAGTTCTAACAATATCTGTTTAATCACAATAAGCCTGCCATTGCCACACATAAAGTGCATTTATCCCTTTTAATCAAAGAAGCTACTCAAATGCCTAGCGGGTAATCAAAAGATGGAGGGTTAACAACCACACCCATAATGACAATCCTGACCCAGGTCCGACATCCGGTCAACCACCTACTATCCGCAATAGCCGCAATACCCCAAAAGCTAAAATTCAAGCCCCGGCTACACTATGCCGATCCCTGCTCAAACCCGAGCAACAAATAGCCGCCTGCCTAAGGAATAGGGGGAAGAAGAGACAATAGGGTTCCTCCCAAGGCAGTCCCAACATATAGTGTAGCGGTCAGAAATGGTCTAACTAGATATCCCTGAAATCAAGCCTATCTCCTCATGGAAGAAAGAAGGGGGGTGACAAATAGTGGTTCATCATGTGTATCAAGTAATAACTCCGCCTGGGTGTAATCATCATGCTAAATCATAATCCAACCGCACATGTCCATAACCTGCTAATCACCCTCACATGAATCATCCACCTATGCCTGTCCAAAAAAAATCCTCAAGTGGTACCCTCCCACAAGACGCCTCACAATAACACAATATGAAAGTACATCCCCCCCCTTATGCAAGGTTAAATGCTAAAACGATGTCCATGAAGCATGTATAAGTTCCAACATGTCAAGTTTCCAATATAATGTTTTCCATATGATAGGCTCACAATTATCTAGTTAAGCATGCATGTCCATTAGGTGACCATTCAACATGTCCAATAAAGGGGATCACTCTAATATTCCTAGTGGGTATATCAGAAAAGAGGAGTAAAGCAACCACCCACCTCGAGCGCTAAACCCTGATCCCAACAGCGAAGTCCGCGCCCGGTCTCAACGATCACCACGGTGCTGCACAAAATACCCCAAAAGAACAAGCACAATTAATCCACCATGCTCACACCAAAATCTGTCCCAAATACAATCAGTCCACAGTTTTGCCTTTTTCACCTGCGAGATGTGCTCGAGAAATTCCAGGAAAAATACCGTCACGATCCTCGCGACGAACCGGTCGAAACGAGTACCTGCACGTTCCCACACGAGTTTTCTACGCTGAGATCCAAAATCGACAAGAGAACTACCCCGAACAATACTTCCACCCAAAACTGTGCTACAAAGTTCTGTAAAAAGGGGTTTCTCACCTTCGGGGAAAATTCCAGAAAATCCAAGAAAATTCAGAGAGACTCCTGGCGGTGCGTAGATGCAAATTGCCTTTTGAATCACCTCAATCCGATGTCTGGTTGCGGAGATATCGCCGAAATACCGAACCGCTGTCCAAAACTCCATCACAGCAAAGGAGGTCACAAGATGATCCGAAAAACCCATGAAAACCTCGGGATGGGAAAAACCAGCAAACACGGAAAACGTAGCCCTACCTGTCGTGAAGACGATGGCGCAAGAATCGCTGAAAAAGAGTGCCGGGGTAGCTCGGGAGAGTCCGTGCACTGAAATGCGACGAAGGGAATCACAAGGGAACGAGCGTCGCGCCGCGCCGTAAAATCCAAACCTCGGAGTGCGTGCCACCACAAATCTTGGAAATCCTCCAGAAGATGTAGAACTCGAAGGGGAACAACTTTGCTGAAGACACCTTGGTGAAAGGAGGCTCGGAAATGGTGGAAAAAGTGAGAAGAAAGGAGCTCGGGCTGTTTAAATAGGCCTCCCAAACAATTAGCAAAATGCCATCCGGGTCCCCATTCTCGGGCGCCCGGAAGTTTCCGGGCGCGCACAGTGCGGCCCGGCCCAAGACTTTCGGGCGCGCACAGTGCGGCCCGGCCCAAGGCGCGCCGTCGGACGGGATCCACGGTCCGTCCGACCCGCCTCAGCGCCCGCCACGTGTCGCCCGAACAGGCGACAGCCCAAATCCTCCACTCCTGCTGCGCCACGCGGCCAACCCCGGGAGTCGACACGCGTCCCCGACAACAGTACCGGTCGCGCCTGCGCGCCTGCCCGCGCCAGCTGCCCCTCCTGCCCGCACAGTTGACCAGCCAATAGGGAAGCGCCACGCGTCCCTGCCACTGACCGCTGCACCCGGTGCACGAGCCTCCGTAAGCCGAACCAATGGTAACCTGCCACGTGTCCACTCCGGTGCACCGTGAACCAAAACCCACCATCATGCTCCGTAGACCGTGAGCTGTGAGCCGGCCTATGGGGTGGTGCCACGTGCCCCCGCCTTGGTGCACGACGGCCGCGTGGACCGCGCCTGCCCGCGCGCCGCGCGCGCTGCCCGCGCCCTGTGCCGCCGCCGTTCCGCCTGCCCGAGGCCGCGCCGCCGCCCGCCGACGCTGCCCGCCGCCGCCGCCGCCGCCGGCGATCGCCGGAGTTACTGTTCCGGCGGGTGAACAGTACCCGAAGCTCAGAAAAAAACCAGCAGATAGTCCATCTTGACCGTTTTCGCGCGCTGAACCCGAATTTGACGTCCGCTTCGCCAAATTCCCATCCAATAAATCGCCGGAGGCTCCCGAAAAGGCATTTTCAATCCGAATTTCGTGCCGAGTCCAAATCTGATATCCGATTTGCGCGAAAACACCTATAAACATCCGACGGGGTTCCCTGATTACCCACGCGATCCACTTTAAGCTCGGAGTCAATCACTTGTGTCCAAATTGGCGCACGAACCACCGCCGACATGCCCCGTAGGCCTCCAGAAGCTGCCGGTCACACAGTAAAAGCCCTGTAGAGTTCCGGATCATCACATCCTCCCCCACTAAAAGAAAGTTTCGTCCTCGAAACTAAAGCAACTCTCAACGAGTCTCAGAAACCAGGGGTAAGTACTCAACACCGCCGTCTCCCGCTCTCAAGTCGCCTATCACTCCCCGTGATTACTCCTCAGCAATAATAACAGCAACAACCAGTACGGCATAGCCCGATCGCGCAATTCCCTCACCTCACAAGCCGGAATTCGCAACGAGCGTCCCTCGTACTCCGAACTCTCGCAGGGCTCCAAAGAAGTGAGTCAATCACGGGCGAGGAGTTCAAAACACAACACTCCTGAGCGAAGACGCAGAAAAACCTCAGGGACTCCATCAAAAGCCTGGGGGAAAGAACGAACAGCCAGTGCAACACGCACTAAAATCACCCTCTAGAGCCGACTCAACCAGGGCAACCCGAAACACATCCACACAAGCACCCGCACAGGAAAGGGGCCCTAACAAGCAGGGGTTCTCACTCGGTCACTGATACCAATCTTACCATCCGCTCGTCAAATTCTGCTGGCACCATCCGGTCCAAAAGCTCCTCACCTCAGTAGTAACTGCCGATCTCGGCCCATCTCAAATAGCATCTATTTTGACTGGACTTCCACCGCCGCCCCCGCGGCTAAATACGTAATCCAGGAAGATGTGCTCTCAACGATGAAACTTGTACCAAAACCATTTAGCATAAGACCTTATCCTCACAGACCTTGCCACAGCATCTATAAATGCTTCACAAGCTCTAAATCACTCAGGGAGGGGTAAAAGCCAAGATATCCCTGAAAAATGCCGCTATCAATCCGTTCAAGCCCAACTGGAACACAGAATTCCTCAATCTTAAAGGCAATAAGGCATTAGTCATTCCATTGGCCTCACTGTACTCATAATGCCCCTAGCGTGTCCTGAACGTCATCTTGGCGAGATACTCAGCTGTAGTTCCAAATTGATGCAGGCATCATAATCGAACATCTGCCGGAGTATGACTCCATCCAAAAGGTCCTAAATAATACCCGGACCTGCCTGGGCTCCACTCACAAAGAACTCTCACAGTCGTGTATCAACGACGCCGGCACTAGGTCCAACAAACCCTCTATCCATCAGGTCCACGCACCTATGCCCACAACTCTCACAGCTCTACAAATGATATTTAACGAGGTGCTATCGAGGTAGGCGCAGTTCCCAGAACCACGTCAATCGAAATCACCAAACTCCCTAACCGGCGGCATCATCATCGGCTCAGGTGGAATCACACCCGGGATCTCACGGCAACAAGGATATCCTTACGTCCCGGTGCCGCCGTAGGCACCTCTCCCACTATCGCTGTAAACCTGAGTACCCAAACAGTCGCAACAAACAAGCCTTCTATTGTCTGCCTCGCAGAAAAACAGGTCCCTTTCTCTCAGCAGTGAAACATCCAGTGGCACTATGCCAACCAGTCCCAAGCACTGGGTCTAAACACCGAACGGCCAACAAATACCAATAAGTCTGCCGGCATAACTTACGGCCTCTACTGCACTGGATATGATCCACAAGCCTTCCCACCTGCACAATACCAACAGTAACCTGTACCTCTAGTGCACGGGGCAACAACTCTGCCTCTAGCCCATGCCGGACTGCAACATGCTCTAACTCTGACTGCTGTGATGAAATCACACCGGCGACACTCGATCCACTACCGTGGCGCCCTCCAACCGGGCGGCACAAATTCATCCTCTCGATGCAAGTGGTCGTCGCTCAGCCTGCCAAACATATCTAGACCAATCACAAAGGGAGCTCGACCCCTGTCCCTGCTCACACTGAGGCGACGAATGTGGTCTCTCGCAGGACAGCCAATCCACGCTACCGCTGCACCCCTCTGATAAAATGGGCTGATGCTGTCATCGGGGTCCACCCAACCTCTGACGTCTCAGAAATCCCCTGGATATCATCGTCATACGACAAAGCACCCATCAATTCATGCAATTCTTATACAATTACCCTTACTAAGCTCACCCCTCAATCACATATGTTGTACCCCAAACATGCATGTTATCGATCACCAAGGGTAACATCCCCCTGGGGTAAGCTTTACATAATCCATCCAAAAGGATATCCACCATCCTGGAAGGGAAACGAAAATGTCCTTGCCGGCCGACCTGTCCACCAATACCTAGCGCCAAGCGCCTCTATCCAGAACTCGCCTCTGGCGGCAGACCCCTATCCAACGGAACTGCAATGCTACGCGCCATACCCAATGCCTCCACTATCAAGCACCCCAAAATCTAAAACCTGCAAAAGAGGGTCCGAATACACGGAAGGGCATCCTGGCGCAATCCACTCACAGTCAAGCATATCCTATGCGCCTTGTCCCCTAAATCGTAGAGCGCGTAGTGTCAGTACTGCGTAAATCCTTTTGACACCAAGAGGCTCTCAAGCAGTCTTTCCATCACCACCAACCACGATTTACCCCAAGAGGCTCCAAACTTAATCCTATGAATAGGGGTGGTTTATCTGCCAAACTGGCTTAAACTGATCAATGGTGTCCCATAGCTCATCCGCTGTCAACAATCCACCCTGCCTCGGCGCCTCGGCACTAACCATTGGCACGGAGGGCTACTCACTCCCTCAGTACTACAAAAATCCCCGCCCCTGAGGATACTGCAAGGGTGGTCTCAGAAAGAAGCACTGTCGAGCTGCCCGCTGCTCCGACAACTGTGTACTCTCACTCAAAAACCAGATGCCCGCTCACTCTGCCGCTGATAAGCCTCTGACAATCCTGTCATCAGGGTCCGAGTCCTCTGACTCTAATCCGGTATCCGGCCTGAAAAACAGCTCAGACCCAACTGCCGCACCAAGGTGCGCCCGGGTCAAGGCCCAACGTCGGGGAGACACGCTCGCCACGACAAACCGCAAATCAGCACCACCCCAAACACTCGACCCCAATCTAGCGAAAGTCAAAGACATCCTTCTATTTCTGTAACCTTATGTTGTCTGCAGCCAACATACTGTCCCACAGAAATAGAGTATGTCGATCCCTTCACTCACAGGAAGAGTAAAAAAATAAATCGCCGACTTTCGCAAGGTGTCGCGTCTCTCGCGTCCTATCATCCTAGGGTCTGCTAAAAGCCTAGGGTTTCCTAAGTCCCAAACCGACCTATCCCTAAGCTCTGATACCAACTTAATCTGTCACGCCCCGGGTGTAAACCAGAACCCGGGCCCGTCCACAGATCCGCCGTGCACACGGTACTTCCGTGTACACGAAAGCGCCAGTAACCTGCTCAGATAAAGAGATATAATAAAAGAGCAATAAAAACAGAGCGAACTAAAAGAAAATACACTCAGACTGAAGCTGGAAATAAAATACAATACATCTGTATATGATACATCTGTCTCTCCCAGCTCACCAAAATAAATACAACCTGCTGGCAAAAGCCAGTCCAAAGTAAAGGTACTACCGTCTGAGGAAACATGGGTACACCAACAATCCAGCTAACATGCTCATCCTGCCTCGAGATCTATCTACTCGGCGTCCTCTTCCTCGACCCGCCACTGTAAGCCCAGTAGCACCCGCATAAAACACTGCAAAACAAGGGAGAAGCAAAAGAGGAAAGAAGAATGGGGGGGTGAGACTACTAGTAAACCAGTAGCCTCCCCTAGTGGGTAAAACCTCAACTCTGACACGCCCACTAGGTCTACCAGAGGCAAAAGGAATAAAGGTGGTTGCAATGAGTATGACTCTGATGAAAAGCTACCACTAGAATGCCTCTAAAACTGAGCTAAAAGAATAGCTGAATGTATGCATCAGAATGTCAACGCCTGCCTGACCAGACCCATCGATACACCAGTAAGCACTGGTACTGCCTGCTCTGCTGCCAAATCGGGTATGCCCGCCTACGCATAACACCGATAGGAAAAGGGAGTCTCGAAGACTCGAAGCCTGTAAAAACGCACACTCCGGAGTGGCACTCGAGGGGAGCGACCCACACGAGTATAATGCCTGGGTAACAAGTACCAAATCAGCAGGACTGGATCATGACTCTGATCACGGTGGAAAACCCATCCACTAGAAGAAATCCAAATCCTCTATCCAATCTGATGCAATAACCCTGTCGGTCAACGCCAAAGATCCGCGGTTGCCGCAATGCCCGGCCCTCACAGCCTGCCTGTCCCAAAGCCACAACTGTCTGACTACACTACCCAGTCCCTGCTCGAACCCGAGCGCACTATCCCGAATATAAATAAAAGAAGAGAAGCATGGTTTCTCCTAAGTCAATTCCAGCATGATAGTGTAGCAGAAAAAGGTGGCCTAACTAGGTGACCATACAAGCATGCAAATGTCCCAAGATGATATAAAAATAAACAGATGTCGAGAACCTTATATATGTTAGAGCATGTATAGAACAGTATGAGAATAGTAGATATGAGATAGCCTGTGCCTGCTATGCCACAAACCAAAGCCCACAATATGATTAGCCTTACCTTTTAACATGAGTACTGTCTACAATCATAATCCCCAATCAAGCAAGTTCTAACAATATCTGTTTAATCACAATAAGCCTGCCATTGCCACACATAAAGGCATTTATCCTTTAATCAAAGAAGCTACTCAAATGCCTAGCGGGTAATCAAAAGATGGAGGGTTAACAAACCACAACCATAATGACAATCTGACCAGGTCCGACATCCGGTCAACCACCCTACTATCGCAATAGCCGCAATACCCAAAAGCTAAAATCAAGCCAGGCTACACTATGCCGATTCCCTGCTCAAACCGAGCAAAAATACGCTGCCTACGAATAGGGGGAAGAAGAGACAATAGGGTTCTCCCAAGCAGTCCCAAACATATAGTGTAGCGGTCAAGAATAATGGTCTAACTAGATATCCGAAATTCAAGACTATTCTCATGGAAAGAAAGAGAAGGGGGGTGACAACTAGTGGTCAGCTGTGTATCAAGTACTACTCCGCCCTGGGTGTAAGTCATCATGCTAACTCATAACCAACCGCACAGTCCATAACTGCTAATCA
>CM055066.1:11263022-11351941 GCA_029204045.2 Tillandsia leiboldiana
GTAGATGAAGCTTTCCACTTTGCATCTGATAAATCTACCCTTGATATGTCTCTAGATGAAGATACTTCTGTAAATGCATCTTCTCGTAATAACTCTTTCAATAAAGTTGATACATCTAATGGTTCTTCAAGTGTATCTAATGTGCAGGAATTATCACATGTACCTCCGACTACTCCGTTACCGCAAACGTTACGCATCTCCAAGGACCATCCGGAATCTAACATTATTGGAGACCCACAAGAAGGAGTTAGAACTCGGAGACAGTTGGTTTGTGGAGTCGCATGATACGTCTCCATGATTGAACCAAAGAACATCGATGAAGCTCTTCAGGATGACTACTGGATTGAAGCTATGCAGGAAGAGCTCCATCAGTTCGAACGAAACAAAGTCTGGGAATTAACAAAGCCTCCGAAGCAACACAACGTGATTGGTACTAAATGGATTTTCAAGAATAAGAAGAACGAGGATGGTACCATCATCAGGAATAAAGCACGCTTAGTTGCTCAAGGCTACTCTCAAATAGAAGGTATAGACTTTGATGAAACGTTCGCCCCGGTAGCTAGACTCGAGTCAATTCGTATTTTATTCGCTTTTGCTTGTCATTTTAAAATCAAACTCTTTCAAATGGACGTCAAGAGCGCATTTTTAAATGGGTTTTTAAATGAGGAAGTTTATGTGGCTCAACTGAAAGGTTTTGTAGACTGTAAACAACCTAACCATATTTTTCGTTTGAAAAAGGCTCTTTACGGTCTAAAACAAGCACCGCGAGCGTGGTACGAAAGGTTGTCGAAGCACCTATTAGAAAAGGGCTATACTCAAGGGGGAGCTGACCGGACTCTCTTTGTGAAGCATTATCAGAATAATTTCATTGTGGCATAAATCTATGTCGATGACATTGTATTTGGGGCAACTAGAGACAATGATGCTTCTAAATTCGCTGAAACCATGGAAAGCGAATTTGAGATGTCGATGATGGGCGAACTGACATACTTTCTTGGATTGCAAGTGAAACAAAATGATGATGGCATCCATTTGTGTCAATCCAAGTATGCAAGGGAGTTGGTGAAGAAATTCGATTTAGAAAACTCTAAAGATTTTCCGACTCCTATGGAAACTAGCTGTAGAACACCGGGATTTGGACGACGCACCGACCTTGCAAGATGGTGTGGTGCGGAGGAGGTTGCCTCGGGCGTGTTCCGTATGTTTTTTTCAGAGGAGTTCGGGTTGATTTGGATCCCCGCGGAAGCCTCTGCTTGTTTCGGGCTTAGTACGCGTTAGGTGACTGGTACGGGTAGCTCCGACTCCGCTATGGGTTGCAGGAAAATTGGGAAACACTTGGAACAGGTGTATTTTCTGTTTACAGCGAGGTTCGGGAGGTTCCGGACGGACGCGGAGGATCCGGAGGCGAAAAGTGAGTCAGAACTGGCAATTTTGGAGCCGGTATTTGATTTGAGTACCCCGACTCAACGGATGAGCTTTTTGAGGAGAAAAAGCTGTGGACACGCGTACTTTTGATTTACAACGAGGTTCGTGAGGTTCCGGACTGACGCGGAGGACCCGGAGGCAAAAAGTGAGTCGGAACTGGCAATTTTGGAGCCGGTATTTGATTTGAGCACCCCGACTCAACGGTTGAGCTTTTTGAAAAGAAAAAGCTGTGAGCACGTGCACTTTTAATTTACAGCGGAGTTCGGGAGGTTCCGGACAGCGGCGGAGGGCCCGAGGGCAAAAAGTGAGTTGGAGTTGGGTTTTTGGAATTAAGTTAATTAAGTTAATTAATTTAATTAAAGCTTTTGCTTTATAAAAGAACCCCTCCCCTCCACCTCTGTAGCAGAGAAAGGAAAAGAAGGAAAGAAAAGGAAAAAGAGAGAAGAAGGAGAGGAAAAGGAAGGAAGAAGAAGAGGGCTTTGGAGGAAGCTTTTCTTGGGCGTTTTCTTCTCCGAGCGTGGCGTGGAGCCGTGCGGGGGTCGGCGTACCGCGAGGAGGTTGGCTTATTTTATCTTTCCTTTTCCCATTCTTTTTCCTGCTGCTGGGGTGCCATGGACTTGTTGTCCGTGGCGCGGTGGTGCCTCGCGAGCCGCGCGCGCTGATTTTGGGCAGCGCGCGGCTAAGGGGAGCGGCCGCTGCGCGGGCGCGCATGGGCGCCGCGCGCAGCAGGCGCCCTGCCGCCGTGGCAGGGCAGCGGGGCGCCGGGCCGCTGGCAGCGGGCGCGCTGGTTGCGCGCCCTGTCTGGCACGCGCGGGCGGCCCCTGCGCTGGGCGACCCTGCAGGCCGCGCGTGGCGCGCGGCACTGCAGAGGCGCCGCGCGGGCGGCCGCTGTGCCGCGGGCCCCGCGCGGCAGTGCAGGGCGCCGCGCGGGCGGCCCCTGTGCCGCGGGCCCCGCGCGGCTTGGCAGGGCGCCGCGCGGGCGGCCCCTGTGCCGCGGGCCCCGCGCGGCATGGCAGGGCGCCGCGCGGGCGGCCCCTGTGCCGCGGGCCGCGCGCGGCAGAGCAGGGCGCCGCGCGGGCGGCCCCTGTGCCGCGGGCCCCGCGCGGGAGGCCCCTGGCCCCGCGCGGGCTGCAGGCCGCGCGCTAGGCGCGCGCGGCGCTGCAGGGTCCTGCGCGGGCGGCCATGGGCCGCGCGGCACTGCAGGGGCCCCGCGCGGGCGGCCCCTGTGCCGCGGGCCCCGCGCGGCATGGCAGGGCGCCGCGCGGGCGGCCCCTGTGCCGCGGGCCCCGGGCGGCATGGCAGGGCGCCGCGCGGGCGGCCCCTGTGCCGCGGGCCCCGCGCGGGAGGCCCCTGGCCCCGCGCGGGCTGCAGGCCGCGCGCTAGGCGCGCGCGGCACTGCAGGGTCCCGCGCGGGCGGCCATGGGCCGCGCGGGCCTACAGGCCGCGCGCTTGGGCGCGCGGCACTGCAGGGGCCCCGCGCGGGCGGCCCCTGTGCCGCGGGCGGGCCTTTGGGCCCCCGCGGCCCTGCAGGCCGCGCGCTAGGCGCGCGGGGCTGCTGCAGGCCGCGTGGGTGGCCCTTTGGGCCCCGCGGCCCTGCAGGCCGCGCGCTAGGCGCGCGGCGCTGCTGCAGGCCGCGCGGGCAGCCTTTGGGCCGCGCGGCGCCGCTGGCCACGCGGCTGACCTCTGCCGCGTGGGGATGGTTTCTTGAGCAGTACGGCCATGTGCCGCACTGTGCCGCGTTGTTTGCGGCTCGGCGGTGCGCCGCGGCGGATGCGCGATGGGTTTCCGCGCGACGCCCGACGTTCTTCGTCGCCGGAGGGTTTTCCTTCGCCTTTGTTTGCGCGGTTCTCGACCGCGGGTTTGCTGATCCCGGTTCCTCTTCTTATCTCACAATTGTGGCATAGTGATAGCTTCTACGTGGCTGGTGGCGCGTGTTTGCCGCGTGGAGCTGTGGGATCGCATCGGGACCTCCGTTTGGCGCACGGTTTTGAGGATTCTTCACAGGTGGGTTGGTTTTCTTCCGGAAGTATGGTATGCTCATAATACTCCCGAAAGCAAGGTATCGTGACCCCCTTTTTACATTATACCTTTTGTAAATCACTGGCTGAGTTACCAGATGGGTAATTACCACTGGCCGAGTCACAAGATGGGTATAAATCCCTGGCTGAGTTACCAGATGAGTAGATACCACTGGCAGAGTTACCAGATGGGTATAAATCCCTGGCTGGGTTACCAGATGAGTAGATACCACTGGCAGAGTTACCAGATGGGTATAAATCACTGGCTGAGTTACGAGATGAGTAGATACCACTGGTAGAGTCACCAGAGGGGTATAAATCACTGGCTGAGTTACCAGATGAGTGGATACCACTGGCTGAGTTACCAGATGAGTAATTACCACTGGACGAGTCACCAGATGGGTATAAATCCCTGGCTGAGTTACCAGATGAGTAGATACCACTGGCAGAGTTACCAGATGGGTATAAATCACTGGCTGAGTTACCAGATGAGTAGATACCACTGGTAGAGTCACTAGAGGGGTATAAATCACTGGCTGAGTTACCACATGAGTGGATACCACTGGCTGAGTTACCAGATGAGTAATTACCACTGGCCGAGTCACCAGATGGGTATAAATCCCTGGCTGAGTTACCAGATGAGTAGATACCACTGGCAGAGTTACCAGATGGGTATAAATCACTGGCTGAGTTACCAGATGAGTAGATACCACTGGTAGAGTCACCAGAGGGGTATAAATCACTGGCTGAGTTACCACATGAGTGGATACCACTGGCTGAGTTACTAGAGGAGTAATTACCACTGGCCGAGTCACCAGATGGGTATAAATCCCTGGCTGAGTTACCAGATGAGTAGATACCACTGGCTGAGTTACCAGATGAGTAGATACCACTGGTAGAGTCACCAGAGGGGTATAAATCACTGGCTGAGTTACCAGATGAGTGGATACCACTGGCTGAGTTACCAGAGGAGTAATTACCACTGGCCGAGTCACCAGATGGGTATAAATCCCTGGCTGAGTTACCAGATGAGTAGATACCACTGGCAGAGTCACCAGAGGGGTATAAATCACTGGCTGAGTTACCAGATGAGTGGATACCACTGGCTGAGTTACCAGATGAGTAAATATCACTGGCCGAGTTACCAGATGGCATATGCCCTGGCCGAGTTACTAGGTGGTTACTAGAAGGAATTGAGGTGGCCTTCTAGTGTCTTGTTAGAGTTCTGGCAGTCCCCGTGCGGGGGCGGAAACTATGGACGGCTAAGCCTACAGCCGGTTCTTGTTTGATAAGGGCTGTAGGGAGAGCAGACGTTCGTAGTTTCCAGGCCTCCCGTAGGGAGAGACTGAGAACTTACTTCCTGCATTGCATCGAAACATGTAGCGATAGATTCATTTTCAGCTATCTATCTATCTATCTATCTATCTATCTATATGTTTTTGTCTCCAGCAGACTGAGTGGGTGTACCGTGGGTTTTAGCTTTGGTACCCACTGAGATCTGACTGTTGCAGTAGATCTCACACCCGCTGTGATGACAGGTGTTCCCGAGGCGACCGTTCCAGGTTTGGCTCGTTCGGAGCTTTCTGACCGAGGTAAGGGCGTGGCTGACTAGCTCCTACCCGAGTCTGTGCTGTCGGTGTTAGTGTCACTTGTACTTTTTAGTTTCCACTTTTGTACCTTTTAGTGCTTTTGTACTTATGTTGTGGGTGCTAGTGGACTGTTGTACTTGGAATTTTTCGCCGCTTAGTGTTTCAGCTTCCTTTCAGCTCTGATACTTGTTAGCTATAGATCTCTTTTGCAGGTTAGACGCTTCGTCTGTACGGCAGTTTCCGTACAGACGGCGGATCTGTTGGCGAGCCCGGGTCGCAGTTCGACCCCGGGGCGTGACAGATTAGGTGGTATCAGAGCCAAGTATTATAGGTCGTTGAGGACTTAGAGACCCTAGGCTATTGGTTGGGCAGTAGGAAGACTGTCGTGAGAGACGTGACCTTAGCGAGAGTCTTGTCTGAGGGTGTACCTCCCCCTGAGGATTGGGGTGAGTGACCTCGCATGTTATTTCTCTAAAGGTGATTGTGTTGGCTGCAGACAACATAATGCTTTAGAAAGGTTAACATGTTTAGACTATCGCTTGTTTGGGTCGAGAAAGTCTTGGTCCTAATGTTTTTCTGTTGCAGTGGTTTTTGGATGCTTCCGAGACGCCGTGCAGCGGCGAGGGCGTGTTTGACCTGGGATGAGGGGCTCGTATAGCGGAAAGCTAAATGGATAGAGCTGAGTGAGGCTTGGGAGATTCAGGCCAAAGCAGTCCTGGTATTTGAGGCGATACGGCGCCAGGAAGTGAGCATGGAGCGTGTGATGCACATGCTTGGACCGAGAGCATCTCCCGGAGTATCGCTAGTAGTACCTCCGGCCGCGACTTTGTCGATTTCAACCCTGATCGCACCATTGATGGTGCGGAAGCAGCGAGAGGTTGCTGATCGGTTGTGTACCGCATCCAGTTCCATCCCTTGCAGATTTCGAGACCGAGTTGGAGCCGTGGGAGGCCGAGAACTGGAACACTGTTATGGAAGAGTTGTTCGAGGATTTGTTCATCCAGGATAAGCATCAGGGCGCTTGGTTTGCACTTTTGGATTAGGACGCCAAGAGAGCTGGTGGCGTCGAATTCTTCTTGTTGGACCATCGGGAGCGCAGTTGATGTTCTGGGGTGAGTTTCTGTGACGGTTGAGCGGTGTACCCCTGGTCGCCCAGGATGAGGCTTAGAGGTTGGTTATGTTCGAGAGGGAACTGCATGGAGATACCTATCTCTTTGTGCATTTTCGGCGAGTGCCGACCTTGGATGCAGTGAGTGTGCATGCTCGATGGATTGACCGAGGATCAGTGATCACGTCAGAGAGAGACGGTGAGCGGGGGACCAGCTTCGGAGAGAGAGCTCCGGCATCGCCGATTTTGCGATAGTTGCGTGATTCGAGGTTGCCATGATTCCACCCACAGGATCATGGGTCTCAGAGGAGACAGAGATCAGGAGGTTCTCGACAGTGCTAGCATCAGCAGCAGTGCCAGGATGTGAGTCCCCCTTTTGCTTGGGCCGCATTCATCGCCAGGGTTGTGGATCGCGTCTCACCTGGTGTGGTCGTCGGAGTTAGGGCATGCTTAATGCAAACGCCGCATGTGCGTTTTGGTAGAGCAGGGGTACCTTCTTATGGGCCAGGGTCTGGACTGATGGTTGTGCACGTTTGGATCAGATTTCAGATCACGGGAAGCACGTGGATGAGTGTTGCCTGTCCTGCCAGTGCAACTAGGACCTTGCGTTGATCATCGAGATGTTAGTCCTACATCAGTTCAGAGGTGTTGATACGAGGTTGGATAGGAATCGTTCGTCCCAATTTATGCTATCATGGATTGTCGAGAGAGAGGACATTGACCCTCCGTGGACCTGGTCAGGAGGTGTTTTTTTTTTTTATGGGATGCGTTGATGTATGATGCCCTGGCTGAGTTACCAGGAGGTTACCTGCCCCTGGCTGAGTTACCAGGTGGTTACTTGCCCCTGGCCGAGTTACCAGGTGGTTGATGCCCCTGGCCGAGTTACCAGGAAGTTACTCGATTGGGACTGAGATCGAGACAGTGATTGACGTGGTTTGGGAACCGCGCCAACTTCGACAGCACCTTGTGGGGTATCAACCATGAGACAGAGAGAGCTGCGAGCGCAGTTGCGAGATTTGACGGATCGAGAGGTCTGTGAGACCTAGTACCTCGTCGTGGGGATACGACAGTGAGGATCCAGGCGGTCGTTACACAGTGGTGATGTCGCGTTGTGGGTACACAACCGTGTGAATTCTTGTAAGGTTCGAACATGATTAGTTTTGCCTTGTGCTTGGGCAGATGCCTTCGAGTGGTTGATATCATTGCGGAACCTTACAGCCGAGGGCTGTGCCTGGATACTGATCTGGAACCAGTAGGGCAGTTTGAGCGGTTTGCGTGGTCAAGTAGATTGACTAATGCCCTACTGATTTGAGAGCTGTGTTTTCCCTGTTTCACAGGACGGGTTGGTGGTGTTACCGTCGTGGGTATTTGCTTACCTCCGAAGCGACTTGGTGCTTGAGGGGCTCTTGAGGTTAGTGCTACAACTTCTAAGGAGGAAGAAGTTGGTTGCCAAGTTGAGAGAGAGTTGCTTCTTGACGTCGGAAGGTCTTGCTCATGGCCTTTTAGCGACGGAGGTAAAGCTGAGGAAGATCTTAGCTTTGATGCGGAGGGTGCCAGCCTTAGAGAGAGATTTGAGTTATTCTAGAATCCTCGAACCTAAAGTACTTGGACACTCAGGAGGTCAGGTTGAGGTAACGCCGGTGGATGAATTTTGCAAGGATGTATGATTGCTTTATCCCGGCGAAGACTTTTTGTTCTGTTACGCCCTGTTTAGCCGAGCAGTGTAACCCTGGGAATTGAGTGCCAGATTGAGAGAAGGTTCTCGAGGTTGAAAGTTTTCCCCTGTCAAGGGAGGTGCTATATGTTTTGTGGAACTGGAGTTTTGGTGGCTATGAAGCATCAGAGGGGTTTTGCCTTAAGGAGGCTTAAACTTCAGTTTTTGAGATCTCGAATCGAGGGAAACTACCAGCCTGAGAGTTATTTATAGAAACGAGTTATGCGAGGTGTGGATCCTCGAGCAGTGATCAGGCTGGATGAAGTCTATTTTGAACCCCGCAAGTCTTGCTTTGCTTGCCCTTCCTTGGAGATGGACGAGGATTGCGTTTCCACTTCGACCGATGCGATTCTTGTTGGTGAAACCAAAGGATTTTGCAGTCGAATCATACCTTTAGGGAAGGTTCAGTGTTGTCGGCATGAGGTATGTGAGTGACCACTTGAGAGCCTTGGACAATTTGTGGATCTCCTATCCCTTTTGTTTTGATTTACCCTCCTAAGTATGGATTTAGTTGGGTTTCGAGGACGAAACCATTTTTAAGGGGGGGAGAGTGTAGAACACCGGGATTTGGACGACGCACCGACCTTGCAAGATGGTGTGGTGCGGAGGAGGTTGCCTCGGGCGTGTTCCGTATGTTTTTCAGAGGAGTTCGGGTTGATTTGGATCCCCGCGGAAGCCTCTGCTTGTTTCGGGCTTAGTACGCGTTAGGTGACTGGTACGGGTAGCTCCGACTCCGCTATGGGTTGCAGGAAAATTGGGAAACACTTGGAACAGGTGTATTTTCTGTTTACAGCGAGGTTCGGGAGGTTCCGGACGGACGCGGAGGATCCGGAGGCGAAAAGTGAGTCGGAACTGGCAATTTTGGAGCCGGTATTTGATTTGAGTACCCCGACTCAACGGATGAGCTTTTTGAGGAGAAAAAGCTGTGGACACGCGTACTTTTGATTTACAGCGAGGTTCGGGAGGTTCCGGACTGACGCGGAGGACCCGGAGGCAAAAAGTGAGTCGGAACTGGCAATTTTGGAGCCGGTATTTGATTTGAGCACCCCGACTCAACGGCTGAGCTTTTTGAAGAGAAAAAGCTGTGAGCACGTGCACTTTTGATTTACAGCGGAGTTCGGGAGGTTCCGGACAGCGGCGGAGGGCCCGAGGGCAAAAAGTGAGTTGGAGTTGGGTTTTTGGAATTAAGTTAATTAAGTTAATTAATTTAATTAAAGCTTTTGCTTTATAAAAGAACCCCTCCCCTCCACCTCTGTAGCAGAGAAAGGAAAAGAAGGAAAGAAAAGGAAAAAGAGAGAAGAAGGAGAGGAAAAGGAAGGAAGAAGAAGAGGGCTTTTGAGGAAGCTTTTCTTGGGCGTTTTCTTCTCCGAGCGTGGCGTGGAGCCGTGCGGGGGCCGGCGTACCGCGAGGAGGTTGGCTTATTTTATCTTTCCTTTTCCCTTTCTTTTTCCTGTTGCTGGGGTGCCATGGACTTGTTGTCCGTGGCGCGGTGGTGCCTCGCGAGCCGCACACGCTGATTTTGGGCAGCGCGCGGCTAAGGGGAGCGGCCGCTGCGCGGGCGCGCATGGGCGCCGCGCGCAGCAGGCGCCCTGCTGCCGTGGCAGGGCAGCGGGGCGCCGGGCCGCTGGCAGCGGGCGCGCTGGTTGCGCGCCCTGTCTGGCACGCGCGGGCGGCCCCTGCGCTGGGCGACCCTGCAGGCCGAGCGTGGCGCGCGGCACTGCAGAGGCGCCGCGCGGGCGGCCCCTGTGACGCGGGCCCCGCGTGGCAGTGCAGGGCACCGCGCGGGCGGCCCCTGTGCCGCGGGCCCCGCGCGGCATGGCAGGGCGCCGCGCGGGCGGCCCCTGTGCCGCGGGCCCCGCGCGACATGGCAGGGCACCGCGCGGGCGGCCCCTGTGCCGCGGGCCCCGCGCGGCAGTGCAGGGCGCCGCGCGGGCGGCCCCTGTGCCGCGGGCCCCGCGCGGGAGGCCCCTGGCCCCGCGCGGGCTGCAGGCCGCGCGCTAGGCGCGCGCGGCGCTGCAGGGTCCCGCGCGGGCGGCCATGGGCCGCGCGGGCCTTCAGGCCGCGCGCTTGGGCGCGCGGCACTGTAGGGGCCCCGCGCGGGCGGCCCCTGTGCCGCGGGCCCCGCGCGGCATTGCAGGGCGCCGCGCGGGCGGCCCATGTGCCGCGGGCCCCGCGCGGCATGGCAGGGCGCCGCGCGGGCGGCCGCTATGCCGCGGGCCCCGCGCGGCAGTGCAGGGCGCCGCGCGGGCGGCCCATGTGCCGCTGGCCCCGCGCGGGAGGCCCCTGGCCCCGCGCGGGCTGCAGGCCGCGCGCTAGGCGCGCGCGGCGCTGCAGGGTCCCGCGCGGGCGGCCATGGGCCGCGCGGGCCTGCAGGCCGCGCGCTTGGGCGCGCGGCACTGCAGGGGCCCCGCGCGGGCGGCCCCTGTGCCGCGGGCGGGCCTTTGGGCCCCCGCGGCCCTGCAGGCCGCGCGCTAGGCGCGCGGCGCTGCTGCAGGCCGCGTGGGTGGCCCTTTGGGCCCCGCGGCCCTGCAGGCCGCGCGCTAGGTGCGCGGCGCTGCTGCAGGCCGCGCGCTAGGCGCGCGGCGCTGCTGCAGGCCGCGCGCGCAGCCTTTGGGCCGCGCGGCGCTGCTGGCCACGCGGCTGACCTCTGCCGCGTGGGGATGGTTTCTTGAGCAGTACGGCCATGTGCCGCACTGTGCCGCGTTGTTTGCGGCTCGGCGGTGCGCCGCGGCGGATGCGCGATGGGTTTCCGCGCGACGCCCGACGTTCTTCGTCGCCGGAGGGTTTTCCTTCGCCTTTGTTTGCGCGGTTCTCGACCGTGGGTTTGCTGATCCCGGTTCCTCTTCTTATCTCACAGTTGTGGCATAGTGATAGCTTCTACGTGGCCGGTGGCGCGTGTTTGCCGCGTGGAGCTGTGGGATCGCATCGGGACCTCCGTTTGGCGCACGGTTTTGAGGATTCTTCACAGGTGGGTTGGTTTTCTTCCGGAAGTATGGTATGCTCATAATACTCCCGAAAGCAAGGTATCGTGACCCCCTTTTTACATTATACCTTTTGTAAATCACTGGCTGAGTTACCAGATGAGTAATTACCACTGGCCGAGTCACCAGATGGGTATAAATCCCTGGCTGAGTTACCAGATGAGTAGATACCACTGGCAGAGTTACCAGATGGGTATAAATCCCTGGCTGGGTTACCAGATGAGTAGATACCACTGGCAGAGTTACCATATGGGTATAAATCACTGGCTGAGTTACCAGATGAGTAGATACCACTGGTAGAGTCACCAGAGGGGTATAAATCACTGGCTGAGTTACCAGATGAGTGGATACCACTGGCTGAGTTACCAGATGAGTAATTACCACAGGCCGAGTCACAAGATGGGTATAAATCCCTGGCTGAGTTACCAGATGAGTAGATACCACTGGCAGAGTTACCAGATGGGTATAAATCACTGGCTGAGTTACCAGATGAGTAGATACCACTGGTAGAGTCACCAGAGGGGTATAAATCACTGGCTGAGTTACCACATGAGTGGATACCACTGGCTGAGTTACCAGATGAGTAATTACCACTGGCCGAGTCACCAGATGGGTATAAATCCCTGGCTGAGTTACCAGATGAGTGGATACCACTGGCAGAGTTACCAGATGGGTATAAATCACTGGCTGAGTTACCAGATGAGTAGATACCACTGGTAGAGTCACCAGAGGGGTATAAATCACTGGCTGAGTTACCAGATGAGTGGATACCACTGGCTGAGTTACCAGAGGAGTAATTACCACTGGCCGAGTCACCAGATGGGTATAAATCCCTGGCTGAGTTACCAGATGAGTAGATACCACTGGCTGAGTTACCAGATGAGTAGATACCACTGGTAGAGTCACCAGAGGGGTATAAATCACTGTCTGAGTTACCAGATGAGTGGATACCACTGGCTGAGTTACCAGAGGAGTAATTACCACTGGCCGAGTCACCAGATGGGTATAAATCCCTGGCTGAGTTACCAGATGAGTAGATACCACTGGCAGAGTCACCAGAGGGGTATAAATCACTGGCTGAGTTACTAGATGAGTGGATACCACTGGCTGAGTTACCAGATGAGTAAATATCACTGGCCGAGTTACCAGATGGCATATGCCCTGGCCGAGTTACCAGGTGGTTACTAGAAGGAATTGAGGTGGCCTTCTAGTGTCTTGTTAGAGTTCTGGCAGTCCCCGTGCGGGGGCGGAAACTATGGACGGCTAAGCCTACAGCCGGTTCTTGTTTGATAAGGGCTGTAGGGAGAGCAGACGTTCGTAGTTTCCAGGCCTCCCGTGGGAGAGACTGAGAACTTACTTCCTGCATTGCATCGAAACATGTAGCGATAGATTCATTTTCAGCTATCTATCTATCTATCTATCTATCTATCTATATGTTTTTGTCTCCAGCAGACTGAGTGGGTGTACCGTGGGTTTTAGCTTTGGTACCCACTGAGATCTGACTGTTGCAGTAGATCTCACACCCGCTGTGATGACAGGTGTTCCCGAGGCGACCGTTCCAGGTTTGGCTCGTTCGGAGCTTTCTGACCGAGGTAAGGGCGTGGCTGACTAGCTCCTACCCGAGTCTGTGCTGTCGGTGTTAGTGTCACTTGTACTTTTTAGTTTCCACTTTTGTACCTTTTAGTGCTTTTGTACTTATGTTGTGGGTGCTAGTGGACTGTTGTACTTGGACTTTTCGCCGCTTAGTGTTTCAGCTTCCTTTCAGCTCTGATACTTGTTAGCTATAGATCTCTTTTGCAGGTTAGACGCTTCGTCGGTACGGCAGTTTCCGTACAGACGGCGGATCTGTTGGCGAGCCCGGGTCGCAGTTCGACCCCGGGGCGTGACACTAGCAATAAGGGATTAGGAAGTGAATCTCTTAGTGAGAGTGTAGACGAGAAGCTTTATCGCAGCATGATAGGAAGTCTACTCTATCTTACAGCTAGTCGCCCGGATATATCCTTTAGTGTTGGGATTTGCGCGAGATATTAATCAGCACCAAAGGAGGTTCACCTGAAAGCGGTGAAAAGGATCATCCGGTACATCAAAGGAACTTTGAATTTCGGAATTTGGTATCCTATGGGAACAACGCTTGACATTATAGGATATTCAGATGCCGATTGGGCAGGATCTGTGGATGATCGGAAGAGCACGAGTGGTGCATGTTTTTATCTTGGCCATTGCCTTGTTGCATGGCATAGTAAAAAGCAAAACTGCATTGCACTCTCGACTGCCGAAGCGGAATATATTTCAGCAGGTAGTTGTTCAACCCAACTCATTTGGATGAAAAGTGTGTTGAGCGACTTCCGAATTTCAGCAACTTCGGTAACGATTCTTTGTGACAACACAAGTGCTATAAACATTTCAAAAAACCCTGTGTTGCACTCGAGAACAAAACACATTGAACTTAGATATCATTTTCTAAGAGAGCTAGTTGAATCAAATATTCTTCAAATCTCCTACATTTCAACTGAGGATCAATTAGCTGACATCTTAACAAAACCCTTGGATCTAAAACGATTTATTCATTTGCGTAAGGCAATTGGAATGCTTTCCTTGAAATAATTCCTTTTGAAATCATTGCTTAGGTTAGGTTTTGTTTTTGTGTTTTTGTTCATTATCTATGCTTAGACATAGAACATTAATTGAGCATGTGTACTATTGACTTTAATAGCATTTTTTCGTTTATTTAGAAATTTATTATGCTTTGGATATCATAATAATTCATTTGATGCAATGATCATTTATGTCAATTAAATCATCTTTGTTTTGATCAAAGTCAATTTCTCTCTCAAATGATCTCTTGGTTTAGTTTTTATCTTATTTGACAATTGAGTCGAGTATGAAATTGAGATCAATTTTTGGTTGAATACTTTATATTTTAAATAATTGATAGCCAATTGAGGGGGAGTCAAAGAAAAAGTGTCATGCTCAAAAGATGTGGAAAGAGTTACATCCCAATGAGGAGTGTGAAAACTACCACCACATAGAGGAAAGAGCTACCACCTCGGTCGTCCGAGTACTGTGTGCAGCTACCACATGTATACCAAGCATGGTTGTTCGAGTTGATTAAATAAAATGCTTTTTGGAATACTTGACTCTGTCAAATTCCAAGGTTGGTATAAGATGGGGATTTTATTGAAAGATGCTCAAAGAGCCACTCCTTACAATAATTTGACTAGATATATTATCTAACTTATCTGGGATTTCAAACATCTATTGATCTTGGTATTTCATTTTCTTTACCAAATTGATGATTTGATAAAGGCATTACTCATAAGATCATGTTAGATGTGATTGAAGTTGTTCAACTTTAAGGGATTTAATTTTTATAAATTTTCGTTTCATTTGTTGGATATTGTTGATAGATTTGACATAATCTATTTCTCATGACATGAAACGATGATTTTTATTTAAAGTTGACATGCATAAGTGCTTACAATCTTTTTCTGGATTTTCTAGAATTTTTCAGAATTTTTCTAAAGAAAAAGTTTGGAGCCGATCCGGACTGGACAAGCCGATCCGGATCCCGAACGCAGGTATTTCCTGCGGGTAGCCGATCCGTACTGGATTCACGATCCGATCCGGACCGCGGCTAGGGTTTTATATAGAACAAAAGGGTTTTGATTTCTTTTTACTTCAATCTTTTGTTCCTAAGTCTCCAGAGCTTCTCTCTAGAATTCATCCATTTTGGAGGCTTCCAAACTCAAGTTCTTCGATTCTAAGTAAGTTTTCTTGATCAAAATTTCGGTTTTTCACAGTTTTTCATGTTTTTCCTCAAAACGTGATGAAAATTTTGTATCTTTTTCGTTTTGGATTGGTTTTTGATCAAATTTCTTTTGAAATAAGAACTCTGGGTAGACTAGTTTTGATTATATGCTAGGTATTCTCCTGATTAACGGATTTTTAGGCTTCGATTTCTAAAATTTCGGTTTTAGGGCATATAATAGGAATTTTTGAAAATCATGGGTTTGATCTATTTTTAAAATTCTTTTTGGAAAACTAATTTGATTCTTAGTCTCTCTACATGATAATGATTGTTTAGGTACAATTTTTCAAATTTTTGAAAATAAATAATTTTTCTCGTGTTCTTGAGTATTGCTCACAGGCTTTTCTATTATCTGAGCACGAGTAGCAAAATGGTTTTTGCTTGGATTATTGCGCTCATTGTAGCATTAGTGGGAACTCGAGCATCTGTCAAAAAGGAACAAGCTGAAGCAAGTCAGGAGAAGATAAACATTGTTCCTCAAGCTGAGTCAGAATCAGAGGATGAAGAGGATTGGGAAATATTTTGTAAAGAATCAAAACAAGCGATGGATGACGAAGATAGGTTCTATCTAGAGGAAAAGAAGCTGACAACGTCTTCCTCGACAACCAAACATCCCACAAGGAGCAAGAATTCGAGAGGCAGAGGAACTCAGTTTAATGAACCACCTGCCAGAGAACGCTCTCTGCCTAGAGAATCTCCAAATAAACCTTCAGCATCCGCACAATCTCCTTCTTCCTCCAAAAGAATAACCACAAGCAACAGCTTCCCCTTCAGAGGATGATGCTTCCATTACATCTATTTATAGGGAACAACAACGACTCTCTTCCGAAACAACGACTCTCTTCCGAGCAAGAACGCATGTCCAATGAGTTCATTGAAATGAATGAAGAAATAAAAGAGGTTAAAAAGACGCAGTCATCCATGAATAAGCGATTAAAGAAAATTTTTCAAAAACTCGGATGCATCAGTTCGGACGATTCTGAGTAATCGTTTTTCTTCTAATCTCTTCTCATGCAGGTTTTAGATTTAGTTTTCACATTTTCTGAACTCTTAACTCTCCGTTTTGTGATTGTTTGGCTTCTTTTGTGACAAAAAGGGGGAGAGAGAGATGAACAATGGTTTGTGAGAAGAACGTTAAACTTTAAACCTTGAACCTTGAAAGGTAAGTATCACAACTTTTGGTTTTGTATTGTGATTGCATGCATGTCTCGACTAACTATTCGACTAACTATTTGGGCATGTAATATTACTAACAAGTTGTTTGATTACTAACAAAGTTATGACATTTGGAATTTTATTGCTTAGAAGATATGTCGATGTTTGATTGTGATCTTATGACATATCTGAATTCGTGAATGTCATGGTGAGTATAAACTCTATCTCTGTTAGGTTTTGAATGCAAAATATTCTTGAGCTATCTAACGATCTTTTGTTTGACAAGAATGATTTCTTTTTGCAGAGAGTACAGATGTCTAAGTCTAGAGTCTATTTTAGGAGTTTATCTCATGTGTTTATTTATTGGTTCTCCAATGTAAATTTTTGTTGTATGGTGATATCAACAAAAATATCTTTTTGAATTTTCTTGAGTGGATTTTTGTTTTGTCACGAAACCGCCAAAGGGGGAGATTGTTAAGGAATTTGTTTTGGCGTATTTCGTAAAAGTTTTAAGTCTTGAAAATTGAAGATGAAGAAGTTTGGATCATATACCTCAATATCAAGAAAGAAGAATTCAAAAGGATCAGGTACGTTTTACTAATTATTTTTGATGATCCGAATACTTCGTATAGTGTAGAAACACTTGGATGAATTTTTAATTGCATAAAAATCAAAAACTGGACATGGGACATGTTCAGGATCCGGATCAGGCACGGCAGTCCGGATCACGAACGGTGTTTGTTCATACGCAAAACCAGTCCGGATACAAGCCATTTCTGATCCGGACCCCGAACATGGGTTTTGCTGAAATGTATGAACAGTCCGGATCCAAGCTATTTCTGATCCGGACCCCGAACATGGGTTTTGCTGAGATGTATGAACAGTTCGGATCAGGCATTTCAGTCCGGACCCCGAACGTCTGTTTTTCTGGAAATAGTCTGTCTCGTTACGACAGTCCGGACCGCCATAATTCCAGTCCGGGCCGTCGTCCTGTAAAATTCCAGAAAAGGTTAGTCTTTGATTCTTATCCTCTTCCAACGGTTTCTAACCTATAAATAAACCCTATGATTCATTTTCTAGGGTAAGCCGAATAAATCAAAATACGGCCATAAAAAGAAAAATCCACCTATAGAGAAGAAAGGAAATCAATAGATTTAATCCTATGTTTCTTCATCTATATTGATTGATTTGATTCTAGGTTTTCATACTCAGATTTTGAGTAGAATCAAATTAATGAATACTTAGATGGTATTTCCGATCTATTTCTAATCTAAGTATTCGGCGGATCATCACCACCGAAAAACAACGATTTTCCCAAAATCGGCGCGTGGACTCGCGTGGCCTTGTGGATTCAAGGTGCTACCGCTCTCGTGGATTCGGAGCGAGGTACGTTCGTGGATTCGAGACGTGCTACTGGGTGAAGACCGTGGATTCGGTCGGACGTCGTGGACTCGACGTTGGACGCCGTGGATTCGGCGTTGGACGCAGATCGTGGATTCGAGAAGCGTTGCGGAGCGAGCGGAGAAGATCAACTCGGAGCGTATGGAAAAAGGTTGAGTCGTCTGTGAGTGCGTTATATCACCTTTGTACGTGTTATAATCTTAGTTGATTTCACCGTGTTATCGGTCCCGTGGTTTTTTACTCCTGGTTTTGGAGTTTTCCACGTAAAAATCTTGCGTGTTAGTTTTCATTTCCGCATTGGATTTTATTGCGCAAAGATTTTTGAGTGTTTATTGTTTACACCTATTCACCCCCCTCTAGGTGTTTTTTCCCCTATTTAGATCATTATTTACATAACCCGACAAACACGCCTCTAGTGGCAGATCCCTATCCAAAGGAACCGCAACACCATGCCACCTAAACAACGCCTACTCCATCGCGGCATCCAAAATTTGTGCTGGAGGGGCCGAATAAGCTGAAAGGTATCCTGGCGCAATCCACTCCCAATCACACCTATCCTATGCGCCTCGTCCCTCGAACCTAGAGCGCGTAGTTCAACAACTGCGTAAACCCTTTGGCACAAGGAGGCTCTAGAGTAGTCTCTCCATCACCACCAACCACGATTCTGCCCCCAAAGGCTCCAACTCAATTCCATGAATCGGGGTGGTTCATCTGCCAAAACTAGCTCCATCGATCGATGATGTCCCACAGCTCATCAGCTGTCAGCTATCCACTCTACCTCAGTGCCTTGGCACTAAATATTGGCACGGAGGGGGCTACTCACTCCATCGGCGCCACAGAAATAACTGCCGTTGAGGATACTGCAACCTGGTGGTCTCAGGAGGAAAACACTGTCGGGCTGTCCACTGCTCCGACAACTGTGTCACCAAAACTAGCTGCTCACTCAATCGCTGATATGCCTCTAACAATCCTGTCATCTGGGTCCGGAGCTCTCTGACCTCAATCCGGGTATCCGGCCCAAATCCAAAACTAGCTGCTCACTCAATCGCTGATATGCCTCTAACAATCCTATCAACGACGTGGCATCACCACCGTGTACCAACGACGTGGCACTAGGTCAAACAGACCCTCGATCCATCAGATCCCTGCACCTGTGCCATCAGCTCTCTCAGCTCTACAGGTGATATCCAATGAGGTGCTGTCGAGGTTGGCGCGGTTCCCAGAACCACGTCAATCGCAATCTCAATCTCCTTAACCGGCGGCATAAATCATCGGCTTGAGTGGACTCACTCCGGGGATCTCGCGGGCAACAGGAATATCCTTTAGTCCCGGTGCCGCCGTAGGCACCTCTCACACTGTCGGTGCAACCTGTGTGCTCTAATTGTCTCAACAAACAAGCCTCGCTTGTCTGCCTCGCAGAAGGTCATAGTCATCTCCCTCCGCACTCGACCATCCCGTGGTACTGTGCTAACCAATCCCAAGCACTAGGTCAAAACACGGAACTACTACCAATACCAATAAGTCTGCCGGTATAACTCGTGGTCTCAACGACACTAGACATGTCCCACAAGCCTCCTTCACGTGCACAACACTGATAGTAACCTATACCACTAGTGCACGTGGTAACAACTCTGCCTCTAGTCCATGTCGGAATGCAAAGTGCACCAACCCCGACTGTTGTGATGAAATCACACCTGCGACACCCCGATCCATTACCGTGGCGCCCTCCAACCAGGCGGCACGATCTCATCCACACGATGCAAGCGGTTGTCGCTCAGTCTGCCTGAAAATCAAGACTATCCACATAGGGAGCAGGACCTCTGCCTTTGCTCACTCTGAGGCGACAACTGCGGCCCTCAGCAGATAACATATCCATGCTACTGCTGCGCTACTCTGATATAGATGCTGATGCTGCCATCGGGATCCACCCGACCTCCGACATCTCAGAAATCCATTATTGCAACCGTCATATGACAAAACACAATTAATTCATGCAATTCCTTATACAATTATCCTTACTAAGCTCACCCCTCAATCACATATATTATATTCCAAACATGCATGTTATCAATCACAAAGGGTAACATTCCCTTGGGTAAGCTTTACATTAACCGTCCACAAGGATATCCACCATCCAGGAAAGCAAAATGAAAATGCCTCTGCCGGCCGATCTGTCCTCCATCACCTAGCGCCAAGCGCCTCCATCCAGAACACTGTTAAGGAATTTGTTTTGGCATATTTTGTAAAAGTTTTAAGTCTTGAAGATTGAAGATGAAGAAGTTTGGATCATATACCTCAATCTCAAGAAAGAAGAATTCAAAAGGATCAGGTACGTTTTACTAATTATTTTTGATGATCCGAATACTTCGTATAGTGTAGAAACACTTGGATGAATTTTTAATTGCATAAAAATCAAAAACTGGACATGGGACATGTTCAGGATCCGGATCAGGCACGGCAGTCCGGATCCCGAACGGTGTTTGTTCATATGCAAAACCAGTCCGGATCCAAGCCATTTCTGATCCGGACCCCGAACATGGGTTTTGCTGAAATGTATGAACAGTCCGGATCCAAGCTATTTCTGATCCGGACCCCGAACATGGGTTTTGCTGAGATGTATGAACAGTCCGGATCAGGCATTTCAGTCCGGACCCCGAACGTCTGTTTTTTTGGAAATAGTCTGTCTCGTTACGACAGTCCGGACCGCCATAATTCCAGTCCGGACCGTCGTCCTGTAAAATTCCAGAAAAGGTTAGTCTTTGATTCTTATCCTCTTCCAACGGTTTCTAACCTATAAATAAACCCTATGATTCATTTTCTAGGGTAAGCCGAATAAATCAAAATACGGTCATAAAAAGAAAAATCCACCTATAGAGAAGAAAGGAAATCAATAGATTTAATCATATGTTTCTTCATCTATATTGATTGATTTGATTCTAGGTTTTCATACTCAGATTTTGAGTAGAATCAAATTAATGAATACTTAGATGGTATTTCCGATCTATTTCTAATCTAAGTATTCGGCGGATCATCACCATCCCAAAACAACGATTTTCCCAAAATCGGCGCGTGGACTCGCGTGGCCTTGTGGATTCAAGGTGCTACCGCTCTCGTGGATTCGGAGCGAGGTACGTTCGTGGATTCGAGACGTGCTACTGGGTGAAGACCGTGGATTCGGTCGGACGTCGTGGACTCGACGTTGGACGCCGTGGATTCGGCGTTGGACGCAGATCGTGGATTCGAGAAGCGTTGCGGAGCGAGCGGAGAAGATCAACTCGGAGCGTATGGAAAAAGGTTGAGTCGTCTGTGAGTGTGTTATATCACCTTTGTACGTGTTATAATCTTAGTTGATTTCACCGTGTTATCGGTCCCGTGGTTTTTTACTCCTGGTTTTGGAGTTTTCCACGTAAAAATCTTGCGTGTTAGTTTTCATTTCCGCATTGGGTTTTATTGCGCAAAGATTTTTGAGTGTTTATTGTTTACACCTATTCACCCCCCTCTAGGTGTTTTTTCCCCTATTTAGATCATTATTTACATAACCCGACAAACACGCCTCTAGTGGCAGATCCCTATCCAAAGGAACCGCATCACCATGCCACCTAAACAACGCCTACTCCATCGCGGCATCCAAAATTTGTGCTGGAGGGGCCGAATAAGCTGAAAGGTATCCTGGCGCAATCCACTCCCAATCACACCTATCCTATGCGCCTCGTCCCTCGAAACCTAGAGCGCGTAGTTCAACAACTGCGTAAACCCTTTGGCGCAAGGAGGCTCTCAAGTAGTCTCTCCATCACCACCAACCACGATTCTGCCCCCAAAGGCTCCAACTCAATTCCATGAATCGGGGTGGTTCATCTGCCAAAACTAGCTCCATCGATCGATGATGTACCACAGCTCATCAGCTGTCAGCTATCCACTCTACCTCAGTGCCTTGGCACTAAATATTGGCACGGAGGGGGCTACTCACTCCATCGGCGCCACAGAAATAACTGCCGTTGAGGATACTGCAACCTGGTGGTCTCAGGAGGAAAACACTGTCGGGCTGTCCACTGCTCCGACAACTGTGTCACCAAAACTAGCTGCTCACTCAATCGCTGATATGCCTCTAACAATCCTGTCATCTGGGTCCGGAGCTCTCTGACCTCAATCCGGGTATCCGGCCCAAATCCAATCGCTCAAGCTCAACTGCTATGACAGGATGCACACGGGTCCCAAACCCAGCGTCGGGGAGACACCGCTCGCCACGACGAAACCACAAATCAGCACACAACAACGCTCGACCCAATCCAGCGAAAGTCTAGAGCATGTCACCCATTCCATGGCGTTATGTTGTCTGCTGCCAACATAACCACTTAGGAGAATAAACATACCAATCACTCATCCCGTTCCTTGGGAGAGGTGTAAAACTCAATCAGGACTCTCGCTACAAATCACGACTCTCACGAAGTCATCCTAGGGTCCAACCACAAGCCTAGGGTTTCTAAGCACCATGACCTACAACCTAGGCTCTGATACCACCCTAATCTGTCACGCCCCGAGGTCGAAACTGCGACCCGGGCTCGCCAACAGATCCGCCACCTATGCCAGCTCCCGCATAGGCGAAGCGTCCTACTTGCAAGAAAAGTACTACAGCTAAACAGATATCAGAGCTATACCATAAAAGTGCGGTAAAATTAAAACCATCCATCTGTACAACTGGAATAATAACATTATCCATCTCCCAAAATAATAATCGTACAATATCCTTAAATACAAAACCCAGAACTCAACAGGGAGAAATCTCAAATAAAACATCAGTGTACAGGCTCTCAGTACAAGTAATAACCTCACTACAATAATCTCTCAAAAGCAGAAATAAACTGATCTACTGGCAGTACTCAGGATCTCCAATGTAGGGGTACCGCTACTCTCCACAGACGGGTAGGGATCTAGCACACGACTCCCTTGCCCCGCACAGCAACCGCAGAATCAGCAACACCCGCTAAGACTCTGCAAAACAAATGAGAGAAAGAAAGGGGAGGGGGAAAACCCCCAATGGGTGTGAGAACTACACCAAAAAGGGAGTTCTCAGTGGGTACCACCGCCAGGCCCGACGATCTGCCCACTAAGTCCACTAGAGGCATAAGATAACAAATACAGTAGAAACTAAATAAGAAGCTGGAGATACTCTACAGCTACCATGCCTCTAGCTAAATGCTCAAATGGGGAAACTCTGATAAAGATATGCAACACTCGCACACGAGGTGCTCAATCGACCCAATCGAGCTGACTGCCACATCGGGTCCAGTCAAGCCTGCGCCCACCTACAACCACCTCCCACTGCCGGGCAGGAATTACGTAGGGTGTCCAAACGGACTAACTCGCTATCGAGTAGTCGCTCGTGCAGACTATAGTCGAAATCCACGCTCTCTCTTAGAACAGATGGACTCAAGATGCTCAACCTCTCACACAACGGTCAAAGTACTCACAACCACACGGGACCACCGTCAAACCAAACGTAGCACTGGTCTAAACACAGCTACTAGACTCCACTCAGTCCCCGTGACACGAGTGCAACAATAAAGTAAATGCCTGTAATAAACCCAATATAGTGCCAGCAGTAAAACTGGTACTGCCTGTTGTGCCTGCCAAATCGGGTATGCTGGCCAACGCATAACACCGATAGGGAATAGGAGTCTCAAGGACTCAAGTATGTATAATGCGCACTCCGGAGTGGCACTCGAGGGGAGCGACCCACACGAGTAAAGTATATCAGTAACCAATAACATAAGAATAGCAGGACTGGATCACGACTCTGATCAAAGTGGGAAGAATCCATCCACTAAAGGGAAACCCGATCCCTAACCTGATGCAACAGTAAACAATAAGTGGGAAACTCCATCCACTAAAGAAACCTGATACCCAATCTGATGCATAAGCACTCTCCGGTCAACCGCCCAATGTCCGCGGTTGCCGCAATACCCCACAAACCACAACCTGGTGCAACAACCCACACCCGGCCAACCGCCCAATATCCGCGGTCGCCGGAAACCTTGCCTACCACAATCCGGTATAACCTGCCCCCGACACCAAGATCCCAGCTACACTATCCCGAATCCCTGCTCGAACCCGAGCAACAAATAGCCACCTGACTAAAGAATAAGGAGAGAAGAAGCAAACAGGGTTTCTCCTAAGTCAAGTTCCAACATGAAAGTGTAGCAGTAAAAGATGGCCTATCTAGATGTCCATACAAGCATGCATTTGTCCTCAAGAAAGATAAAAGGAAGTATAATCGATAGTAGCTTCACAAAAATATAAACTCATGCCAAAATCATCTATGGACTACACCTGCCCAAAATCCTTGATCCATAATCCATAATAACCCATTAGAGTAAAACCCGCACATAGATATAATATCCTGTCTGTGAGGTCCCGGAATCCCCCGCGTAGGGTTGCTGGTTGTTGGGCAGCTTTCGGTCGCCGTTGGGGGTGTTGGTGCGCGTGTTGGGGGCCCAGAAATGGATTTGTGATGCAATTTGGGATTTGCTTGCATCACTGGAGGCCTGCGTGGGTTGCGCGCAATTTGGACACAAGTGGTGGACTTCGGGCTTAAATTGAGACCCCGTGGGAAGTTGGAGGACCCGCCGGGTGTTTAGAAGTGATTTCGCGCGATTCAGATGTCAAAATTAGACTCTGGGTGAAGTCCGGAAAAAAGATTACCTCTCCGGTCGCCTTCGGGAATTTTTAGAGTTGAATTTTAGCAAATCGGACTTTAAAAATGGACCCGGCGCGAAAATCGGATCGAGTGGGCATTCGGCAAATTTTCGGATGAGAATTTGGAAAAATGGACATCGTTTTTGGATTCAGCGCGCGAAATCGCTAGGAATGGACTATTTATTTGTTGGTTTTGGAGCCCTGTAGGCGTGCACGCTTTTCGAGGCGAAGCGGCACGCAAATCGAGGCGTCGCAGCATGCAACCGTGGCCTGCGCGGCACGGACCCCGAGGAGGCCGCGTGTGAGAACGCGCGTGGGCGCGCTGGGAAGCGCACCCGCCTGCGCGGGGGCACGTGGGGGGCCGCCACGTGGCGGGCACCCACTGGCGCCCCGGGTCACGGGCGCGTGGGCGCTGCCCGTGTCACGGGCGCGTGTCACGCGCCTGTGCGCAGGCAGCGCGGCCGCGTGGCGTGCAGGGGCGCGGCCACGTGGCCGCTGCTTCGTTGCTTGGACCCGGTGCACCCGAGCGCGAGCCGTGGACCGGGGGTGGTGCACCGTGAACCCGAGCCGTGGACCACCCTCTTCCCTCTCCCTCCTTTTCTTCTTCTTCTTCCTCCCCGCAAGGGAATTTCTTTCCCTCTTTCATTTTCTCCTTCAACCGAGAGTGAGGGAGAGTGAGGGAGGAGGTTGTGGGAGATGCCATTTTGCGTCGCGGGCCTCGGGGAACGCGCGGGGCTTCCGATGGAAGCATTTCGGCGGCGGCGGCGCTAACGGGTGGGTCCCGTGCTTTGGTTTTTCTGTATTTCTGTACAGTTTTTGGAGCGTTCTTTTAGACTGTAACTGACCCTCTTGCTCCTTTCTGTGTTGGGCACCGTGCACCGTTTTGCGTGCGGACTCCGGCACCGTGCACCGTTTTGCGTGCGGACTCCGGCACCGTGCACCGTTTTGCGTGCGGACTCCGTTTTGCGTGCGGATCCTGGCACCGTTCACCGTTTTGCGTGCGGACTCCGGCACCGTGCACCGTTTTGCGTGCGGACTCCGTTTTGCGTGCGGATTCCGGCACCGTGCACCGTTTTGCGTGCGGACGCCGGCGCCGTGCACCGTTTCACGTGCAGACTCCGTTTTTGGTGCGGACTCCGGCAGCGTGCTCCGTTTTTCGTGCGGACTCCGGCGGCGTGCTCCGTTTTGCGTGCGGACTCCGACAGCGTGTCCCGTTTTGTGTGCGGATCGCGTGGAGGCCAATTGCAAGTGTCTACGAGCAATTGGTGGCAAATCGAGTATCTTCCGGTCCGCCTTGTTGGGAACCGTTGGGGTTGACGGTGGTCCCAGGTCGTTGAGTGTTGTCCGACCTGTTTTGTTACCCTGAGTTGTGGGTCGTTCCTGGCTGTGGAGTATCTCCAGCCAGTGAGCCTTGTGCTGCGAGCCGTTGGCGAGGCTAGTGTCTCGTGTTTCGAGTTAGCCGAGCAGCTGAGTCGTCGAGAGTTCTCCGACTGTTGTGCGAGGTATTTGGGGATCCTGAGTCTTACCGTTCTGAGAGTGAGCGTGGATTTTGACTAGCCTGCTTGCCAATTTGTGATACTCTATGCCGCGCCGTTTTCCTCAATTGGAGTCGCGTCCCTGAGATGCCGTTGTGGATACGATGGGCCTGTTGAGGCAGTTTTGCGCGAGGGGTGAGTTAGTCGGGCAGGACGCCCCACGTAAATCCCGTCCTCATGGGGATGCGTGGTAGTGGGCAGGCGCGTTCCTAGTCGACAGGCGCAGGCTTGACTGGACCCTATGAGGCAGTCAGTTCGATTGGGCCTTTTGAGCACCTTGGGTACGAGTGGTCTCTTTTACCTTCATCTGTTCCACTTTTTGAGTAGTTAGATAGAGGTATGGCAGCTGTAGAGTAGCTCCAGCTTTTCTTGTTCAGATTTCATTGCACTGTTATCTTTTACCTCTAGTAGACTTGGTGGGCAGACCGTTGGGCTTGTTGACGGCACCCACTGAGAACTACTGTGGGAAGTAGTTCTCACACCCGTCGTGGTGTCTTTTTCCCCAGGAACTTCTTCTCCTGTTCCTGTTGCTCTAGTTGCTGATCCTTCTGACCGAGGCGAGGGAGTCGCGAGCTAGTTCCCTACCCGTCATTGGAGTGTAGCGGTACCCCTCCAGAGGAGAGCTTCAGTAGATTAGGTTACTTCTTTTTCCTCTGTTGAGAGACCTTTGTTGTGAGGTATAGAGTTGTACTTTATTTTACAGTTTGAGAGACTGATGTAGTGAGGATATTCTTGTATCGAGAGTCTGTACACTGATGTATTTATTGGAGATACCTCCCTTTTGAGTTTTGTATCAGAGGACTTTGTATACAATCGTATTTGGGAGATGGATATTGTATTATTTTCAGTTGTACAGTGTTTGGTTTTCAGTTTTTAGTAGTCTACTTTCAGCTCGGATATCTGTGTACTGTAGTTGATTCTTTCTGCAGGTTAGACGCTTCGTCTGTACGGCAGTTTCCGTACAGATGGCGGATCTGTTAGCGAGCCCGGGTCGCAGTTTCGACCCCGGGGCGTGACAGATTAGAGTGGTATCAGAGCCTAGGTTGTAGGTCGTGATGGACTTAGAAACCCTAGGCTTGCGGTTGGACATTAGGATGACTACGTGAGAGTCGTGACTTTTAGCGAGAGTCTTGATTGAGTTTATACCTCTCCCAAGAGATGGGATGAGTATTTGCCATGTTTACTTTCCCAAGCGATTATGTTGGCCGCGACAACATAATGCTATGGAATGGATGACATGTCTTAGACTTTCGCTGGATTGGGTCGTATGGTTGTTGTGTCCTGACATTTGTTGTTTTTGCAGTGGGTTGCGATACCCCTGAGACATCGTGTTGTGAAAAGGACACACCCCATCCTGGCTGAGTAACCAGGAGGGCATTTTCCCTGGCTGAGTTACCAGGAGGGCATTTTCCCTGGCTGAGTAACCAGGAGGGCATTTTCCCTGGCTGAGTTACCAGGAGGGCATTTTCCCTGGCTGAGTCACCAGGAGGGCATTTTCCCTGGCTGAGTTACCAGGAGGGCATTTTCCCTGGCTGAGTAACCAGGAGGGCATTTTCCCTGGCTGAGTTACCAGGAGGGCATTTTCCCTGGCTGAGTTACCAGGAGGGCATTTTCCCTGGCTGAGTCACCAGGAGGGCCTTTTCCCTGGCTGAGTCACCAGGAGGGCCTTTTCCCTGGCTGAGTCACCAGGAGGGCGTTTTCCCTGGCTGAGTTACCAGGAGGGCATCTTCCCTGGCTGAGTTACCAGGAGGGCATCTTCCCTGGCTGAGTTACCAGGAGGGCATCTTCCCTGGCTGAGTTACCAGGAGGGCATTTTCCCTGGCTGAGTAACCAGGAGGGCGTTTTCCCTGGCTGAGTTACCAGGAGGGCGTTTTCCCTGGCTGAGTTACCAGGAGGGCGTTTTCCCTGGCTGAGTTACCAGGAGGGCATCTTCCCTGGCTGAGTTACCAGGAGGGCATCTTCCCTGGCTGAGTTACTAGGAGGGCATTTTCCCTGGCTGAGTCACCAGGAGGGCCTTTTCCCTGGCTGAGTCACCAGGAGGGCCTTTTCCCTGGCTGAGTCACCAGGAGGGCCTTTTCCCTGACTGAGTCACCAGGAGGGCGTTTTCCCTGGCTGAGTTACCAGGAGGGCGTTTTCCCTGGCTGAGTTACCAGGAGGGCATCTTCCCTGGCTGAGTTACCAGGAGGGCGTTTTCCCTGGCTGAGTTACCAGAAGGGCGTTTTCCCTGGCTGAGTCACCAGGAGAGCGTTTTTCCTGGCTGAGTCACCAGGAGAGCGTTTTCGCTGGCTGAGTTACCAGGAGGGCATTTTCCCTGGCTGAGTAACCAGGAGGGCATTTTCCCTGGCGGAGTTACCAGAAGGGCATTTTCCCTGGCTGAGTTACCAGGAGGGCATTTTCCCTGGCCGAGTTACCAGGAGGGCATTTTCCCTGGCTGAGTTACCAGGAGGGCGTTTTCACTGGCCGAGTTACCAGATGGATAATTATCACTGGCCGAGTTACCAGATGGATAATTATCACTGGCCGAGTTACCAGATGGATAATTATCGCTGGCCGAGTTACCAGATGGATAATTATCCCTGGCCGAGTTACCAGATGGATAATTATCACTGGCCGAGTTACCAGGTGGATAATTATCACTGGCCGAGTTACCAGATGGATAATTATCGCTGGCCGAGTTACCAGATGGATAATTATCCCTGGCCGAGTTACCAGATGGATAATTATCACTGGCCGAGTTACCAGGTGGATAATTATCACTGGCCGAGTTACCAGATGGATAATTATCGCTGGCCGAGTTACCAGGTGGATAATTATCACTGGCCGACTTACCAGATTGATAATTATCACTGGCCGAGTTACCAGATGGATAATTATTGCTGGCCGAGTTACCAGATGGATAATTATCACTGGCTGAGTTACCAGATGGATACTTTCCACTGGCCGAGCAACCAGATGGATGCATTGCCCCTGGCCGAGTTACCAGGTGGGCACATGCCCTGGCCGAGTTACCAGGAGGACATTTTTCCCTGGCCGAATTACCAGGAGGATACTTTCCACTGGCCGAGCTACCAGAGGCGATGCCGCCCAGTGAGAGGCGACGCCGCCCAATGAGTGGCGATGCCGCCCAGTGAGTGGCGATGCCGCCCAATGAGTGGCGATGCCGCATAGTGAGTGGCGAAGGTTTGGCCTGTTGAGACGATTTTCACCTCCGGCCGAGTTACCAGGTGGTTATTTTAGTGAGATTGAGATGATCTGACAGGACGCCGAGATTTGATGGCGTCGAGTTCGTCCTGATGGACTACCGGGAGCGTCTCCAGCCGTGAGTTGCGTGTTGACATAGTTTCCCGCTTTAAACGAGAGGGACCGAATCCCTGAACGGTAAAGGAGCGAAACTTCGATAGACTGAGCCTAGAGTCTGTTCTTGTTTGATTGGGGGTTCTAGGCACCGGTCTATCAGGATTGTTGGATCTTTGCCGCGTCAGTCGGTTCTTCTCGCCTATGAGTGGGGTGCTGTTGTGAGTTGAGTCGTTGAGGGTTCTCCGACATAGCTGTGAGAGTGCTAGGGCATTTGCATTGATGTATAGGCTAGAGATAGGACCTTTAGCTTGTGCTCGTGAGGTTCGGATACCTGATCACGTGTTGCACATAGATGGGAGTTATTGGTCCTGCCCAGTGCAGTTGGGGCCCTGGTTTTTTTTTTTTTTTTGCCTGTTGATCTTCTGGCCCTTCCTCAGCTCCGGGTTTTCGAGGTAGTGTTGGGTATAGGACTGTGAAGATCTGAGGCCTTGATGCTCGAGTATACCACACCGTTGATACACGGTGGTGATGCCACACCGTTGATACACGGTGGTGATGCCACGCCGTGGGTGCACGGTGGTGATGCCACGCCGTTGGTGCACGGTGGTGATGCCACGCCGTTGGTGCACGGCAGTGATGCCACGCCGTGGGTGCACGGCAGTGATGCCACGTTGTAGGTACACAACGGTGAGAGTCTCTTGGATGTTTCGGACTTTTGACCGCGAGTTGGGCATCAGCTTTATGATCGCCTTGTGAGCCAGTTTTCAGTCCCGTTCACCGACGGTTTGGTCCCCGTCAGGGTGTTCTTTATGAGTTGAGGGATCGACTTCGACCCGTGGGTCCGTTGGGGTTATGATAGCATGTTGAGCGACCAACTGTGGCACGAGATTGTGTCTCTTGAGGATCCCTTTTGAGGGTAGCCTGCAGTTGAGTAGTCCACTCGGGTGGTTTTGGATCGGGAAGTGACCGAGTGAAGACCCCAACTTATTGGATTTTCCTTCCTTATTGGACGAGTCTGCGGGTATGCTTCGGGTCGTCTTGTTGAGGGTGGCACCATGTTGTGGTTTGGTGCGTATCACACTTGTGGTTATTTCAGTTTTTCCCCCAGCCTTTTTGTGGAGCCCTTGATTTTTCACGTCTCAGCTCAGTAGTGATGTGATTTTCCTCGCCCGTGATTTACTTGCCCCTTCGAGATCTGTGATTATTGGAGTACGAGGGACGCCCGTTGCAATTTCTGGCTCGAGAGATGAGAGAATTGCACGTCGGGTCATACCGTACTTGTTGTGGTTGTTGCGGAGTAATCACGAGGAGCGAGTGGGGGAGCTGGAGGCGTATTGTTAGATACCTAACCGTGATATTCTTGACTCCTGATGGGCTTGATCTAGTTTCGAGGACGAAACTTTCTTTTAGTGGGGGAGGATGTGAGGTCCCGGAATCCCCCGCGTAGGGTTGCTGGTTGTTGGGCAGCTTTCGGTCGCCGTTGGGGGTGTCGGTGCGCGTGTTGGGGGCCCAGAAATGGATTTGTGATGCAATTTGGGATTTGCTTGCATCACTGGAGGCCTGCGTGGGTTGCGCGCAATTTGGACACAAGTGGTGGACTTCGGGCTTAAATTGAGACCCCGTGGGAAGTTGGAGGACCCGCCGGGTGTTTAGAAGTGATTTCGCGCAATTCAGATGTCAAAATTAGACTCTGGGTGAAGTCCGGATAAAAGATTACCTCTCCGGTCGCCTTCGGGAATTTTTAGAGTTGAATTTTAGCAAATCGGACTTTAAAAATGGACCCGGCGCGAAAATCGGATCGAGTGGGCATTCGGCAAATTTTCGGATGAGAATTTGGAAAAATGGACATCGTTTTTGGATTCAGCGCGCGAAATCGCTAGGAATGGACTATTTATTTGTTGGTTTTGGAGCCCTGTAGGCGTGCGGGCTTTTCGAGGCGAAGCGGCACGCAAATCGAGGCGTCGCAGCATGCAACCGTGGCCTGCGCGGCACGGACCCCGAGGAGGCCGCGTGTCAGAACGCGCGTGGGCGCGCTGGGAAGCGCACCCGCCTGCGCGGGGGCACGTGGGGGGCCGCCACGTGGCGGGCACCCACTGGCGCCCCGGGTCACGGGCGCGTGGGCGCTGCCCGTGTCACGGGCGCGTGTCACGCGCCTGTGCGCAGGCAGCGCGGCCGCGTGGCGCGCAGGGGCGCGGCCACGTGGCCGCTGCTTCGTTGCTTGGACCCGGTGCACCCGAGCGCGAGCCGTGGACCGGGGGTGGTGCACCGTGAACCCGAGCCGTGGACCACCCTCTTCCCTCTCCCTCCTTTTCTTCTTCTTCTTCCTCCCCGCAAGGGAATTTCTTTCCCTCTTTCGTTTTCTCCTTCAACGAGAGTGAGGGAGAGTGAGGGAGGAGGTTGTGGGAGATGCCATTTTGCGTCGCGGGCCTCGGGGAACGCGCGGGGCTTCCGATGGAAGCGTTTCGGCGGCGGCGGCGCTAACGGGTGGGTCCCGTGCTTTGGTTTTTCTGTATTTTTGTACAGTTTTTGGAGCGTTCTTTTAGACTGTAACTGACCCTCTTGCTCCTTTCTGTGTTGGGCACCGTGCACCGTTTTGCGTGCGGACTCCGGCACCGTGCACCGTTTTGCGTGCGGACTCCGTTTTGCGTGCGGACTCCGGCACCGTGCACCGTTTTGCGTGCGGACTCCGGCACCATGCACCGTTTTGCGTGCGGACTCCGTTTTGCGTGCGGATCCTGGCACCGTGAACCGTTTTGCGTGCGGACTCCGGCACCATGCACCGTTTTGCGTGCGGACTCCGTTTTGCGTGCGGATTCCGGCACCGTGCACTGTTTTGCGTGCGGACTCCGGCGCCGTGCACCGTTTCACGTGCAGACTCCGTTTTTGGTGCGGACTCCGGCAGCGTGCTCCGTTTTGCGTGCGGACTCCGGCGGCGTGCTCCGTTTTGCGTGCGGACTCCGACGGCGTGTCCCGTTTTGCGTGCGGATCGCGTGGAGGCCAATTGCAAGTGTCTACGAGCAATTGGTGGCAAATCGAGGTGGGTGGCCTTATCTCCAAGTTTTATGGAATGTACATTAATTCTATTAATGTAGGACTATGCATGATAGTTTATTTCCTTGTGTAGCATGCTAGATTGTTGGAATGGCTATCCCTTTATTATCGGTTAATGTGGTTATCTTGGAACTTGACCTAGCACCCCCGTCATATGTTGTATGTGTAACCAGACTAGTAGAAAACCCTCACTTGGGCTAGGGTTATTTATGCTTAGACATCCACACTGTTCCTTCATCCCTGGACATAGTGTTTTCTCGCCCGGGTAGTGGGCCGAGAGGTCGGGACTTGCTTTTAGTGTGGGATGCTTTTGCACTCTTGCTTGGGAGCAGAGTGGAGTCTGGTAGTTGTAGCTGGGTTGCTTATCTGTGCCGGGAGCCGTTTGGGTAAACGGTAGTCCCGGGAGGTCTTGTTTCCCTGTTGTGCCGTCGTGAAGGGAGCCGTTGCGCAGACGGCAGTCCCGGGCCGTCGAGTATCTTCCGGTCCGCCTTGTTGGGAACCGTTGGGGTTGACGGTGGTCCCAGGTCGTTGAGTGTTGTCCGACCTGTTTTGTTACCCTGAGTTGTGGGTCGTTCCTGGCTGTGGAGTATCTCCAGCCAGTGAGCCTTGTGCTGCGAGCCGTTGGCGAGGCTAGTGTCTCGTGTTTCGACTTAGCCAAGCAGCTGAGTCGTCGAGAGTTCTCCGACTGTTGTGCGAGGTATTTGGGGATCCTGAGTCTTACCATTCTGAGAGTGAGCGTGGATTTTGACTAGCCTGCTTGCCAATTTGTGATACTCTATGCCGCGCCGTTTTCCTCAGTTGGAGTCGCGTCCCTGAGATGCCGTTGTGGATACGATGGGCCTGTTGAGGCAGTTTTGCGCGAGGGGTGAGTTAGTCGGGCAGGACGCCCCACGTAAATCCCGTCCTCATGGGGATGCGTGGTAGTGGGCAGGCGCGTTCCTAGTCGACAGGCGCAGGCTTGACTGGACCCTATGAGGCAGTCAGTTCGATTGGGCCTTTTGAGCACCTTGGGTGCGAGTGGTCTCTTTTACCTTCATCTGTTCCACTTTTTGAGTAGTTAGATAGAGGTATGGCAGCTGTAGAGTAGCTCCAGCTTTTCTTGTTCAGATTTCATTGCACTGTTATCTTTTACCTCTAGTAGACTTGGTGGGCAGACCGTTGGGCTTGTTGACGGCACCCACTGAGAACTACTGTGGGAAGTAGTTCTCACACCCGTCGTGGTGTCTTTTTCCCCAGAAACTTCTTCTCCTGTTCCTGTTGCTCCAGTTGCTGATCCTTCTGACCGAGGCGAGGGAGTCGCGAGCTAGTTCCCTACCCGTCATTGGAGTGTAGCGGTACCCCTCCAGAGGAGAGCTTCAGTAGATTAGTTTACTTCTTTTTCCTCTGTTGAGAGACCTTTGTTGTGAGGTATAGAGTTGTACTTTATTTTACAGTTTGAGAGACTGATGTAGTGAGGATATTCTTGTATCGAGAGTCTGTACACTGATGTATTTATTGGAGATACCTCCCTTTTGAGTTTTGTATCAGAGGACTTTGTATACAATCGTATTTGGGAGATGGATATTGTATTATTTTCAGTTGTACAGTGTTTGGTTTTCAGTTTTTAGTAGTCTACTTTCAGCTCGGATATCTGTGTACTGTAGTTGATTCTTTCTGCAGGTTAGACGCTTCGTCTCTACGGCAGTTTCCGTACAGATGGCGGATCTGTTAGCGAGCCCGGGTCGCAGTTTCGACCCCGGGGCGTGACACTGTCCCCTCGAATGATCAATCCTCGTAAAATACTATGTGCTAACATGGCATGCTAAAAACCCGCTACTACCAAAATGTCAAACCCACATGAATAGGTCAACGATTAAATAACATGTACAATAATTCGGTAAGCATTAATCCACAAGATCTAGGCCACTTTCCATGCTTACATCTCAATATTATTAATTGTACATTGAATCATGCATGCATTCTATCATATAGAATTAGAGAACCGTCCACCGGTTCTGGAGATGAAGCAACCCACCTGAAACGCTTTCCGCAGGCAAAGCCGAAGTCGGTGAAGTGCGCAGTCACATGCTATCCCAAAATCTCCCAAAACTGCACCCTCGGTATTCAGTCGCACAAGCCTCTGTTCCAATCACAACATCACCAACAATCACTAACCAACACCACAATATCCCCAAAAACAACACATGCTGTTTTTACCAACCAGCAGAGAAGAGGGGGATTTTCACCTGTATACAGTCCTCTAAAAATCCCAGAAAAATCACGGTTGCAATCCTCGCAACAAGTAGCCCCAAAACGAGTATTTATACACCTCATTCTGACACCTGTAGGCCAAGATACAAATTAAAGAAGGTGGTATGCCAACAACCACAACACTGCGAAAACTGCGGGATACAACCCCAAAAAAGCTTAAATCGCACCTTTGAAGAGTCCTCAGAAAAATACAATAAAAATATGACCATGTTCCTCTCGAAGAGTAGATATCAATTGAGTCCTTATATGCCTCATTCCGATGCTCGTAGGTCAAGATATAAAATCGACAAGCCTCCGCTGTCCAAAATCTCACAGCAGAAAGGGGTCACCAAAACACCTCGGGAACTATGCCAAAAACTCGAAATGCAGTGAAGTGATCAACACGAAAAACGAAGCCTTACCTCTCGTGAACGCGCTGCCGTGAAAATCGGCTCAAAAGTCCATCGGGGTGATCCAAGGTACCTCGCGGACCAAAAAGTGACGATGGATGCCAAAATCCAAGAAACGTCGCTGTGCGCCGTGTCGCAGAAAGCGCTGATGTCCAGGCTTCCGAAAAATCTGGAAATCCCTCAGCAGATGGAGCATCGGATGATGATCATTTTCTCTTCAAGCCTCAGTTGAAGATGGGCTCGGGAAAGGGCTCAAATCCGCGGCCCAAGAGGAGCTATATATAGCCCAAACCAAACAATTGCCAAAATACCATCTGTGTCCCCACATTCGGGCGCCCGAAAGATTCGGGCTGCTACAGGGACCCCAAAATGCACCCCAAACCGTCAAAGCCCGAATCAATCCTGGAGCGCCACGTGTCCCAGTACAGCAAACACCAAAACGGGCCAATCCCTGAGTGCCACGTGGCACACCGCACAGCGCACAGCTGCGCCAGCCGCTGCGGTCGCGCCACGTGGCCCGCTCCCGTGCTGACGCGTAGCGCGCCCGCTCGTCAACGCCCGCCACGCCGTACGGTCACCTGCCCGCCGTACAGCCACCTGCCCCGGTCACCTGCATCGCTGCGCTGTGTGCACCCGACGTACGAAGACCAACCAACCACAAGCTGCCACGTGTCCTCCTCTTCCCGCTGCTTCGCACGCGCCTGCCCGCTGCACCGCGCGCTTGCCCGCGCCCGCGCGCCTGCCCGCGCCTGCTCCGCCGCCTGCCCGCGCCGGCACCGCCGCTGCCACACGCCGCCGGCGATGCCCGACCGGCCGGAACAGTAACCCAAGCCTCGAAAAACATGTTTTTGCTCCGGACTCCGAAATATACAAGTAAATAGTCCATTTTCACCGTCTTCGCACGTTGAATCCAAATCCGCTATCCGTTTTGCCAAATTTCAATTCCAAAATTTGTCAAAGGCATCCAGATAAGTGTTCTTAACCCAAATTTCGCACTGAGTCCTATTCTGATTCCCGATTCGCGCGAAACCACTTCTAAACAATCGACGGGGTCCTCCGATTACCCACATGATCCATTTAACACCCGAAGTCCATCACTTGTGTCCAAATTGGTGCAGAAACTGTTAGTTGTATGCCCCAAAAGCCTATCAGGCTGACGCATTTTTTTCTATGGGACATATTTGTACTTGATCTTTATTATTATTTGGGCATTTTATGCCATTCATGTTTAATGTGTCCATGAATCGTCCTTTGAATTAATAAGATGATAATGTATATTCTTAAGAATTAAGAATTTGAGATACATATTATTGGTGATTAAGTCATAAATGCTCTCAATCGGAGGATCATAATGGGGACGATGATTGATCCGGTAAGATTGATGTATGTGCCGCTCTCTTTTAGGATGACGAGTCTCAAGTCATCAGTGTGGGGACACTAGAGCGAACGTGCAGGTGGTTGTTAGAGAACAACGGCACTGAGCGTGACCAATTACGAATAGTTACATGGATGTCTACTCATTCGTCAGTAACTGATTCGATGTTGCAGTGGTACAACTGATCCTTAGACCTGCGACACCACGGCCATTCAATATGAGGCTACTGTAGTTTGACTAAGCAATAAACTCTGATCCTAGTCACGGGTCTTAGTAGTATATGTTGGCTGCAGTCGGTTCATATTAGGAATGGGTGTTTGTTTACAGGGGATCTATTGCTCTCGATAGAGAGATAATTAGTCCTATGCTATTTGTAAGGCAAAGCTCAGAAATTCTCGGCCGGGGTAATATGGTTCATGAAAAGGTGTTTCCAAGAGTAACCATATGAGCTTTTGTCCTATCAAATTTGTCATATAACGGGTGATGGGGTTTGACGAGTATTCCATGACCTCCACTCAGTTGGGACTATGCGATAGAAGGATTGTATTGTACGGTAACTGCACCTAGAGGTTCAGTCCAATATTCACTTCTAACTGGATTGCCACTATATGCTGCTAGGCGTCACTGGTGGATTGTGGGAACCAATAAGAATAATAATAGGCGAATAATTATTATACGATGGAAGAATCAAAAGTGTTTGATCCATCAAAAAGAGTTTCGATGATGATGCCGATGGGGATCGCATCATATCTCACTACCAGACAGAATTGAACCTATTAGGTCACACACATTAGGAATCGCGCATGATCGATATTATGGAGATGATAAAGAAGTTTATAGAATGGATTAATTATAATCACAATACTAAAGTTTATTAATTTATTAGTAAAAGGACTAATTTGCAATTATTGTAAATTAGAGGTATTTAAGTGCAAAAGTTGCATGGTGTATTTGCTAATCGTTAGTAAATATTTTGAGGATTTATGTGTAAATGTTACACACGAATCGAATTAGGATTCGGATTCGATTCATATTGAAACTAACTTAAGGATAATGGATAATCCAATCGGATTAGGATTCGATTAGGATTAGAATTATGATTAGGGTTTTCTCATTATAAATATATGTCATATGACATATTTTGGAACATAGAAAAAGAGAAAAAAAAGGAATAAGAAAACCCTAGCCGCCTATCCTCTCCCTCTTCCTCAAGTCCTCCATAATTAATTCATCGTTCTCGATCTTCGGAAGATTGCTAGCACAATTAGAAGATTGATTCATCCGCCTTACATCGACGCAAGAGTTGATTCGTGATCGGATCGCGAATCAAGGCGATCGACTATTTCGATCAAGGGCGTGGTTCCGTGTGGACGCGAGTAGAGGCCGGGCGCGTGCGCGGCTAGCAAGGACGAACAATTTTTACCAACGATCGTCAGCTTCGCGGTGATCTCGACCCGCGCAAGGTAAAAATTAAATCCTAATTGATAAGATCAATTAGATTACTTATTAACGATCTAAAACAAAACATGAGGTGATCTTTGGTTTAGAAAATTTATTTGCGTCTCTTTCTTCCGCTGCGCATATCCGACTATTTTCTTACAGAAACACCGCCGACACGCCACATAGGCCTCCAGAAGCTGTTGGTCACACTGTAGGAGCCCTGCAGATATCCGGGTCACCACAGAGAGTGTCCACCCGACAGTTGACTTTTGGTGTACCCCTATCTTCTCAGACAGTTTTATTGTATTTTATTTTGGGTCTGGCTTTAGCCAGCTAGTTGTATATTTGTGGTGAGCTGGGAGTGATACTTGTATTTATTTACAGTTGTTCTTTACTTTATTTTCAGCTTTTGTCTGAGATGTAGTAGTTTTAGTTCAGCTCTGATTTTATGCTCTTTTATTATTATCTATTATATCTGAGCAGGTTACCGACGCTTCGTGTACGCGGGAAATACCGTGTGCACGGCGGATCTGTAGACAGGCCCGGGTTCTGGTTTACACCCGGGGCGTGACAGATTAGGTGGTATCAGAGCTTAGGGATAGGTCAGTTGGGACTTAGGAAACCCTAGGCTTTTGGGCAGACCCTAGGATGATAGGGCGTGAGTGGCGTGATATTTCGCGAAAGTCGGTGATTTATTTAGTTGACTCTTCCTGAGAGTGAAGAGGGATCGACATATTCTATTTCTGTTGAACAATTATGTTGGCTGCAGACAACATAAAGTTACGAAAATAGGGGGATGTCTTTTAACTTTCGCTAGATTGGGTCGTGTGGGGTTTTGTTGCTGATGTTTGGTTTCTTGTGGCAGGATGCCTCCCCGATGCCAGATCCCTACCTGGGGTACTCCTATACCCCCGGATGAGCCAGAGCAGTCCAGACCCTTTGAGCTTAGTGAGTTGAGGGCCTTGGTGGCCCAGTTGGCTGAGAGTCATTGCCGACTGGAGCAGAGGATGGACCAGTTTCTTGCCCAAAGAGAGGCACCGCACCCGGCTGTTTCTAAGGCCCCTGCACCACTAGTTGTACCATCTGTGCCGACGGCACCATCGTCTAGCAGCGGGGCTCCGGGAGCTATCCAGCCTTTGACATCGGAGGATGAGCAGGATATCGCTGACAAACTCACCAAGTTCTATCAGCGAGGACCGCCTAGATTTTCACGGCGGGATGCATAGCCCTGGGACATTGGGATGTGGCTTTCTGCGATGGAGAAGCTTTTCAAGGACTTCTTCATAGATCCGAAGTACCGAGTGCACATGGCGGTGCACTGTTTGGATGGTGATGCAGATGCCTGGTGGCATCGGATAGAGCCACTAGAGTTTCAGATTACCCGACAGCTACCATGGTCCGAGTTTCGACGGATGATATTGGATACCTAGTTCTCGACCAGCGTGAAGAGGAAACTGGAAGATGATCTGAAGAACCTTCAGCAGGGCGACCGACCGGTTCAGGCTTATTATCAGGAGTTCACACAGTTGCTCAACTGCGTGCCTTTCGTCGCTCGAGATGGTCCCCACCAGGTGGAGTTATTCGAAGCAGGCCTCCGTACCGAGATATACACCTTAGTGCATGCCCAGAGGCTTCAGACTCTCGAGGAGGCCGCGGAGCATGCTAAGTGGGTTGAGAGAGGAGATCACGTGGTTGCCAGACGGGGTGGTATGGTCGCGTAGAGCTCCGACGGGAAGCGACCAGCACCAGATGACGGGGGACAGGCCAGTTCTTGGAGACCGCCACGACCGCCGCGGCCCCAGTTTTATGGCCGTGGGCGTTCGGAGAGGCGAGGGCCTAGTGGATCCCAGAGGCCACCGCAGCAGCAGCAGCAGCATCAGCAGCAGCAGAGGTCGCAGCCGAGGCAGCACAGGTCTCAGTGGCAGTCTCAGAGGCCGCAGCAGCAGCTGAGGCAGACCCGGCCGTCAGATAGGTGTGTTTTCTGCAGGGGGCAGCACCCGTCAGATAAATATGGCTTGAGGTGGGGTCGATGTTTTCGGTGCGGACAGCCTGGGCATGTGCGAGCTACCTGCCCCCTTTCTACTTCATCGGCACCTTCTTCGGCGTCGGCTCCTTATTCACCTCAGCCGCGGCCACCAGCTCAGCGACCCTAAGCTCCAGCGAGCAGGCCATCTTCTTCCCATCCCACCGACTACCGGCCTCCAGCACAGAGCGGGCGAGTATATGCCGCTCAGTTAGCGGACTCCTCAGCAGCCGACCAGGTGGTGGCAGGTATTACCTTACTTTCTGGCATTAGGACTCGTACTTTGTTTGACACTGGAGCATCGCATTCTTTTATTAGTCGAGCATTTGCATCCCTTTATGGTATAGAGATAGAGTCCTTATCACATGCATTAGAGGTTCGGATTCCTGATCATGTTTTGCATGTCGAGGAGCATTGTGTGGTTTGCCCGGTACAGTTGGGACCTTGGATCTTGCCGGCAGACTTGCTTGTCTTGCGGCAGCTCTAGGATTTTGACATGGTATTAGGGATAGATTGGTTGTCGCGGTATTTTGCCACTATTGACTGCGGAGAGAGGACGGTGACTCTCCGCGAGCCAGGACAGGAGGAGTTTATCTTCAGAGGTTGCCAGAGCACGCTGTTCGCAGCGACTATTTCTTCGGCGAGGGCTAGGCGGATGTTGAGCAGAGGTTGCACTGCCTTTCTGGCCACTATTGTGGAGGTGCCTACAGTGGCACTGGGACTCGAGGATATCCCCATTGTCCGCGAGTTTCCATATGTGTTTCCCCTTGAGTTGACGACTATGCCGCCGGAGAGGGAGATAGAGTTTGTGATTGATGTGGTCCCGGGAACCACGCCAATCTCGAAGGCACCTTATCGGATGGTGCCTGCCGAGTTGAGAGAGCTGAAGGCGCAACTATAGGATCTGATGGACAAGGATTTCGTTAGACCCAGTGTTTCGCCGTGGGGAGCGCCTGTTTTATTTGTGAAAAAGAAGGATGGTTCGCTTCGACTGTGTGTGGATTATAGGGAGCTGAACAAAGTGACCATCCGGAACAAGTATCCATTACCGCAAATCGACGATTTATTTGATCAGCTATAGGGAGCTTCGATATTTTCGAAGATTGATCTTCAGTCCGGTTACCACCAGCTGAGGGTGAGGGCCGAGGATGTTTCCAAAACGACATTCAGATCTCGGTACGGGCATTATGAGTTCACAGTGATGCCATTTGGATTGATGAATGCCCCTGCCGCATTTATGGATTTGATGAACAGGATATTTTAGCCGTTTTTGGACCGGTTTGTGGTAGTATTTATTGATGATATACTGATTTACTCCTGGAGTGATGTGGAGCATGAGGAGCACTTGAGGATAGTACTACAGCTTCTACGAGAGAAGAAGCTGTATGCCAAGCTTAAGAAGTGCGAATTTTGGCTCTGGGAGGTCGCCTTTTTGGGCCACGTAGTTTCAGCTACGGGAGTGGCGGTTGATCCGGCCAAGGTGGATGCTATTCGAGATTGGCCGAGGCCGACGACTATCACCGAGGTGCGGAGTTTTCTGGGTTTGGCTGGCTATTATCGTCGATTTATGGAAGGCTTTGCGAAGCTTTCCACTCCTCTCACACGTCTCACCAGGAAAGGGGTTAAGTTTATTTGGAGTGAGACTTGTCAGAGCAGTTTTGAGGAGTTGAAACAGAGATTGATGACAGCTCCGATCCTTGCTCTCCCGGTTATGGGAGAAGGATTTGTGATCTACAGCGACGCCTCTCATAGTGGTCTGGGGTGTGTACTGATGCAGCATGGTAGGGTAATTGCCTATGCTTCACGGCAATTGAAGAACTATGAGAAAAATTACCCTACTCATGATCTTGAGTTGGCAGCAGTCGTGTTTGCTCTGAAGCTGTGGCGGCATTATTTGTATGGAGAGCACTGCGAGATTTACACTGATCATAAAAGCTTGAAGTATCTGTTCACTCAGAAGGAGTTGAACTTGAGGCAATGCCGGTGGTTAGAGTTGTTAACGGACAATGATGTATCCTTTATCATCCCGACAAAGCCAATATCGTGGCAGATGCTTTGAGTAGGAGGACGAGTCTGAGTATGATGATTTCGCAGCAGGCACCGTTGGTTGAGCGGATGAGACGGTTACAGATTGAGGTTGTATCCCCTGGGGTCTCTGCTAGACTTATGTCTTTGGTCGTGCAGCCCACTCTGTTGGACAGGATTCGAGAGAAACAGAGTGAGAACCCCCACTTGATTGAGGATCCGAGGGCAGATTCAGACTGAGTTGACAGGGGATTTTTCTGTTGATGCTTCGGGAGTACTGTGGTATAGGGACCGAGCTTGTGTGCCTATGGATTCAGAGATTCGAGAGCAGATCTTGAGGGAGGCCCATTATGTTAAGGATTTTATCTTGGCGTATTTCGTGAAAGTGGTTAAGTCTTGAAGATTGAAGATGAAGATGTTTGGATCGTATACCTCAATCTCAAGAAAGAAGAATTCAAAAGGATCATGTACGTTTAACTAAATAATTTTAGTGATCCGAATACTTCTTATAGTGTAGAAACACTTGGATGGATTTTTTAATTGCATAAAAATCAAAAAACTGGATTGTTATATGTTCAGGATCCAGATCAGGATACTTCATTCCGAACCCCAAACGTAGGTAGGTTCATGTGGAAATCCAGTCCGGACCATCCCTGGTTCAGTCCGGACCCCGAACGTGGATTCTGCAGAAATCGCATGAACAGTTCGGACCGTGCTTCCTTCAATCCGGAACCCAAACACGTTTTTCAGGAATTCTCTGAAAAACAGCGACATTCCGGATCAAGCCAAATCCAGTCCGGACCGTCGTGCGGGAAAAAATCTGTTAAAGTCAGTTTTTTATTCTCATCCTCTTCCAAAGGTTTCTAACCTATAAATAAACCCTTTGATTCATCTATTAGGGTAAATCCATTTAAGCCAGAAAAATCTAATGATCCGTATGATGGAAAATTTCATAATCCAAAATTAACGGAGATTTAGAGAAATCCACATATAGAGAAGAAAGGAAATAACTAGATCTATTCTATGTTTCTTCATCTATATTGATTAATTTGATTCTAGGATTTCAAACTCAGATTTTGAGTAGAATCAAATTAATGAATACTTAGATGGTATTTCTGATCTATCTTTGATCTAAGTATTCGGCGGATTTTCACCACCAACAAAACAACGATTTTCCCAAAAATCGGCGCGTGGATTCGCGTGGCCTTGTGGACTCAAGGTGCTACCGCTCTCATGGATTCGGAGCAAGGTACGTTCATGTGATCGATACGTACTACTTGGTGGAGACCGTGGATTCGGTTGGTTGTCGTGGATTCGACGATGGACGCCGTGGATTCGGCGTTGGACGAAAATCGTGGATTCGAGGCGCGTTGCGGAGCGAGCGGAGAAGATCAACTCGAAGCGTATGGAAAAAGGTTGAGTCGTGTGTGAGTACGGTATATCACCTTTGTACGTATTTAATCTTAGTTGATTTCACCGTGTGATCGGTCCCGTGGTTTTTTACTCCTGGTTTGGAGTTTTCCACGTAAAATCTCTGCGTGTTATTTACTTTTCCGCATTGGGTTTTTATTACGCAAAGATTTTTGAGTGTTTATTGTTTACACCTATTCACCCCCCTCTAGGTATTTTTTCCCCTGTTCAGATCCATATAATTATAACCCAACAAGTGGTATCAGAGCGGGAATAGGGTTGTAAACAATGGTTGAAGGTGGAAACATCAATAGACCACCGTTCTTCGATGGAACAAACTATGCATATTGGAAAGTACGCATGAGAGCGTTTTTAATTTCCATCGATGAACGGGTGTGGCAATCAATCGAGTTTGGATGGACAAATCCTACTGAAATTATTGCTGATGTTCGCACCATCAAACCTAGGTCGAAATGGACCAAGGAAGAAATTGATACATCTTCTTACAATGGCAAAGGGATTAATGCTTTATTCAATGCTTTGTCACAAACCGAATTCTCTCGCGTCTCGGCATGTGAGACTGCGAAAGAAATCTGGGATGTTCTACAAGTTACACATGAGGGAATAAGCCTTGTGAAGATTCAAAAACTGTAAATGCTTACGAGCAAATTTGACTCAATTTTTATGGCAGAAAATGAATCGTTCACTGATTATTTTACACGATTGCAAGATATCGTAAATACATGTGCTAACTTGGGAGAGAAAATTCCAGAATCTAAAGTTGTATGAAAGATTTTAAGGACTCTTCCTGAAAGATTTCGCCCTAAGGTTGCGGCCATTGAAACAGTTAAACACCTGGATGAAATCCATGTAGAAGAATTAGTTGGTGCACTTCAAAGTTATGAAATAACTTTTTCTACTAACTATTCTTCTGGAAAGCCATCTTCTTCTAAGTCTTCAGGTTTTGCATTGAAAACAACAAAGGAAGAAGACGCGGATTCATCCTCCTCAGACGATGATGAGAACCTATCAATGGAGGATTTCGAGAAGCAACTTGCGCTCTTGACAAGGAAATTTCGCCGAAGCTTTCGAAGGGGTAATTCAAGTAAAACCTCATCCTTCGTAAAGTCGAAGAAAGGCAAAGGTTCTTCAAGCTTCAAGTCAAGAAAGCAAGAGAGTTTTTCAAAGGACAAGAAGAACTCGGATGGACAAATCCAATGCTTCAAGTGCCGAGGCTACGGTCACATCTCAACGGAGTGTCCCAATAAGAATCCGTCAAAGAAGAAGGCGATGCAAGCCATCACTTGGGATGACACCTCAACGTCCAATGAGTCATCTTCCAGTGATGAAGAAAACAACGCAACGGCATTCCATGTGAAGCCCCAACTTCCCAGGGGGTCACCCATCCTAGAACTACTCTAGCTCTAGCACGCTTAACTCTCATAACCTCTTGGATATTGCTACCATCCAAAATGCTATAGCCGGGTTAAGAGTTTTTAGTCCTATTATATCATTTATATATAGGACTAATCCAAATTTTGGGGGTGTCACATTCTTCCCTCCTTTAAGCCCTGACGTCCACGTCAGGCTCAAGCACACTCACAAGCACCAGGCGATGTGAGACTCGTCTTGCTAGCCTTAGCCGACCTTGTAGGGAGCTGCACTCCACCTACAACGGTCATTAGCTGGGGAGCCACACTCTACCCGCTATATAACCCTGGCTTAGCCGAGACTCATCTCACATTTCCGGTTGGTGATTGTCTCTGATACCAATTATGACGGCCCAACTTCCCAGGGGGTTACCCATCCTAGAACTACTCTAGCTCTAGCACGCTTAACTCTCATAACCTCTTGGATATTGCTACCATCCAAAATGCTATAGCCGGGTTAAGAGTTTTTAGTCCTATTATATCATTTATATATAGGACTAATCCAAATTTCGGGGGTGTCACATTCCACGCGTCCACAACTTCACCTTACGTGTGCTTTTTGGCAAGTACATCCGGTTCATTATCCAACTCCTCCCAAGTTGAAAAGAATGCAACGGATGATGAACCGAGTAATTTCGAAGGTGAAGACTTTGCTTTTGCCTACGATAAACTTTTAAAGGATTCAAAGAAATTGGCAAAGCAAAACAAGAGTTTGAGAAGAAGAGTGCAGGAATTTGAAGAAGAAGCAAAAAGGGCAACTTCTCTCTCAAACGCTCTTGAAGTGGAAAGGGACAATTTGATCAAAGTAAATGTTTCCCTTCAAGAGAAGAACGAGCATTTCGAGAAGGAACACATCAAATTGGTGGATAAAGCTAATTACTTCTTGAAGCTCTACTCCGAGGCTCGTTAAGAAAAGATGGAAATGACGAAGACCATATTCCAGCTTAAGGATGATTTGAAGCGATTTTCTTCAGGAAGGAGCAAGTTGGATAAGATGCTTGGTCTTGGTCAAACAAATTGTTTGGGCCTTGGATACGATCGGACAGGAAACAGTCATAGTTCGAGTGGAACAATTTTTGTGCCCCAGTCGGTGTCTCCTCCTCCGACGACGGAAATCAATGCATTCAACGACAACAAGCCTACCTCACCTACTTCGGGTTCAACAAGTACAAAGGTATGTTTTCGTTGTGGTTTTGCAGGGCACATAAGAAGAAATTGCAAGATTGGAGTAAAATGATCAAATCAAGCGCCTCTTGCAACAACTACCAACAAGGTCATTCCCCGAAAATCGAAAGAGAATTTTTCGAAGGAAAAGAGCCTTGGTAGTTCACCAAACAAGACGACGTCATCAAGGAAAAGCAATCAATCAAACAAGACGCTTTCACCAAGGAGAATAACTTCACAAACATTGCCGACGCAGTCCAAAAAGGTTTGGGTGCGCAAAGGTGAAATCTTCCCTTGTCTTGTCATTCATACTTTTTTGCATGCTTATGACGACTCGTCTTGGTATCTGGATAGTGGATGTTCCCGTCACATGACCGGTGACAAAAATTATTTTCAAACTTTAGAGAAAACCTCCGGAGGACTTGTAGTTTTCGGAGACGGTCGTTCTTCAAAAATTGTTGGAAAAGGAACAATTACTATTCCAGAAGGCCCGGTTTTGAACAATGTTTTATTTGTTGAAGGCCTTAAGACTAACCTCATTAGCATTAGTCAACTTTGTGATAATGGCTTTTTAGTTAATTTTTCTTCTGCAGAATGCATTGTAACTGATAAGGACCATTTATTCTTTTTGAAAGGGGTTAGGTCTGAAAATAATTGCTATGTAGTTCCTAACAAAGTTTCTGAACATTGTAACCTAGTGTCACTTGAAAATGAAACTCTTTGGTATGAAAGACTAGGTCACATAAATTTTAAGGAACTAGCTAGAATTTCAAATAAAGACGTGGTTAAGGGAGTTCCTAAACTATCTTTTAAAGAAAACATTGTGTGTGGAGGTTGTCAAAAGGGAAAACAATCAAGGGCCACGCACAAGAACTTGAACCACGTGGGAACCAAACGGCCATTAGAATTACTGCACATGGACTTAATAGGGCCGACTCGTCAACCAAGTTTGGGAGGTAAATGGTACATTTTTCTTTTGGTTGATGATTTCTCTAGATATTCAAGGGTAACATTTTTAAAAGAGAAAGCGGATACTTTCGATTCTTTTCATGAGATATGTCATCGTGTTATGATTGAGAAAAATGAAAAGATTGTTCGTGTTCGGAGTAATAGAGGTGAAGAATTCATCAATTCTAAATTCATTGATTTTTGCACTTCCAATGGCATAAAACATGAATTCTCTGCACCCTATACACCTCAACAGAATGGTGTAGTCGAGCGCAAAAACAGGGTAGTACAAGAGATGGCGCGTGTTATGCTTCACAGCCGGAAACTCCTGTTACATTTTTGGGCTGAAGCAGTTAACACCGCGGTCTATGTTATTAATCAAGTTTATTTGCGCCCGGAAACTTTAAATACACCATATGAGCTATGGTTCTGTAGAAAACCAAATATCAAATATTTTCGAATCTTTGGGAGTCGCTGTTACATTTTACGTGATCGCGAAAATCTTGAAAAATTCGACTCTTGAAGTGACGAAGGAATATTCATGGGTTATTCTACAAACAGTAGAGCATATCGGGTATTTAATCTCGAATCTAAAACGATGGTAAAATCTTTTAATGTTATAGTAGATGAAGCTTTTCATTTTTCATCTGATAAATCTACCCCTGATATGTCTCTTGATGATGATACTCCTGTAAATGCATCTTCTCATGATAATTCTTCCAATAATGTTGATGCATCTCATGGTTCTCCTAGTTTATCTGATATGCAGGAATCATCACACATACCTCCGAGTACTCCGTTACCTCAAACGCTACGTATCTCCAAGGATCATCCAGAGTCAAATATTATTGGAGACCCACAAGGAGTTAGGACTCGGAGACAATTGGTTTGTAGAGTTGCGTGTTACGTCTCCATGATAGAACCAAAGAACGTTGATGAAGCTCTTCAGGATGATTACTGGATTGAAGCAATGCAAGAAGAGCTCCATCAATTCGAAAGAAACAAAGTCTGGGAATTAACGAAGCCTTCGAAGCAACACAACATAATTGGTCCTAAGTGAATTTTCAAGAACAAGAAAAACGAGGATGGTACCATCATTAGGAACAGAGCACGCCTAGTTGCTCAGGGCTATTCACAAATTGAAGGTATAGACTTTGATGAGACGTTCGCCCCGGTAGCTCGTCTCGAGTCAATTCGCATCCTTTTCGCGATTGCTTGTCATTTCAAAATTAAGCTTTTTCAAATGGACGTTAAGAGCGCCTTTTTAAATGGGTTTCTAAACGAGGAAGTTTATGTGGATCAACCGAAAGGTTTCATTGACCATAAACTACCTAACCATGTTTTTTGACTGAAAAAGGCTCTTTACGGTCTAAAACAAGCACCGCAAGCATGGTATGAAAGGTTGACAAAGCACCTTTTGGAAAAGGACTACACTCGAGGGGGAGCGGATTGGACACTCTTTGTGAAGCATTTTTAGGATAACTTTATTGTGGCACAAATCTATGTCGATGATATTGTAATTGGAGCAACAAGGAATAATGATGCTTCAAAATTCGTTGAAACCATGGAAAGCGAATTTGAGATGTCCATGATGGGCGACCTAACATATTTTCTTGGATTGCAAGTCAAACAAAATGAAGAAGGCATTCATCTGTGCCAATCCAAGTATTCAAGGAAGTTGGTGAAGAAATTTGGATTATAAAACTCTAAAGACTTTCCGACTCCAATGGGAACTAGCAACAAGGGATTAGGAAGTGAATCTCTCAGTGAAAGTGTAGACGAGAAGCTTTATCGCAACATGATTGGAAGTCTACTCTATCTCACGGCTAGTCGCCCGGACATATCCTTTAGTGTTGAGATTTGCGCGAGATATCAATCAGCACCAAAGGAGGTTCATGTAACATCTGCACACACAAAGGGGGATAGAGAGTAGTAAGTAGGAGTAAGCATTAACCACAAGAGGATAAGGGTAGGGATCTTAGCTCTCCTTGGAGGGGAACAGAGGGCAGCGACCACGAGGAGCGAAGGAGACGGACATGGTCAAGGGTAGAAGCTCGGGATGGAGTAAGAGGAGGAGAAGGGGATTCTCCGACAGGATCTAGGGTTTGCCTCGGAGGGAAATCCAACACTTAAAGCAAGTGGGAGGCTAGATGGGGCGCGAATCACAGAGCCCAGCCCAGGCTAAAGAGAGAGAGGGGACCCAGTACCACTCGGAGGCCCAAGGCCCAGGGCCTATCCAGAGACAGCAAGGAAGCCCACCCAGTGTGACGACCTGGATCTCTGCAGAGCTGTGGTAGAGTCATTGGTGACATCTGGGGAGCCTGTACTGTGTGTTGGAGGTGTTTGTGCACCAATTAGACACAAGTGGCGGACTTCGGGCTTAATGGATCACGTGGGTGATCAATGGACTCCGTCGGATCGTTAGAAGTGGTTTCGCGCGAAGCGGATATTAAAAATAGACTCAGCGCGAAGTTTGGACCAAGGATTACCTTTCCGAATGCCTTCGGCAAATTTTGGAGTTGGAATTTGGCAAAATGGACATCAAATTCGGATTCAGCGCGCGAAAACGGTCAAAATGGACTACCTACTTGATGTTTTGGACAGCCGGTCACTGTTCATGTCGGAACAGTGTTCCCGGCCGCCGGCGGGCAGCGGCGGCGGCGGCGGGCAGCGGCGGAGCAGCCGCGGGCAGCGCGGCGGGCAGAGGCGCGGGCCGCCCGGTCCACGCGGCAGGCGTGCACCGGGGGCTGGACGCGTGGCGGCTCGGGAGTGGGCCGGTCCGCGGGGCGCGGTCTACGGAGAGCGCGGGGCGCACGGTGGACCGGGGTGGACACGTGGCGGCCGGTGGTTGGTGCGGTGTTGGGCGCTCGGTGCACCGAACGGGTGCGGGTGGCCTAGGGTTCCGTGCCTGGCAGGGACGCCAGGCGGCGCGTCAGGCGAGCACGTGGGCGCGGCAGGCGGGCGCTGACCGGGTGCGCGCCACGTGTCGTCGCCGCGTTGGTCCACGCGTCGCGTAGTGGATGGCCAGGATGGCTGTCCGCTGTGCGGGGGGCGACGTGGAGGCCCGGTGGGCTTTCGGGCGCGCACAGTATTGGGCCGGGCCCAACACTGTAGCCGCCCGAAAGTGGGAGCGCCCGGAAATTGGGACTTAATGGGAATTATCTGATTTGTTTCCAGCTTGTATTTAAAGGCCCTGTTCAAGTCCGAATATCTTTCTCCCTGCTCATCCTTTCACTGTGCGAGCTTCACAAGAAATCCTCCTCTCCCTGTGGCGACTCCATCTGCAGATTTCCAGATTTTTCAGCGGCACGCATCCCGAGGTTACCATTTTTACGGCGCGGCGCGATGCTCGTTCGTTTGTGGTCTTCTTCGTCGCGTTTTGGTGCGAGGACTCCCCCGGCTTACCCCGAGCACCTTTTTCTGTGATTCTTGCGCCGTTGGCTTCACGACAGGTAGGGCTACGTTTCCCATGTTTACTGGTTTTTCCCATTCCAAGCTTTTCATTGGTTTTTCGGATCATCTTGTGACCTCATTTTCTGGGGCAGAGTTTTGGGACAGCGGTTTGGTATCTTGGCGATATCTTCGCGGACAGGCATCGGATTGGGGCGATTCAGGAGGCGTTTTGCATCTACACATCACGAGGAATATCCCCAAATTTTCTTGGAATTTTTTGAATTTTGCCCCGAAGGTGAATATCCCTGTTTACAGAATCTTGTGGTTCAGTTTTTGAGAGCAGTTTATTTCGGGGTGGTTCCCTTGTCGGATTTGTTTCTCAGTGTAGGAAACTCGGATTTGAGCGTGCAGGTAGTCGTTTCGACGGGTTCGTCGCGAGGATCGTGACAGTATTTTTCTTGGAATTTTTCGGGCATTTCTCGCAGGTAAAAATAGGGAAACGGTGGACTATTGTGTTTGGGGCAGATTGGTGTGAGCATTGTATGTTAATTATGTATGTTCTTTTGGGAATTTTGTACAGCGATCGCGGCGGCTTATCGGTTTGGGCGAGAGCACTTCTTGGACTTGGAATTAGCGATCGAGGTGGGTGGTTGTTGTTTACCTCTATTTTGACATGCTCACTAGGAATATTAGAGTGATCCCTTTATTTGGACATGCATGCTTAAGTGATATAAATTGTGAGCCTATCATATGGAAATTACTATTGTGGATATTTGATAGTGGTTGGGACTTATACATGTTGGTATGGATGGAATGTTAGCATTTAACCTTGCATGTGGATTGGGTTATTTATCTTGGGCTTTATGATTATCTTGTTAGTGGTTGGTACTATTTGAGGACTTTATGACATGCATAGGTGGATAGTGATGCTTTATCATGGATCATAGACATGTGTGGCTGGATAATGTTTTAGCATGATGGTTATATCTATGCGGAGTTATTAATTGTTACACATGTGGAACCACTATTGGTCACCTTTTCCTTTATTTTCCTTGAGAACACTTGCATGCTTGTTTGGACATCTAGATAGGCCATCTTTTATTGCTACACTTTCGTGCTGGAACTTGACTTAGGAGAAACCTTGTTTGCTTCTTTCTCCTTTTCGTTAGTCAGGTGGGTTTGCTCGGGTTTGAGCAGGGGTTTGGGATAGTGTAGCCGGGGCCTGGATTATGGATCATGGGTTTTGGCGGTGACCGCGGATATTGGGCGGTTGACCGGATGTCGGTTATAGGACATCGGTGATAGGGCATGATTATGGACTAGAGGGTTTTGTGGCAACCGCGGATAGTAGGCGGTTGACCAGATGTCGGATGTGGGACATGATTGTGATTGTGGGTTATTACGGCGACCGCGGATATTGGGCGGTTGACCGGAGGTCGGTTGTTAGACCTGGTCGTGGATTGTGGGGTATTGCGGCAATCGCGGATATTGGGCGATTGACCGGATGGTTACTCTTGCATCTGATTGGGAATCAGTTTTCTTTTAGTGGAGGGTTGTGTTCCACTGGGGCTTTATAGTTGTGATCCAATCCTGCTTTTATCACACCGGCGCGGTTATTGCCCGGTGAGGCTTTTATCACACCGGCGCGGTTATTGCCCGGTGATGCTTTACTCATGTGGGTCGCTCCCCTCGAGATCCCCTCCGGAGGCCGGGGCCAGACAGTTATGGACAGTTTTGCTATCACATCGACGCGGCTTATTTGCCCGATGATGAGGGTGGCAGCAGGAACTTTGCTATCACATCGGCGCGGCGTTCTTGCCCGATGATGAGGGCGGTACAGATTGGGTTCATCTGGGACGGTTGGTTATTGTTGCATATGGTTATTCCAGTCTAGGACTGTATTTTAGAGGCATAGTAGTGGTAGATTTCCCTTTTGCAGCGGTTTCATTTCTTACCACTCTTCTTTCCTTTTTGCCTCTGGTAGACCTAGTGGGGGTGTCAGAGTTTGAGGTTTTACCCACTAGGGGAGGCTACTGGTTTACTAGTAGTTCTCACCCCCATTCTTCTTTCCTCTTTTTCTTCTTCCTTGTTTTGTAGTGTCTTCTACGGGTGCTGCTGGGCTTTCAGCGGCGGGTCGAGGAGAGAGGACGGCTGCGTAGATAGATCTCGTGGCAGGATGAGCGTGTTAGCTGGACTGTTGGTGTACCCAGGTTTTCTCAGACGGTTGTACTTTTACATTTGGGACTGGCTTGTGCCAGCAGGTTGTATTTATTTTGGTGAGCTGGGAGAGACAGATGTATCATTTATACAGATGTATTGTATTTTATTTCCAGCTTCAGTCTGAGATGTATTAGTTTTAGTTCAGCTCTGCTTTTATTGCTCTTTTATTGTTATCTCTTATATCTGAGCAGGTTTGGCGCTTCGTGTACACGGGAAATACCGTGTGCACGGCGGATCTGTAGACGGGCCCGGGTTCTGGTTTACACCCGGGGCGTGACAGATTAGGTGGTATCAGAGCTTAGGGATAGGTCATTTGGGACTTAGGAAACCCTAGGCTTTTCGGCGGACCCTACGATGTTAGTGCGTGAGAGACGCGACATTTTGCGAAAGTCGGTGATTTATTTGTTTGACTCTTCCGGTGAGTGAAGAGGGATCGACATATCCTATTTTTGTGGGACAGTTATGTTGGCTGCAGACAACATAAAGTTACAAAAATCGAGGGATGTCTTTGACTTTCGCTAGATTGGGTCGAGTGTTTGGGGTGTGCTGATTTGCGGTTTTGTCGTGGTGAGCGGTGTCTCCCCGACGTTGGGCCCTAACCCGGGTGCACCTTGGTGCGGCAGTTGGGTCTGAGCTGGTTGTTTCGGGCCGGATACCCAGATTGGAGTCTGATAGCTCCGGACCCGAAGGGTAGGTGTGTTGGAGGCAGATCAGCAGCGCAGTGGCACAGTTGTCGGAGCGGTGACACAGTTGTCGGATCAGCGCAGTGGCACAGTTGTCGGAGCGGTGACACTGTTGTCGGATCAGCGCAGTGGCACAGTTGTCGGAACGGTGACACAGTTGTCGGATCAGCGCAGTGGCACAGTTGTCGGAGCGGTGACACAGTTGTCGGATCAGCGCAGTGGCACAGTTGTCGGAGCGGTGACACAGTTGTCGGATCAGCGTAGTGGCACAGTTGTCAAAGCGGTGACACAGTTGTCGGATCAGCGCAGTGGCACAGTTGTCGGAGTAGCGAGTAGCCCCCTCCGTGCCGACGTTTAGTGTTGGGGCACCGAGGCAGGGTGGATAGTTGACAGCGGGTAAGCTGTGGGATTGCGACGATCGAGTGAGCCAGTTTTGGCGGATGAGTCATTCCGATTCGCGGGATTGAGTATGGAGCCCTTGGAGGCAGGGTCTTGTTCGGTGGGGGGATAGAGAATACTTGGAGGCCTTTTATGTCAAGAGTTAACGCAATTGCTGAACTGCACGCTCCATGTGTAGAGGGACGGGGCGCATAGGATATGAGTGTTTGAGAGTGGATTGCGCCAAGATACCTTTTAACTCATTGGGTCCCTCTAGTACGGATTAGGGACGCCTCATTGGAGTAGGCGCTGGGTATGGAGCGTGGCATTGTAGTTCCTTTGGGTTGGGATCTACCGCCTGAGGCGAGTTCTGATTGAGGCGCTTGGCACCGGGTGATGGAGGACAGATCAGTCGGAGGAGGCATTCCCGATTTCTTTTTCCAGGATAGTGGATTTCTGAGACTGTCGGAGCACATATGTTACAGCGGTCGATGTGGTGGTAGGTTTGAGTTATTCCGGACTTTTGGGTTCGTATCTTCTTGATACGGGAGAATTCCCTTCTTGGTGGGTAGTGCTTTTGCTTCATTGCTTGGGTTAGGGGGGCAGGATGGTCACCACGCGCACGGGAGGCTTATTTTCCCGATCGCGCTTAGCACGTGGAGGAGAGTTGTTGGTCCTGCCCGGTGTAGCTTGAGTCCTGGATTTTGCCGGTAGACCTGATGGTTTTGGCTCAGCTGCGGGATGTAGTTGTGGTACTTGTTGGGCTGGCAGGTTCGGTTTTCTTTCGCGGCGGTTGATTATGCCGCGAGGACAGTTTTCTTGGGGAGCCAGGTCCGGAGGTGTTGGTGTACCTGAGTTGCTTGAGGGTTATCTTCCCCTCTATGGTTTTGACTTCGTGAGCGAGGCGGATGTTTCGCAGTGGATGAGTAGCCTTTTTGGCTGGTATGGTTGAGGGGCCTACGGCGGCGCCGGGACTCGGGGATACCCCCTTTGGTTGCGAGTTCCCGGCTGTTCTCCTGTCGGAGTTGTCTAGCATGTCACTAGTTTGGGAGTTGAGGACACAACTCCAGGATTCGATGTTTTGGAAAGTTTGTCAGACCAAGTGTGTCGCCTTTGGGGGCGCCGGTGCTATTCGAGTTGTGGAAGGTTGGTTCACTTCGGCTTTGTGTGGATCCCCGGGAATTAGATGAAGTGACCATCTGGAGCTAGCACCCTTGTCGAGCATGGAGGATTTGATTTACCAGCTGTAAGGGTCCCGGGTCTTCCTGAAGGTGGATTTGTAAGCTGGTTTTCTCGACTGCATATGGTTGTGTGTTGATGCCGAAGAGTTAGGGAATTGCTTCTACATCCCGACGGTTTAAAGATTAGAGATCAGAGTCTACGTGATCAGTTGGGGGACTTAGATTGGATACCTTGGGAGTACAGAGGTATTGGGATCAAGCTTTTGTGTCCATGGACTTATGGTTGGATTATCGTGGCCCTGGGAGGAGCGGATGCCTGTACCAATGCAGGCTACTTGGTAGCTCGAGCGGTTAGCCCAGCTGTACTTGGATGAGGTGGTGCTGTTTTCTGGAATGCCCGCCTCTACTTTGTTCTAGTTAGAGACCCGAGGGTTGTATCGCGTCTCTGGAGGAGGTATTAGACAGCCTTGGGAGCTTGATTGGTGGATGATTGGATATTTACCCCCTCTATTCGGTTGAGGTTTTGGGTTGAGGATTGATTTTAGTTTCGAGGACGAAACTTTCTTTTAGTGGGGGAGGATGTGATGACCTGGATCTCTGCAGAGCTGTGGTAGAGTCATTGGTGACATTTGGAGAGCCTGTACTGTGTGTTGGAGGTGTTTGTGCACCAATTAGACACAAGTGGCGGACTTCGGGCTTAATGGATCACGTGGGTGATCTATGGACTCTGTCGGATCGTTAGAAGTGGTTTCGCGCGAAGCGGATATTAAAAATGGACTCAGCGCGAAGTTTGGACCAAGGATTACCTTTCCGGATGCCTTCGGCAAATTTTGGAGTTGGAATTTGGCAAAATGGACATCAAATTCGGATTCAGCGCGCGAAAACGGTCAAAATGGACTACCTACTTGATGTTTTGGACAGCCGGTCACTGTTCATGCCGGAACAGTGCTCCCGGCCGCCGGCGGGCAGCGGCGGCGGCGGCGGGCAGCGGCGGCGGCGGCGGGCAGCGGCGGAGCAGCCGCGGGCAGCGCGGCGGGCAGAGGCGCGGGCCGCCCGGTCCACGCGGCAGGCGTGCACCGGGGGCTGGACGCGTGGCGGCTCGGGAGTGGGCCGGTCCGCGGGGCGCGGTCTACGGAGAGCGCGGGGCGCACGGTGGACCGGGGTGGACACGTGGCGGCCGGTGGTTGGTGCGGTGTTGGGCGCTCGGTGCACCGAACGGGTGCGGGTGGCCTCGGGTTCCGTGCCTGGCAGGGGCGCCAGGCGGCGCGTCAGGCGAGCACGTGGGCGCGGCAGGCGGGCGCTGACCGGGTGCGCGCCACGTGTCGTCGCCGCGTTGGTCCACGCGTCGCGCAGTGGATGGCCAGGATGGCTGTCCGCTGTGCGGGGGGCGACGTGGAGGCCCGGTGGGCTTTCGGGCGCGCACAGTATTGGGCCGGGTCCAACACTGTAGCCGCCCGAAAGTGGGAGCGCCCGGAAATTGGGACTTAATGGGAATTATCTGATTTGTTTCTAGCTTGTATTTAAAGGCCCTGTTCAAGTCCGAATATCTTTCTCCCTACTCATCCTTTCACTGTGCGACCTTCACAAGAAATCCTCCTCTCCCTGTGGCGATTCCATCTGCAGATTTCCAGATTTTTCAGCGGCACGCATCCCGAGGTTACCATTTTTACGGCGCGGCACGACGCTCGTTCGTTTGTGGTCTTCTTCGTCGCGTTTTGGTGCGAGGACTCCCCCGACTTACCCCGAGCACCTTTTTCTGTGATTCTTGCGCCGTTGGCTTCACGACAGGTAGGGCTACGTTTCCCATGTTTACTGGTTTTTCCCATTCCGAGCTTTTCATTGGTTTTTCGGATCATATTGTGACCTCATTTTCTGGGGCGGAGTTTTGGGACAGCGGTTTGGTATCTTGGCGATATCTTCGCGGACAGGCATCGGATTGGGGCGATTAAGGAGGCGTTTTGCATCTACACATCACGAGGAATATCCCCAAATTTTCTTGGAATTTTCTGAATTTTGCCCCGAAGGTGAATATCCCTGTTTACAGAATCTTGTGGTTCAGTTTTTGAGAGCAGTTTATTTCGGGGTGGTTCCCTTGTCGGATTTGTTTCTCAGTGTAGGAAACTCGGATTTGAGCGTGCAGGTAGTCGTTTCGATGGGTTCGTCGCGAGGATCGTGACAGTATTTTTCTTGGAATTTTCCGGGCATTTCTCGCAGGAAAAAATAGGGAAACTGTGGACTGTTGTGTTTGCGGCAGATTGGTGTGAGCATTGTATGTTAATTATGTATGTTCTTTTGGGAATTTTGTACAGCGATCGCGACGGCTTATCGGTTTGGGCGAGAGCACTTCTTGGACTTGGAATTAGCGATCGAGGTGGGTGGTTGTTGTTTACCTCTATTTTGACATGCTCACTAGGAATATTAGAGTGATCCCTTTATTTGGACATGCATGCTTAAGTGATATAAATTGTGAGCCTATCATATGGAAATTACTATTGTGGATATTTGATAGTGGTTGGGACTTATACATGTTGGTATGGATGGAATGTTAGCATTTAACCTTGCATGTGGATTGGGTTATTTATCTTGGGCTTTATGATTATCTTGTTAGTGGTTGGTACTATTTGAGGACTTTATGACATGCATAGGTGGATAGTGATGCTTTATCATGGATCATAGACATGTGTGGCTGGATAATGTTTTAGCATGATGGTTATATCTATGCGGAGTTATTAATTGTTATACATGTGGAACCACTATTGGTCACCTTTTCCTTTATTTTCCTTGAGAACACTTGCATGCTTGTTTGGACATCTAGATAGGCCATCTTTTATTGCTACACTTTCATGCTGGAACTTGACTTAGGAGAAACCTTGTTTGCTTCTTTCTCCTTTTCGTTAGTCAGGTGGGTTTGCTCGGGTTTGAGCAGGGGTTTGGGATAGTGTAGCCGGGGCCTGGATTATGGATCATGGGTTTTGGCGGCGACCGCGGATATTGGGCGGTTGACCGGATGTCGGTTATAGGACATCGGTGATAGGGCATGATTATGGACTAGAGGGTTTTGTGGCAACCGCCGATAGTTGGCGGTTGACCAGATGTCAGATGTGGGACATGATTGTTATTGTGGGTTATTACGGCGACCGCGGATATTGGGCGGTTGACCGGAGGTCGGTTGTTAGACCTGGTCATGGATTGTGGGGTATTGAGGCAATCGCGGATATTGGGCGATTGACCGGATGGTTACTCTTGCATCTGATTGGGAATCAGTTTTCTTTTAGTGGAGGGTTGTGTTCCACTGGGGCTTTATAGTTGTGATCCAATCCTGCTTTTATCACACCGGCGCGGTTATTGCCCGGTGAGGCTTTTATCACACCGGCGCGGTTATTGCCCGGTGATGCTTTACTCGTGTGGGTCGCTCCCCTCGAGATCCCCTCCGGAGGCCGGGGCCAGACAGTTATGGACAGTTTTGCTATCACATCGGCGCGGCTTATTTGCCCGATGATGAGGGCGGCAGCAGGAACTTTGCTATCACATCGGCACGGCTTTCTTGCCCGATGATGAGGGCGGTACAGATTGGGTTCATCTGGGACGGTTGGTTATTGTTGCATACGGTTATTCCAGTCTAGGACTGTATTTTAGAGGCATAGTAGTGGTAGATTTCCCTTTTGCAGCGGTTTCATTTCTTACCACTCTTCTTTCCTTTTTGCCTCTGGTAGACCTAGTGGGGGTGTCAGAGTTTGAGGTTTTACCCACTAGGGGAGGCTACTGGTTTACTAGTAGTTCTCACCCCCATTCTTCTTTCCTCTTTTTCTTCTTCCTTGTTTTGCAGTGTCTTCTGCGGGTGCTGCTGGCCTTTCAGCGGCGGGTCGAGGAGAGAGGACGGCTGAGTAGATAGATCTCGTGGCAGGATGAGCGTGTTAGCTGGACTGTTGGTGTACCCAGGTTTTCTCAGACGGTTGTACTTTTACATTTGGGACTGGCTTGTGCCAGCAGTTTGTATTTATTTTGGTGAGCTGGGAGAGACAGATGTATCATTTATACAGATGTATTGTATTTTATTTCCAGCTTCAGTCTGAGATGTATTAGTTTTAGTTCAGCTCTGCTTTTATTGCTCTTTTATTGTTATCTCTTATATCTGAGCAGGTTTGGCGCTTCGTGTACACGGGAAATATCGTGTGCACGGCGGATCTGTAGACGGGCCCGGGTTCTGGTTTACACCCGGGGCGTGACACCCAGCCACTTACCTTAGTAGCTAATTAAGTTGTAATCCTTTTGCTTAACTGATAGTATATCATTAGTAGGACTATATAATAAGCAAGATGTAACAGAATGGGGCATATATGGAAATTGTTATCCTTCTTCTTTCCCTTCCTCTCTTCTTCCTCCTCCCTCATCCTTCTTCTCTCACATCTCTTCCCTCCTAACTCTCTCTCTCTTACCTTAATTCTCCCAAGTTTAGCACCGCACGAATTGGTGGAATTAGCCGATCGACCCATCATTCCCGTTGCCATCCTCATCTCAGAGAAAACTCATCCTCGATGGGTTGCAACGGGTCAGGTTGGTAACAATTGGTATCAGAGAATCTCGGTCCCAGGGAGGAGAAGGGCTCTTTTGAATCGCAACTGCTGAATTGGAGCCATAGCTGGAACTCAGGTAACCAGTAATTTCATAGCTGTCTTTCAATAGCCACGGGAAGCAAACACATAAGGAGAAGAGAAGAAGCTACCTGGAGACTCCAACTCAAGAGAACCGACCACAATTACCCAAGATACTTAGACCCTCGTCAAGATAGGGGTAAGAAGGGAAATAAGTTCAAGTACATACCTCACATTTATCAGGAGGAGTTGGATATGGCTGAGGGAACTCAGTGGAAGGAAATTGGAGACCATGTTAGTTCTCTGGAGGAGAGACTTCAGAAGTTAAGTGTGGAATATCATGCAAGGATGGAGGGACTGGCTCAACACATCAATGAAGTCAAGGAAGTTGGCCAAAAGAATCACGAGGCAGTGCAAGCGGAGGCCAACAGAAGGCATGAGGAGCTGCTGCGGCTAATGCATGCCCAGCCACCTCCACCCAGAACCCTACCTATAGGGCCTCCACCTGAGCGCCAGATTCTAGAGGGGGACAAACCGGGTGGGAGTGGGTCAATGTCGAGTAGCAGAGATGGGAGGGACAAGGGGATACTGCCCTTCCGAGCAAGACAATGGAACATGGCAGAAGATTTTACACCCACATGGGAAGGCAGGGGGCGCCCTCCCCCAACACACCTACCTTACCCCAAGTTAGAGTTCCCATCTTTCAATAGTGAGGATCCAAGGGGGTGGCTGGAGAATTGTGCCCAGTATAGTGAATTGTACCAAATTCCACAGTCACATTGGTTGGGGGTGGCCACCATGCACCTAGCGGGTAAAGCCAAGGTGTGGAAACAAGGTCACTTTGCAAACAAGCCAGACATCAACTGGGAAGAATTCACTGAAGCCATCTGCAAGAGGTTCTCTCATATGGGGGAAAGATATTTAATTCGAGAACTAAGCAATTTGAAACAGAATAGCACAGTAGAGAGATATCAAGAGAGATTCGAAGATTTAAGATCTCAATTATTCTACTACAACTCACAACTGACGGAGGAGCATTTCATTTCATGCTATATTAATGGACTCAAGGAAGATTTAGCTCCATTTCTGGACATTGCACACCCAGCAACCTTGGAAGAAGCCTATGAGCAGGTTACCTTGCATGAAAGAGCATTGGCTGTGATCAATAGAAGGAATAGATTCATTTCACCTGCCCATTCCGCAAGGAACGAGCCATCTGGACTAGCAGAGAAACCCACAGAGGCTAGCAAGCCTCCTTACCCAGGGCTGCAGAGGAGTTCTATGAGCCAGCCACTAGTTAGCAGACAGTTATTTGAGCAAAGAAGGGCAGCAGGGCAGTGCTACAAGTGTGGAGACAAATACCAACCAGGGCATGTGTGCTCCAGAAGGACATTAAACACCTTGCAAGCTATTGAAGAAGTGGTAGAAGTTTTTGATGAAGAGTGCTTAGTGGAAGATGGGGAGCAAGTAATGGCAAACCAGGAAGAGCAGCTGCCACCAGTGACAGAAGGGGAGCTCCAGGAGATAGGAGTTTCGGTCCATGCCCTCAGTGGGGAGAGGCAGCAGGACACTCTAAAGATACAAGGGGAGGTTAAGGGTAAAACACTTACCATTCTCATCGACACGGGCAGCACCCATAGCTTTATAGACCTGCAAGTGGCTAAGGAGGTGAAGGCTCTGATTGAGGCAGCCCCACCCTTAGTGGTGACTGTGGCCAATGGTCAAAAGGTCTTAAGCAAGCTTAAATGCCCAGGGTTCTCATGGTGCATGCAAGGCCAAGAGTTTAAGACAGAATTGAGAGTGATCAGGCTGGAGGGCTCTAGCATCGTACTGGGAATAGATTGGCTCAGGTCATATGGGAAGGTGACTTTCGATTTCCAAAGAAATTCAGTAACAATTACCAAAGGGGACCAAGAGTTGGAACTACAAGGTATGGAAGAAGGAGCTAAGCTTAAGCTGGTTTCTGCAGCCCAATGGTGTCATGAAGCTGATCAAGGGGAGTGCTACCTTATCAGCAGTGGTGCCCTAGCAACAGATACAGCAAAAGAAGCAAACACAGACCCCCAACTGCAGCAACTATTGGAGCAGTACCAAGATGTTTTTGAAGAGCCCCAGGAACTACCACCAAGGAGGTTGCAAGACCATAAGATTCCACTACAACCAAGGGCAGCTCCAGTTAACGTCAAACCTTATAGATATTCCCACGAGCAGAAGAATGAAATAGAAAGGCAAGTAAAGGGTATGATGGAGCATTCAATTATCGAGCCTAGCAATAGCCCCTTTGCCTCGCCAGCACTATTGGTAAAAAAGAAGGATGGATCGTGGAGGATGTGCATCGACTATAGGCAATTGAACAAAATCACTGTGAAGGACAAGTTTCCAATTCCTGTTATTGATGAGTTGTTGGATGAATTGGGGGGGTCACGGAGATTCTCTAAGTTGGACTTGCGATCCGAATACCATCAAATCAGGGTCAACCCCAGTGACATCCTGAAAACAGCATTTCGCACCCATCACGGGTACTTTGAATTTAAGGTCATGCCCTTTGGACTGACCAACGCACCCGCGACCTTCCAAGCTGTAATGAACAGCATTTTTTCCCCCTACCTGAGGGATTTCGTGTTGGTCTTCTTTGATGACATTCTCATCTACAGAAATACCCTTGAAGACCATTGGAGGCATCTCCGAATAGTGCTCGAGGAGTTAAGAAAAAACCAGCTCTACGCAAGGAAGAGCAAATGCTGTTTTGGCCAGCACTCTGTGGAGTACCTTGGTCACATTATTTCAGCGGAAGGAGTGGCTACCGATCCCTCTAAAATCGAAGCAATGCTTTATTGGCTTGTGCCGAAGGCCATCAAGGGGCTCAGAGGGTTTCTCGGCCTGACAGGGTATTACAGGAAATTCATAAAAGGATATGGGAAGATTTGCAAACCCTTGACAGAATTACTCAAGAAAAATCAATTCCATTGGACAGGGGAGGCCCAATTGGCATTCGAGACTCTGAAGACAGCCATGACTGAAGCTCCGGTCTTAACACTGCCTAATTTCAGCCAACCCTTCACCTTGGAAGTGGATGCCAGTGGCTTGGGGATTGGAGCAGTCTTGTCCCAAGATGGGAAGCCCATAGCATACTTAAGCAAAGCCATAGGCGTGAGGCATCTTGGACTGTCGACGTACGAGAAAGAATTTCTGGCAATACTTATGGCAGTCCAGAAGTGGCGACATTATCTCACCCCCAAACCATTTGTGATCAGGACAGACCACCAAAGTCTTAAGTATCTATTAGAGCAGAAGATATCCACCCCTATGCAGCAAAGAGGCATGATGAAATTGATGGGTTTTGACTACTCCATTCAGTACAGGAAAGGAAAAGAAAATGTGGCTGCCGACGCATTGTCAAGGAGATCGGAAGAGGGAATTGTGGGAGCAATTACTGCGGCGATTCCGGCATGGGTACAAGAGGTCATTGACAGCTACAAGGGAGATCTAGACTGTGGAAAGCTTATCACAGAGCTATTGCTATCAACTTCTGCACAGGGGCACTATACTTATAGAGATGGGGTTCTGAGAAGGAAGGGAAGACTGTATATTGGGAAAACTGGGGGGTTAAGGAGAAAGATGTTGGAGCAAGTGCATAGTTCCCCACTGGGGGGCACTCTGGAATCCAACACACTTACAGGAGGATCCACCAACATTTTTTCTGGCCCGGTCTAAAGAAGGAGGTGGAAAAGTGGGTAAAGGATTGCACAGTGTGCATCCAAAACAAGACAGACAACTTGCCTTATGCTGGCCTTCTACAACCCCTGCCAATTCCCTCCAAGGTGTGGGAGGATATTAGCATGGATTTCATAGAAGCGCTACCAAGATCTGAAGGGATGGACACAATCCTCGTAGTGGTGGATCGACTGACCAAGTACGCACATTTCCTGCCACTAACTCATCCCTTCACAGCTACAGAAGTAGCTAAAGTGTTTTTGTCTACTATATTTAAACTCCATGGATGCCCAAGGAGAATTCTAACTGATCGAGACAGGATTTTTACAAGCCAGTTTTGGGGGGAGTTATTCAAGCTTATGGGGGTTAAACTGCATATGAGCTCAGCCTATCACCCCGAGACGGATGGACAAACGGAAAGGGTAAACCGTTGCCTCGAGACCTACTTGAGGTGTTTCTGCTTCCAGCACCCTAAGAGATGGCACTCATGGTTGGCACAGGCCGAATGGTGGTACAACACCAATTTCCACTCCTCAATTGGAATGACACCTTATGAGGCTTTATATGGTCAACCTCCCTGTAAGACCTGGCTTTTCCGTGACCCTTCCCGTTACCCCTTTTTCTTACGAATGCCGACTATGGGACAATTTTTGGTGTTTTTTCGGAAAGTCCGTCGGGGCTCGCGGACATTTTTAGGCGGAAGGGTTTGCGAAATGGAGAACGGGGACGCGATCGGTTTCAGATTCCGACTCCCGGTTCTCCGAGAATAAAATTCTGAAGTTCGGACCCCCCTTGGGCACCTCGGGATCCGTGCGGACGATCGGCACGTTTCTCGGGGTAATTCTAGCCGCCAGATCGGTTCCTAATATTTATTTATTTTTCCTTTGAGGAAGCTAGGGTATTAGGGCTTCCCGCTTAGGTACCTTCGTTCGGCGGCTAGGGTTTCTCTTTTTAAGAGACACTACGAGAGGGAAATAGAAAAAGACATGGACCCAACCTTTTTCCGCTCTTGTTACGACCGACGGCGGGGCTTACGGGAGAAGGACGGAGGTTTCTTGCTCGCGGGATCAACCGGGCAACGATAGGACGAACCTCTTCTTCTCTTTTCCGGCGGATCGAAGGTGAGTTTTTCTATTAGGTTTTGGTTAGGCGTTTCGGGGTGGAGTTTTCGCGGGGAGCGCCGGCGCCACCGCCGCGGCCGACGGGCCAGCCGCGGGCGGGGCGCCGCGCGGCAGGGGCATCGCGCGGGCACCACCCGCAGGCGAGCACCGCGCGGCGCTTGGCCGCGCGGGGCCGCCCGCAGGCGGGGCGGCCGTGCGGGCTAGGGCCGCGCGGGGCCGCCCCCGCACCGCGGGCAACGCACCCGCGCGGCGGTTGGCCGCGCGGGGCCGCCCGCAGGTGGGGCGCCCGTGCGGGCTGGTGCCGCGCGGGGTCGCCCCGCACCGCGGGCAGCGCGCCCGCGCGGCGCTCGGCCGCGCGGGCTCGCCGCAGGAGGGGCACCCGCGCGGGCTGGTGCCGCGCGGGGTCGCCTCGCACCGCGGGCAGCGCGCCCGCGCGGCGCTCGGCCGCGCGGGGCCGCCCGCAGGAGGGGCGCCCGCGCGGGCTGGTGCCGCGCGGGGTCGCCCCGCACCGCGGGCAGCACGCCCGCGCGGCGCTCGGCCGCGCGGGGCCGCCGCAGGAGGGGCGCCCGCGCGGGCTGGTGCCGCGCGGGGTCGCCCCGCACCGCGGGCAGCGCGCCCGCACGGCGCTCGGCCGCGCGGGGCCGCCCGCAGGAGGGGCGCCCGCGCGGGCTGGTGCTGCGCGGGGTCGCCCCGCACCGCGGGCAGCGCGCCCGCGCGGCGCTCGGCAGCGCGGGGCCGCCCGCAGGAGGGGCGCCCGCGCGGGCTGGTGCCGCGCGGGGTCGCCCCGCACCGCGGGCAGCGCGCCCGCGCGGCGCTCGGCCGCGCGGGGCCGCCCGCAGGAGGGGCGCCCGCGCGGGCTGGTGCCGCGCGGGGCTGTGCCCAGGCGGAGTGTGCGCCGCACGGGCCGGTGCCGTGCGGGGAACTCCGCCGCACGTTGTTGGGAGTCGGTGTGAGTTTCGGATCCTTAGTCTTGACTTGCCCATGTACCTTCAGGAGCGCAGGACGTTGTTGGCGACTGACGCACGATCACGGACGTACCGAACACCGGACGACACACACAAGGTGGGTACTTTCGCCAAGGTTAATTGTGTAAGGGCGGACATGAGCAAAGGTGTTTTCTCGTAAGTTAATTCTCATGAGCAAAGGTGTTTTCTCTTTAAGTTACTCTTCGTGAGCAAAGGTGTTTTCTCTTTAAGTTAATTCTCATGAACAAAGGTGTTTTCTCTTTAAGTTACTCTTCGTGAGCAAAGGTGTTTTCTCTTTAAGTTATTCTCCGTGAGCAAAGGTGTTTTCCCTTCTAGCTATCCTTATGAGCAATGCTGACCTCGATTTTTTACTTCATTCGATTTATCATCTGAGGCTCAAGTTTTGCTACACGCACACCAGCGGTTTGGCCACCGCAAGGGTGTGCTTTTCCGGAAAAGTGGTACGTTGACCCGTGTACCCCACGCGACGGTGGCGTTAGGAATGGGGGCCCTCATGGGTGGAGGGTGTGAGCGGTGACGCCGAGGTTGGTGCTCGGCGGCCGAGGCAGGTGCTCGGCAGAGAGGGGGCACCGGGGTAGGGGCCCGGTGCGGTGTCCGGGGAGGGTGCCCGGTTTATGTTTGGTGCAGGTCATGATCGTTGTTGACGGTGTATGAGGGGTGACGGTTGCTCTGGTTACAGTGGTTTGCTTTATTATAGCTTTCTTGCTCATTATGTTTATTCTAGTCACTGATTTCCCACTCCGTGACAGGTTCGTCCAGGGGCGAGTGCTAGGGCACCGGTGAGGCCGCGAGAGTGTTGTTCTGGCTTTTAGTGACTTCAGATACAGTGACTTTCCTTTCCTTTTTCTTTTATTACTCATGCTAGCTAGTTGTGGATTGCGACACCCCCGTGGGGTCGAAGTGGATGTTGCCTTTTCCCTTTTTGAATAAACGAATGATTGTTGCATTCTTTCTTACTTGGCCGTTTTAAACAATGAAAAGCAAAGAAAACCGTTTGCGAAAACTACTTTTAAAACGTGGGTGTCGTGTGGGCACCGACTTTTACAAACCTTGTGGGATTTATGTGTTTGCGAACTGTTTTCACAAAGATCGGCATCGGGTGGGTGCCGTTTTCAAACCCCTGTGGATTTATGTGGCTTTCAAACGGTCTTTCATAAAACGATGGCATCGTGTGGATGCCGTTTTCAAAACCTTGTGATTATTTATCCTTTCAAAACATCGGCCTCTATGTTCTAAGTGAATATTAGAATATCACGTGAGTTGTTTGGTTGTATGTGAACGAGACCCCAACTGAGGCGGTTAGAGATTGTATGTGCTACGCCTTGTGAGACATTTTGTATGTGAGACGTCGTGCATATACAAAGGAGACTCTGCCCGTTTGCAGAGTGAATTTGTGTATGCGGCGGGTCTGGACACGCACCGGGGAGCGTTGGTTTACAAAAAAAAAATATATGGCTGAATCAGGAGCATCGGTGGCTCTTCTTCCGCGCGATTCGAGCCCCCGGCGCGTGACAGATTAAGATGGTATCAGAGAGGTAAACTTTAACCACAACAGTCGGGGCCTAACATCCACGGGGCGCAATACTCTGGCTACTAAGTAATAAAGTGAACACAGGATAAATAAATAGAACCTGAGTGTGCGTGGGGGAGGGTAGAGATTAAGTAGAACCCTTGGGAGCCAGGTTACCTTGTCAGTTTTAGTCTCTATGTTTGGTGACGATCGGTATGCTTTTATTATGTACGCAGATAGCAGCTCGACTCAGTGAGCAACAACCGACGGAAATGGACGCCGCAGCCGGAGCGAACCGCTTGCTGCGCAACCAGCTGCGCGATGTGGCAGGGCAGCTGCTGACTCTCACGGAGCGTCTGTGCATGCTGACGCGGGAGCTTGAGAGCGTCGACCACTTCCAGCACGGCACATGGGACGGTACCCCTCGCGGGATGCCGCCAGCGGGTTTTCCCACCTATCATGATGCGGTCAATTTGGCCATGCGTGCGGAGTAAGAGTACGCCCAGCAGGGGTGCCCCTACCCTGACCCGGCGGAGGACCCCTATTTGACGAGCCGGGCAACCAAACGCCCGAAGGTAGGACCGAAGTCTGGACCAACGAAGAAGGAGGGGCCTGACCCATTGAAGCCGTGCATCATCTGTGGCGGTGCACACCGAATGATGGGCTGCCCCTGGCGGGATGATCACTGTTTCCGGTGTGGTAAACTGGGTCACACGCGTTACACGTGCCCCCAGAAGCCAGCCGTCACTAGGCCCCCGGCGCCGGGACCTGTCGAAGCAGAGAAAGCCGCCACCCCCGCCCTGCAGGGGAGCCCCAATCCAAGGAACCGGGCGAACCAACGCCCGGAGAAAGCAAGGAAGGGTGGGCAGGTGCCAACAGGAACCCCGAAATCGCTGCAAGGGCCCTGCGTCATCTGCGGAAAGGCGCATCGAGTGACAAACTGCCTTTGGAGGTACTCCCACTGCAATGGTTGCGACAAACCAGATCACACCCGCGCTTCGTGTCCTCAAGAACAGGCCGCTACAGCCGCAAAGGACAATAGGATACCGCAGCCCCCGACCCACTGAGGGACCAGCCCGACGGCTCGCGGTCGGCGGACTCGTACGATACCAGGACCCTGCCTTACCACGCAGTGCGGCGCTGGCCCAGGGGTTGTGGGCGGACTACCCCAGCCGCCCCAGCAGATGACGTAACGTCCCGGACTGAGTGACGACAGGTAATCTTTAAACCACCTTTTTTTTTGTTTTCCAGTTGGGGGCACCCGCCGAACCAGAGTAACCCGTCCCTGCCTTGCCCCGTCTAACCCCCCCCAGATCTTTTGGGATATACCATCCTTCTAGTTGATTGTGTGCTTTGGTTATATCTCGTCATTAGTATTAGCTTCGTTGTTTTCCCTTTTTCTTTTCCCCGGGACATCTTGGGAGGGGCGAGCACCTTTGAAAGGGTTGTGGGGACTCACCGTTGGTGTAGTCCTCATATTGTTTTTTTCTGGGGGTTCCTTTCCTTTCCTTTCCTTTCCTTTCCTTTCTTCCGTCCGAAACCAACCGAATTAGGCCTGGATTTATTTAGGCGCGCGTTCTTTTGTTTCCTTCCTACTTATGGACCATGCACTTAGTAGCGAAAGGTAAAGGGCTGAAGGCACCGTCTGAGTGCACGGCCGACCTACTGGTACGGGAACAGGATGGGGGCTTGCGCCCGTGAGGCGACTATCCGAAATTAGACGAAAATCCTGTAAAGAGCGGGTACCCCCCCCCCCATGAACTGCTCGACCCGGAAAGGGGTCAAGCTCTTTTGGATGGCCCAATGCCGGGAAAGTTTGGAGAGCTAGAGAAGCAGTTAACGAGAGCACCCGCGTTTGCCTTACCAACACCCAGGGAGACGTCGAGGTATACCGCGATGCATCGCGAACAGGACCGGAAGGAGTACTGAAACGGCAAGGAAGAGCCGTAGCCTATGCGTCAAGGCAACTCAAGGATTGCAATTAGAACTACCCGACACACGACCTGGAGCTTGCCGCAGTCGTCGTCACCCTGAGGCTGAGGAAGCACTATCTCCCCGGTGCCCACTGTAACGTATTCTCGGACCACCAAAGCCTTAAGCGTCTTTCCACCCAGAAGGAGCTGAACCAACGGCGAAGACGGAGGTTAGAATTACCGAAGGGGTACGACCTGGACACGCGACCGACTGACCCATGTATACATCGGTAAGTGGGGAGGCTACACGGGACGCCGACACCGACTACTTCGGGCCGAGGCACAAGGTTCGTCCGGACTTTTAGCAGAGTCTACGACGAGCTCTGGGGGCCAAGTTACACTTCAGCTCAGCCTTTCACCCCCAGACAGATGGGCAATCCGAGCGGGTGATTCAGATACCCGAGGACATGCTTCGAGCGTGCGTACTGGATTTGGGAGACGGATGGTCGCGCTACCTACCCCTTGCAGAGTCCGCTTATATCAACAGCTACCAAGCGAGCATCCAGATGGCGGCGTACGAAGCATTGTACGGCAGACGCTGTAGATCCCCGATATGTTGGGACGATTAGGGGTGAAATGGTTCGGGTTGAGAGACAAGTTGAGCCCACGGTACGTAGGACCTTTCGAGATTCTGGAGTGCGTCGGCCCCGTGGCCCATCGCCTCGCCCTACCACCGAATCTCGACCGAGTTCTGTCGTGTCCGCGCATCCATGCTTCGGAGGTATCCCCCAATCCGTCGCGAGTACTTGACGTCTCTACAATCGAGTTCAAAGAAAACCTGTACTGCGAGGAAGAGCCGGTGCGGACCCTAGCGCGGGAGGACTAAAAAGCTATGAAGTCGGACATTTCCCTACGTAAAGGTGCTTGGGAGCAATCAGGAAGAGAGTGAGACAACTTGGGAACCCGAATCAAAGATGAGGGAGTGCTACCCGGACCCCTTCGCCGCAGGCGGGAGTTAAGTTTCGGGGACAAACTTCTTTTTATTGGTGAGTGGTGAAAGACCTGGCTTTTCTGTGACGCTTCCTGTTACCCCTTTTTCTTACGACTGCCGACTGTGGGACAATTTTTGGTGTTTTTCCAGAAAGTCCGTCGGGGCTCGCGGACATTTTTAGGCGGAAGGGTTCGCGAAATGGAGAACGAGGACGCGATCGGTTTTAGATTCCGACTCCCGGTTCTCCCAGAATAAAATTCTGAAGTTCGGACCCCCCTTGGGCGCCCCGGGATCCGTGCGGACGATCGACACGTTTCTCGGGGTAATTCTAGCCGCCGGATCGGTTCCTAATATTTATTTATTTTTCCTTTGAGGAACCTAGGGTTTTAGGGCTTCCCGCTTAGGTACCTTCGTTCGGCGGCTAGGGTTTCTCTTTTTAAGAGACACTACGAGAGGGAAATAGAAAAAGACGGGGACCCAACCTTTTTCCGCTCTTGTTACGACCGACGGCGGGGCTTACGGGAGAAGGACGGAGGTTTCTTGCTCGCGGGATCAACCGGGCAACGATAGGACGATCCTCTTCTTCTCTTTTCCGGCGGATCGAAGGTGAGTTTTTCCATTAGGTTTTGGTTAGGCGTTTCGGGGCGCCCGCGCGGGCTGGTGCCGCGCGGGGCTGTGCCCAGGCGGAGTGTGCGCCGCACGGGCCGGTGCCGTGCGGGGAACTCCGCCGCACGTTGTTGGGAGTCGGTGTGAGTTTCGGATCCTTAGTCTTGACTTGCCCATGTTCCTTCAGGAGCGCAGGACGTTGTTGGCGACTGACGCACGATCACGGACGTACCGAACACCGGACGACACACACAAGGTGGGTACTTTCGCCAAGGTTAATTGTGTAAGGGCGGACATGAGCAAAGGTGTTTTCTCGTAAGTTAATTCTCATGAGCAAAGGTGTTTTCTCTTTAAGTTACTCTTCGTGAGCAAAGGTGTTTTCTCTTTAAGTTAATTCTCATGAACAAAGGTGTTTTCTCTTTAAGTTACTCTTCGTGAGCAAAGGTGTTTTCTCTTTAAGTTATTCTCCGTGAGCAAAGGTGTTTTCCCTTCTAGCTATCCTTATGAGCAATGCTGACCCCGATTTTTTACTTCATTCGACTTATCATCTGAGGCTCAAGTTTTGCTACACGCACACCAGCGGTTTGGCCACCACAAGGGTGTGCTTTTCCGGAAAAGTGGTACGTTGACCCGTGTACCCCACGCGACGGTGGCGTTAGGAATGGGGGCCCTCATGGGTGGAGGGTGTGAGCGGTGACGCCGAGGTTGGTGCTCGGCGGCCGAGGCAGGTGCTCGGCAGAGAGGGGGCACCGGGGTAGGGGCCCGGTGCGGTGTCCGGGGAGGGTGCCCGGTTTATGTTTGGTGCAGGTCATGATCGTTGTTGACGGTGTATGAGGGGTGACGGTTGCTCTGGTTACAGTGGTTTGCTTTATTATAGCTTTCTTGCTCATTATGTTTATTCTAGTCACTGACTTCCCACTCCGTGACAGGTTCGTCCAGGGGCGAGTGCTAGGGCACCGGTGAGGCCGCGAGAGTGCTGTTCTGGCTTTTAGTGACTTCAGATACAGTGACTTTCCTTTCCTTTTTCTTTTATTACTCATGCTAGCTAGTTGTGGATTGCGACACCCCCGTGGGGTCGAAGTGGATGTTGCCTTTTCCCTTTTTGAATAAACGAATGATTGTTGCATTCTTTCTTACTTTGCCGTTTTAAACAATGAAAAGCAAAGAAAACCGTTTGCGAAAACTACTTTTAAAACGTGGGTGTCGTGTGGGCACCGACTTTTACAAACCTTGTGGGATTTATGTGTTTGCGAACTATTTTCACAAAGATCGGCATCGGGTGGGTGCCGTTTTCAAACCCCTGTGGATTTATGTGGCTTTCAAACGGTCTTTCATAAAACGATGGCATCGTGTGGATGCCGTTTTCAAAACCTTGTGATTATTTATCCTTTCAAAACATCGGCCTCTATGTTCTAAGTGAATATTAGAATATCACGCGAGTTGTTTGGCTGTATGTGAACGAGACCCCAACTGAGGTGGTTAGAGATTGTATGTGCTACGCCTTGTGAGACATTTTGTATGTGAGACGCCGTGCATATACAAAGGAGACTCTGCCCGTTTGCAGAGTGAATTTGTGTATGCGGCGGGTCTGGACACGCACCGGGGAGCGTTGGTTTACAAAAAAAAAAATATATGGCTGAATCAGGAGCATCGGTGGCTCTTCTTCCGCGCGATTCGAGCCCCCGGGGCGTGACTGTAGGACCCCTGAACCCCCTTGCAGCTTTTTCCCATGAATCCACTGTGCAAACACCTGTTGATGGTGTATCTGGCCCATGGTGCATCAAAGGGATGCCACAGATGGACCCTGTGAGCTTTGGTTGGCTGTATTGGCCTTCGGCTGCGTTTGCCGAATTTTAGGAAAGGAATTTGGCCAAATAGAGGGTGGAGTTGGATTCAGCGCGAAAAAACGCTTGAGAATGGCTTTTTGTTTGCCTAATTCTGAGTCCGGATGCCCAAAAGCGGGCTCCCGGAAGTTTGGGCAGTTTTTGGTGTTTGCGGGAGCCTCCGGCAAATTTTAGAGGCGGATTTTGGCGAAATGGACACCGTTTTTGGAATCAGCGCGCGAAAACGGTCAAGATGGGCTTTTTACTTGATGTTTTTGGGCTGCGGTTACTGTTCACGCCGGAACAGTGTTTCCGGCGATCGCCGGCGGCGGCGGGCAGCGCCGGCGAGCGGCGGCGCAGCCTCGGGCAGGCGGCAGGCGGCGGCACAGGGCGCGGGCAGGGCGCGGGCAGGCGCCCGGGAGCGCGGGCAGGCGCGCGGTCCACCGTGGAGGTCGTGCGCCGGGGGCGGGCCACGTGGCGCTTTCCGGTTGGCGGGTGCTGCAGACGCGGTCCACGGAATTTGGTCCAGGTGCACGGTGGACCGGGTGGACACGTGGCGTGAGGTGATTGGTTCGGTGCTGTGCTCCCGGTCCACGCAACCGGTGGAGTGGGTGACCGGGGCAGGTGGCCGTACGGCCCGGGTCAGCCGCGACGTGCGCGGTCCACGGCGCGACGTGCGTGGTGCACGGGTTGCCGGGCCACGTGTCGCGTTGCCATTCGCTGGCGCAGGTGCACCGGGTGCAGTGGGGGCCCAGGGGAGTAGTGGGCTGGACTGTGTGGTGGACCGGGCCGCACTGTGCGCGCCCGAAAGTGGTGGGCCGGGCCGCACTGTGCGCGACCGGAAATTTCCGGGCGCCCGAAAATCGGGACTTAATGGGAATTATCCTAATTGTTTTCCTCAGCCTATTTAAAGGCAGCCCGAGCCTCTGTTTTGGGGCTTTTTCTCCCAAACCACACCTCCTCTGCCCAAGCTCTCTTAAGCTAAGTTTTTCACCTCTAAGTGCTTGATCTTCCTGCCAAGTTCTAGGATTTTAGGAGGCACGAATCCCGAGGTTCCCCATTTTACGGCGCGGCGCGACGTTGCTTTCTAGTGTTCTTCTTCGGCGCAGCGACAGTGTTTTGGCTCCCCTGGACTACCCCGAGCTCACTTTGCTGTGATTCTTGCGCCGGCAGACTCCTAAGAGGTAGGACTTCATCTTTCGTTTTGGTCGCACTTTCCCGTTTCGAGGTTTTGGCACGGATCCCGAGGCAAACAGTGACCCCTTTTTCTGTGTGGACTTCCTTGACAGCAGCGGGGTATTTTGACCATATCTTCGCGCACGAGCATCAGACGGAAACGAGCTTATACAACTTTTTCATCTACGGATCGCAAGGAACACGCTTGTATTTTTCTTAGATTTTCCTGAGGTTTATTTCGAGGTGAAAATTACTGCTTTCTCAGTGAACAGTGCACAGTTTTTAGCACAGATTTTTGTATGAGTGTACCCCCTTGCCGAATTTTTATCTTGACTTACCGAACTCGGATTTGGGCGTGCAAGGTACCGTTGCGAAGCTATCGACGCGAGGATCGCTGTGGTATTTTTCTTGGAATTTTCTGGGCACTTTCTGCAGGTGATAATTTAACAGTTTTGAATCCGAGGTTGTAGATGGTTATGAGAGCAATAATTGGGAGCCTAAGTGTAATTAGTGAGCTTTGTATTGTACCAGGAATATTTCGGGTGTGCTAAAATTGTGGGAGCAAGGATTTGGAGTTTTGGTATTTTCTAGCTGTACGGACTTGGACAGTTTGCACCAGGTGGGTGGTTGTTGTACTCCTCTCCTTTGTTATGCCCACTAGGAATATCAGAGTACCCCTGTTTTGATGTTGCTAAATGCGTTAATTGGTAGACTCGCATGCTTTAGGGAGCAAATTATTGGTTATCTAATCCATGAAAAATTATTGTTAGACTGATTACTTGTTTTAATCGCTTAATTTCTGGATTGTATGCTTAGAGACAAGTGATAATAATTGAGGACTGCAAAACTGATGATTATTCTTATGGGACTGTCACCCTAGCTTATGTCACTCTAAACTGCTATTCTCGGAAACTGGACAAAAATATTGAGACAATGCATGATTAAATTGGTCACATGATTATGTCATCATTTACTGCTATACTATTTTTGGGACTTGACTTAGGAGAAACCATGCATTTACTCTTTTCTCCTCCTTGTATTGACACTTGCGGCTTAGTCGCTCAGGTTCGAGCGTGTGTTGGACAGTGTAGTCGGATATTGGGGATTTGGGACAGGTTGGGTTTATGTCAGGGTGTTGCGGCGACCACGGATCTTGGGTGGTCGACCGGCTTATACTATTGCATCAGATTGGGTGTTTTGGGGATCGGGCTTTCTTTAGTGGAGGGTTTTTCCCACTTCATTGAGTCTCGATCCAGCCCTGCTATATCAGGTTACTTGTGGTTACTTACTTTCCTCGTGTGGGTCGCTCCCCACGAGTGCGACTCCGGAGTGCGCGGCAGACAGACTTGAGTCCTGGGGACTCCTTGTGCTTCGGTGTTATGCGTAGGCTGGCATACCCGTCGCGGCAGAGCAGGCAGTGCCAGTGTCCACTGGCGGTCAGATTGGGTCCTTTGGACAGACTTCTTTATACTGATGCATTCCTTTTCCCATCCGTGTTGAGTTATCGTGTAGAGGCATATTAGGGATAGCATTTTATCAGTTGCTCCCTCTATCTACACCCCCTTTCTTTTCCTTTCCCTTTTTGCCTCTGATCACCTGGTGGGCATATCTGAGCTGAGGCTTTACCCACTAGGGGAGGCTACTGTTTATTGTAGTACTTACCCCCATTGTTTTTCTTGTTCTTTTTCTTTCCCCTTGTTTTGCAGAGTCCTCAGTGGGAGTTGCTGGGCCGTCAGCAACTGATCGGGGCAAGCGCATCGCGGACTAGATAGAGAGCCTCCCGAGGGTTGTAGCTGGAGCTTTTGGGTACCTGGTCTTCTCAGACAGCTTTTGTTTATTTCTTTTTGGGTCTGGCTTTTGACAGCTGTTTGTATTTGGTGGTGAGCTGGGAGAGACATCTGTATTTTATTCCACTGTTGTACTCTTTTACTTCCAGCTTCTGTCTGAGATACAGTAGTTTTAGTTTAGCTCTGATTATTATGCTCTTTTATTATTATTTCTTATCTGAGCAGGTTACCGACGCTTCGTGTATGTGGGAAATACCGCATGCACGGCGGATCTGTAGACGGGCCCGGGTTCTGGTTTACACCCGGGGCGTGACAGTGACACTCCCCCTAGCCCCCTGTTGGCCACTGCAGAAACAGCTACCTCCCAGGAGGCCAGGAGCTTGGTAGAAGAGAGAGAAGGATTAACCAAAGAGCTCAGAGACAGGCTACAGATGGCACAGAATAGGATGAAGCAACAGGCTGACAGACACAGGAGGGAGAAGAATTACACCGTGGGGGAGTGGGTGTACTTAAAGTTAAAACCTTACCGACAGTCCACTGTGGCCATTCGGAAGCATATCAAGCTCGCGGCTCGCTATTTTGGTCCGTTCAAAATTCTCGCGCGAGTGGGTGCAGTAGCTTACAAGCTACAGCTTCCGGAAGGGTCCAGGATTCACCCTGTGACACCCCCAGAATTTGGATTAGTCATATATATAAATGATATAATATGACTAAATCTCTTAACCCGGCTATAGCATTTTGGATGGTAGCAAGATCCAAGAGGAACATGAGAGTTAAGCGTGCTAGAGCTAGAGTAGTTCTAGGATGGGTGACCCCCTGGGAAGTGGGGCGTCACAGTTGGTATCGGAGCCATTCACCAGCCGGAAATGTGAGATGAGTCTCGGCTGAGCCAGGGTTATATAGCGGGTAGAGCGAGGCTCCCCGGCTAATGACCGTTGTGAGTGGAGTGCAGCTCCTCACAAGGTCGGCTAAGGCTAGCGAGACGAGTCTCACATCGCCTGGTGCTTGTGAGTGTGCTTGAGCCTGACGTGGACGTCAGGGCTTAAAGGGGAGAAGAATGTGACACCCCCGGAATTTGGATTAGTCATATATATAAATGATATAATATGACTAAATCTCTTAACCCGGCTATAGCATTTTGGATGGTAGCAAGATCCAAGAGGAACATGAGAGTTAAGCGTGCTAGAGCTAGAGTAGTTCTAGGATGGGTGACCCCCTGGGAAGTGGGGCGTCACACACCCCGTCTTTCATGTCTCACTACTCAAGCGGAGCCCACAACCGGCAGCCACCATCTCACCGACCGTTCCCATTACGGGAGAAGAGGGCCAGTTGCTAGCAGAGCCGGAGGAAATCATGGATAGGCGGATGGTGCGAAGGGGGAATCGAGCGGCAACCGAGGTTAGGGTGAAATGGAGCAACCTCTCGGAGGAACAGGCTACCTGGGAAGATTATCGGAACCTCAAGCGACAGTTTCCCACTTTCGATCCTTGAGGACAAGGATCATCTGAAGGAGAAGGAGTTTGTAACATCTGCACACACAAAGGGGGATAGAGAGTAGTAAGTAGGAGTAAGCATTAACCACAAGAGGATAAGGGCAGGGATCTTAGCTCTCCTTGGAGGGGAACAGAGGGCAGCGACCACGAGGAGCGAAGGAGACGGACATGGTCAAGGGTAGTGTAGTACACTGAACTTCAGCAAATTGTGAAGTTCGAGTGTGTGGAGGGTTGAATGATACCGTTAGAATGTTTTTGTAAGCTTCCGGAAGGTTCTAGAAGGTTTCCGGAGAGTTTGGGCGCAAATCGGAAATTTTTGAAAATTTTGATTTTTTGGGGTTTTTGGCTTCGGGATCCGGATCGGATAGGCGCAATCCGGATCGTCCGCGCGAAACTGGAAATTCCACGTTCGGGATCCGGATCGGATAGGGCAATCCGGATCGTGCAGGTCTGGACAGCACAGTAAGAAACGAAATAACGTTTCTTGCAAGGGGCTTTTTGACTTTTGTTGCTTGAGGGTTTTTTTAACCCTCGTCACCTCTCTTTTCCTCTCATTTGGAGAGGGCAAGAGAAAGTGCTAGAGAGAGAAAGGGAGAGGAAGAGATCTTGGATTTCCTTCTCCAACACCTCTCTCTACTTGGGTTCTTCTTCAACCTCCCCTTCTCCACCATTGAAGCTTGCTACAAGAGCTTGGAGGAAGGCTAGCACTTGGAGAAGAAGGAAGTTTGGAGCTTTTGTGCCTATCCTTTGCTTTTCCAAGGTGGGATTCAAGCTCAAAGAGGTTTAGAATACTTCTTTTTCATTTCTTTTGGGATTTTTGAAGGAAAACCTAGCTTTTGGAAAACTAGGGTTTACTTTAGGGCTTTTTGACCTATAGCTTTTGGGGTGGAATTGATGGGTGTAGAACACTCTTGTGGGTTGGTTTTGAAACTTTTCTTGTTTGGATTTCAAGATTTAGCAAGATTTCTCAACCCAAGGTATTTTTTCCACCTATTTTCCTTATAATTTTAAGGGATTTTGTGATTAGGGTTTTGTGATGTTTTAACCCTTTGGAAACTTCTCTTAGGGCATAAGAGGAAGTGTGGGCTTCTTGGTAAGGATCCTTCATAAGGATTTGGCAACCTTCCGGTGGGTCTGACGTCACCGAAATGGGTGAACTCCCCCTATGTCTTCTATAGACTTTTAGGGCATCATTGTTATATTAAATATGCATCGTTTGATTTATCATGATTTATGATCATGCATTTGAACCCCTTCATGTGTAGAAAAATTCATACTCTATGTAGTAGAGGTAAACATTGTAGGTGCATGGGCACTTTGAGGGGGGATTGAATAGGAATTTTCGTGAACTTAAGCTTTTGGATACGAATAGAGAATAACTATACATGTTATAGAATTATTGAGGTATGTTATGCATATGATCATGTGTAACTGGACATTTTGACATTAGGGCCATCTAGTGTTGTGAGATACAAGTAGAAAACTTCTAAACTTGTACAATCAAGATGAAATAGTCAGATTCCATGTTTGAGACATGAGGACAACTTGTAAATGTTTTACTCTTTCATTATGCAAGATAATGTTAATATTGTATATGAAACATTGACACTTGAGATACTATACCCCGACCTAAAGGTCGATGATGCTATTCCGTGTTTTAGACACGATGACTTGCTATTCCGTGTTTCAGACACGATGATCGAGACTTGCTTGCTTGCCGTTTGTGCTCATTCGCACATGCTTGGTAGGGTCGCTCCCTCCAAGCCGGCACTCCGGAGTTGGCCATTTGCGACATTATGATCGCCGTGCGGGATTGGGTGCCGATTGGGACGCCGTTGGTTTGGCATAGCTCCTTGGGGGGTGCCACCACGGGACCATGAGGCGTGGCTCAAGCTTAGACTCAAAGAAAGTCTTCAAGAGAAAAGGATTAAGTTAACCAAACTTAACATTGAATATCACAAAGATGATACATTAATGGTAGTTGGACATACATGATAGATTCATATCATCATCACCTTGTACATGAGCATAGAGGCATGATAGTAGTAGAGTACTTTACTTTACTTCAGTTGTTTATTTTCTGCATTTCATTTCAGCAGTTTACTATCTTATGCCTCAGTTGACCTAGTGGTGTATTTCGCTTGTCTCGGCGGCTTACCCACTGGGAACTATTGTTTAATAGTTCTCACCCCATTTGGGTTGTTGTTTTGCAGAGCCATCCGCAGCGGGAGGGGCTCGGGACCGTGGAAAGGGGTTATCGCATAGTTAGCTAATCCCCGTCGCACCACTCGAGGTGGTTGCGGGGCACCTTTTCTTTTGTTTTTCTTGGAGAGGTGGCAGTGTATTTTGGCATAGAAACCACCCATGTATTTTGATAAGTTGTATTTGAAGGGACCAAATTTGTATATTGGATTTTAACTTCTTGTATGTTAGTTGTTATCTACTTTCCTCTTTGATGTATAGATTAGTTCTGTTGTGCTCTGATTACTAGTAGGATGTGTATATTGCTTCCTTTCCGCTTGGTTGTTGTAGACGCCTTGTGTGTACCGGGGGGTACCTTGTGCACACGGCGGGTCTGTGCACGTGCCGGGTAGGCTTACGCTGGGGCCTGGGGCGTGACAGATTATATTGGTATCAGAGCCTAGGGTTGAGTCTTAGAGGACCTAGCAAACCTTAGGCTGGTTGGACCATAAGGATTAAGAACGTGAGAGACGGGGTCTTATATGATTACTTGGCGAAAGTAACCTGATTGGGTTAATACTATAACTTCATATGAGTTGGAGTTGATCGAAGTGATTGCACCTTCTATTTCCTTGGAAGGTCTGGTTGGCGGCCGACAACCTGACATCGGGAAATAATTGTGGCATGCTTCATTTGCTTTCGCATGATTGGGATTTGTTTTGAGTGGGGATGCGTTTCGCGTTGGTTATTTTAACCTACGCATTTTATGCCTGTTACAGTTTGTGATGCCTACGACTCGCTCCATGACGGCCGAGGAGGCCAAAGCGGAGACATCCGCTACTTCCGGATCCAGTGAGGTCCGAGATTTGAGAGAGCAGCTGGCTATGCTAGCTGATGTAGTGGAGCGGCAGTCGGCTGCGGCGCGAGAGCAGGCTGAGGCTTCGCGTCGGCAAGATGCAGAGGTTGAAAACTCTTTTGACCCAGCAGTTGGCGGCAAGGGGAACTCAAGACGAACTCAAGACCCTTCGCACCCACCAGTGCAACCACAAGAGCACATGGGTGGAGTGACCGATGCACTTCGACCTGAGGTGCCCGAGCCTTCACATCACACTCCGAGTGCTAGGCGTCGGGAAGAGGTTGTGATGTCACCGCCAGTTCAGACTCCACCGGCGAGGACGGTTTTACCGATGATGGTAGCAGGAGAAGAGCGGGACCGACTCATGGCTCGTTTGAAGGAATTCCGGGAATCCAAGCCCCGGACATATGATGGAGAGAAACCCGACTATTGGGTTTTTGAGAAGTGGATTCTACACATGGAGAAACTTTTCCACGATACCTTCGTAGCGGAGGGAGACCGGGTGTGGTTGGCAACACACCACCTCGAGGGCGATGCTTACCAGTGGTGGACGGACATTCGGGATGATCCCACGACCGATTTGGCGGCAATCACATGGCCGCGGTTCAAGAAGATGCTTGCAATGAAGTATTTTCCGGCGAGCGCAAAAAGGCAATGGAAAGAGACCTCCGCACCTTGAGGCAAGGAGACAAAACCGTGGCGGAGCACGAGAGGGAATGTACTCGGCTACTCAACTGTATTCCGCATGTTGTGAGGGACGACGAGTTTTAGTTCCCGATCATACCTTGGAGATTCGGGAGTTTTCCCCTAGCGGTCCTGTTAGGATTGGGGATTAGATCTTGCCGGCAGATTTGTTGGCCCTCCATCGACTTGGAGAATTTGATGTGGTTTTGGGCATGGATTGGCTCACAAGATATCATGCTACCATTGATTGTGAGAATCGACTCGTGACGTTTCGAGAACCAGGACAAGAGGAAATTGTGTTCAGAGGCTGCAAGAGTTCGCTGTTTGCGATGACTATCTCTTCCACCAGAGCAAAACAGATGATTAGGAGTGGATGTGTCGCCTACTTGGCTACTGTTGTGGATAGTAGCAGTGAGACTCCGAGAGTGGAGGATATTCCAGTTGTGCGAGAGTTTGCTGATGTGTTCCCGATAGAGCTACCGAGGATGCCTCCGGATAGAGAGATCGAGTTTGTGGTGGATCTGACCCCTGGAACTACCCCAATCTCGAAGGCACCACATAGGATGGCACCGGCAGAGTTAAAAGAGCTCAAGGCCCAGCTTCAAGACTTGTTGGAAAAAAGGCTTCATCCGGCCGAGCGTTTCACCTTGGGGAGCACCAGTTTTGTTCGTCAAGAAAAAGGATGGATCACTTCACCTTTGCGTGGACTATCGTGAGCTTAACAAGGTCACAATTAAGAATAAGTATCCATTGCCGAGGATTGATGATTTGTTTGATCAACTCCAAGGATCAAGAGTGTATCGAAGATTGACCTTCAATCTGGATATCACCAACTCAAGATCAAGCCCGAGGATGTTCCTAGAACGGCTTTTAGGACACTATGAGTTTACTGTTATGCCGTTTGGGCTCACAAATGCCCCGGCAGCTTTTATGGATTTGATGAACCGTGTCTTCAAGCCCTTTCTGGATAGATTCGTCGTGGTGTTCATCGACGACATTTTGGTGTACTCTCGAAGTGATGAAGAACATGAGGGTCACTTGCGGCAAGTGTTGCATTTACTTCGAGAGAAAGAGCTCTACGCCAAGCTGAAGAAATGTGAGTTTTGGCTACGAGAGGTAGCGTTCTTGGGTTATGTAATATCAGATAAAGGAATAGTTGTGGACCCCAAGAAAATTGAGGCAATTAAGGATTGGCCTAGACCGACGAACATCACCGAGATCCGGAGTTTTATCGGTCTGGCCGGTTACTATCGGCGTTTTGTTGAGGGATTTGCAAGGTTATCTACTCCCCTAACGCGACTAACGCATAAAGGCACCAAGTTTATTTGGAATGATGCATGTGAGAGAAGCTTCAGGGAATTGAAGGAACGGTTGACAACCGCCCCGATATTGGCTCTGCCTACTGTAGAAGCGGGATACGTGATCTATAGTGATGCTTCCTTGAGTGGGTTAGGGTGTGTTTTGATGCAAAACGAGAAGGTTATTGCTTATGCCTCTCGTCAATTTAAAGGACTACGAGAAAAACTATTCCACTCATGATTTGGAATTAGCCGCCGTGGTATTTGCATTGAAGCTGTGGCGACACTACTTATACGGTGAGCATTGTGAGGTATATACTGATCATAAGAGTCTAAAGTACCTCTTTACTCAGAAGGAGTTGAATCTTAGGCAGCGCAGATGGTTGGAGCTGCTTAAGGATTATGATTTGACTATTCTCTACCATCCTGGGAAAGCAAATGTTGTGGCGGATGCTCTAAGTCGCAAATCGATGGAGAACTTAGCGATGATGATCACTTACCAACAACCATTACTTCAAGATATGAGACGATTGGAGTTGGAGGTTGTGGCACCCGAGACACCCATGAGATTGATGGCATTGGTGTTGCAACCGACCCTTATGGAAAGGATCAAGATGAAATAAGTCCAAGATCCTAGTTTGGAAAAGATTCGGGCTACACTTGTGGATGGCTGAGTCGGTGAGTTTCATGTGGACGATCATGGCGTACTTCGTCTTCGGAGTCGACTTTATGTACCGGCGGATTTGGAGATCAAAGAAGAAATCCTGAAGGAAGCACATCGAGCACCTTATTCTCTTCATCCAGGTGGCACCAAAATGTACAAGGACTTAAGGTTACTTTACTGGTGGCCCGGCATGAAGAAAGATGTTGGAAAATTTGTGGCTCAATGCTTGACATGTCAACAAGTGAAAGCCGAGCACCGACTTCCCGCAGGCAAGTTGCAGAGCTTACCCATCCCCGTGTGGAAATGGGAGAGGATCACCATGGATTTTGTTGTTGGATTGCCACGCTCTCAGGCTAGGCATGATGCTATTTGGGTGATAGTGGATAGGTTAACTAAATCTGCTCATTTTATCCCTATCCCTACTACTTGGTCTAGAGAGAAGCTTGCACAAAAGTACCATGATGAGATTGTGCGATTGCATGGAGTGCCTGTTTCTATAGTTTCCGATCGAGATCCAAGATTTGCATCTCATTTTTGGAGGAGCCTTCACGAGGCCCTAGGCACGCAGTTGGATTTCAGTACAGCTTTCCACCCCCAGAGTGATGGGCAGTCTGAGCGAACCATACAAATCTTGGAGGACATGCTCAGGGCATGTGTTTTGGATTATCAAAGTGGTTGGCATCAATATCTATCGATGGCCGAGGTTGCCTATAACAATAGTTATCAAGCAAGCATCAAGATTGCGCCATTCGAGGCTCTTTATGGAAGAAAGTGCCGATCACCTCTTCATTGGAGCGAGGTGGGAGAACGAATGATTTTAGGCCCCGATGTACTCCAAGAGGCCGAAGACAGGTTCGACTAGCTCGAGAACGTTTGATTTCAGCTCAAAGTCGACAAAAGAGTTATGCGGATAGGCGTCGGCGCGATTTGGAATTTCAAGTTGGAGACCATGTCTTCCTAAAAGTATCGCCGACTAGAGGAGTCAAGAGATTTGGCATCCGAGGGAAGCTAAGTTCCCGATTTATTGGACCTTTTGAGATTTTGGAGCGTATCGGCCCGGTGGCTTATCGGCTTGCTCTATCGCCTAACCTATCGGGAGTGCACAATGTGTTCCATGTTTCGACGCTCCGGAAGTATGTTTTTGATCCATCTCATGTGGTGGACTTCGCCCCATTGGAACTACGCGAGGACTTGAGCTTTGAGGAGCAACCGGTGAGGATTTTGGCTCGTGAGGTGAAGAAACTTCGGAATCACGAGATACCTTATGTGAAGGTACTTTGGAGCAATCACGAGGATCGCGAGGCCACGTGGGAGCTGGAGAGCGCGCTGCAGGAGCGTTTCCCTCATCTTTTTCAGCTGGAGACTTGAGGTACTTGACTTCTAGTTTCGCGGACGAAACTCCTTTTCAGCAGGGGTGATTGTAGTACACTGAACTTTAGCAAATTGCGAAGTTCGAGTGTGTGGAGGGTTGAATGATACCCTTAGAATGTTTTTGTAAGCTTCCGGAAGGTTCTAGAAGGTTTCCGGAGAGTTTGGGCGCAAATCGGAAATTTTTGAAAATTTTGATTTTTTGGGGTTTTTGGCTTCGGGATCCGGATCGGATAGGCGCAATCCGGATCGTCCGCGCGAAACTGGAAATTCCACGTTCGGGATCCGGATCGGATAGGGCAATCCGGATCGTGCAGGTCTGGACAGCACAGTAAGAAACGAAATAACGTTTCTTGCAAGGGGCTTTTTGACTTTTGTTGCTTGAGGGTTTTTTTTACCCTGGTCACCTCTCTTTTCCTCTCATTTGGAGAGGGCAAGAGAAAGTGCTAGAGAGAGAAAGGGAGAGGAAGAGATCTTGGATTTCCTTCTCCAACACCTCTCTCTACTTGGGTTCTTCTTCAACCTCCCCTTCTCCACCATTGAAGCTTGCTACAAGAGCTTGGAGGAAGGCTAGCACTTGGAGAAGAAGGAAGTTTGGAGCTTTTGTGCCTATCCTTTGCTTTTCCAAGGTGGGATTCAAGCTCAAAGAGGTTTAGAATACTTCTTTTTCATTTCTTTTGGAATTTTTGAAGGAAAACCTAGCTTTTGGAAAACTAGGGTTTACTTTAGGGCTTTTTGACCTATAGCTTTTGGGGTGGAATTGATGGGTGTAGAACACTCTTGTGGGTTGGTTTTGAAACTTTTCTTGTTTGGATTTCAAGATTTAGCAAGATTTCTCAACCCAAGGTATTTTTTCCACCTATTTTCCTTATAATTTTAAGGGATTTTGTGATTAGGGTTTTGTGATGTTTTAACCCTTTGGAAACTTCTCTTAGGGCATAAGAGGAAGTGTGGGCTTCTTGGTAATTAAGGATCCTTCATAAGGATTTGGCAACCTTCCGGTGGGTCTGACGTCACCGAAATGGGTGAACTCCCCCTATGTCTTCTATAGACTTTTAGGGCATCATTGTTATTGTGATGACCTGGATCTCTGCAGAGCTGTGGTGGAGTCATTGGTGACATCTAGGGAGTCTGTACTGTGTGTTGGAGGTGTTGGGCACCAATTGGAGACAAGTGGCGGACTTCGGGCTTAATGGATCACGTGGGTGATCAATGGACTCCGTCGGATTGTTAGAAGTGGTTTCTCGCGAAGCGGATATTAAAAATGGACTCAGCGCGAAGTTTGGACCAAGGATTATCTTTCCGGATGCCTTCGGCAAATTTTGGAGTTGGAATTTGGCGAAATGGACATCAAATTCGGATTCAGCGCGCGAAAACGGTTAAAACGGACTACCCATTAGTGATTTTTGAGCATCGGACACTGTTCACGCCGGAACAGTGTTTCCGGCGCGGCGGCAGCGGCGGAGCAGCCGCAGGAGGCGCGGCGGACGGAGGCGCGGGCCGCCCGGTCCACGCGGCAGGCGTGCACCGGTGGCTGGACGCGTGGCGGCTCGGGAGTGGGCCGGTCCGCGGGGCGCGGTCTACAGAGAGAGTGCGGGGCGCACGGTGGACCGGGGTGGACACGTGGCTTCTTTGGATTGGTCGGTTTTGTGGACTTGGTCTACGGAGCAGGCGGGCGTGGTGCATGGACCGGCGGGACACGTGGCGCTTCGTGGTTGGCGGGCTCATGCAGGCTGGGTCCACGGAGGTGCACCGGGTGCCTCGGAACAGTGCGTGGCAGGCGGGCGCAGGCGGCGGCGCAGGCGCACGTGGGCGCGTTGACGCGGGGTTCCCGCGCGTGGGCCGCCACGTGTCGAGCTCCGCGTGGGCCACGCGGCGGGGCGTGAGCGGGGGGTTCCGCTGTAGCCTGTTGAGGGGGCGACGTGGAGCCCTGGGAAACTTCCGGGCGCGCACAGTGTTGGGCCGGGCCCAACACTGTAGCCGCCCGAAAGTTGGAAGCGCCCGGAAATCCGGACATTTTGGGTATTATGTGATTTGTTTCCAGCAATGTATTTAAAGGCTGAGTTCAACTGAAGAGAGCTTCTTCCCTGTTCACCCTTTCACTGTGCAACCTTCACAAGAAATGCTCCTCTCCCTGTGGCGGATCAATCTGCAGAGTTCCAGATTTTTCAGCAGCACGCATCCCGAGGTTACCATTTTTACGGCGCGGCGCGACGCTCGTTCGTTGGTGGTCTTCTTCGTCGCGTTTTGGTGCGAGGACTCCCCCGGCTTACCCCGAGCACCTTTTTCTGTGATTCTTGCGCCGTTGGCTTCACGACAGGTAGGGCTATGTTTCCCATGTTTACTGATTTTTCCCATTCCGAGCTTTTCATGGGTTTTTCGGATCATCTTGTGACCTCATTTTCTGGGCGGAGTTTTGGGACAGCGGTGTGGTATTTTGGTGATATCTTCGCGCACAGGCATCGGATTGGGGCGATTCAAGAGGCGATTTGCATCTACACATCACGAGGAATATGGCCAAATTTTCTTGGAATTTTCTGAATATTTTTCGAAGGTGAGAAATATCTGTGAACAGTAGTGATTGCTACAGTTTTTGAGAGTAGTTTAATTCGGGGTGGTTCCCTTGTCGGAATTGTTTCTCAGTGTAGGAAGCTCGGAATTGAGCGTGCAGGTACTCGTTTCGACGGGTTCGTCGCGAGGATCGTGAGAGTATTTTTCTTGGAATTTTCTGGGCACTTCTCGCAGGTAAAAACAGGGCATCTTTGGGACTGAATTCTGGACAGCTTGTAGGGGGACTTGTGTGCTTATTTGTGTGTATGTTTTGGGGTAATTTTGTACAGCGATCGCGGCGGCTGATTGGTTTGGGCGAGAGCACTTCTTGGACTTGGAATTAGCGATCGAGGTGGGTGGTTGTTGCTTACCTCTATTCTGACATGCTCACTAGGAATGTTAGAGCGACCCCTCTATTTGGACATGCATGCTTAGGTGATATAATATTATGAGCCTTTCATGTGGGAATTACTGTTGTGGATATCTGATAGTGGTTGGGATTTATACATGTTGGTATGATGGAATGTTAGCGTTTAACCTTGCATGTGGATTGGATTGTTTATTTTGGACTTTGTGATTATCCTGTTAGTGTTGGTACTATTTTATGGATATTATGACATGCATAGGTGGATAGTAGTGCTTTAATCTGGAACATGGATGATAGACATGTGTGGTTGGATATTGTTTTAGCATGATGGTTATATCTGTGCGGGTCTATTAATTGTTACACATGTGGAACCACTATTGGACGCCTTTTCCTTTATTTCCTTGAGAACACTTGCATGCTTGTATGGTCATCTAGATAGGCCACCTTTTTCTGCTACACTATCATGCTGGAATTGACTTAGGAGAAACCTTGTTTGTTTCTTTCTCCTTTCCGTTAGTCAGGTGGGTTTGCTCGGGTTTGAGCAGGGGTTTGGGATAGTGTAGCCGGGGCCTGGATTATGGATCATGGGTTTTGGCGGCGACCGCGGATATTGGGCGGTCGACCGGATGTCGGTTATAGGACATCGGTGATAGGGCATGATTATGGACTAGAGGGTTTTGTGGCAACCGCGGATAGTAGGCGGGTGGCCAGATGTCGGATGTGGGACATGTTTGTGATTGTGGGTTATTCCGGCGACCGCGGGTATTGGGCGGTTGACCGGAGGTCGGTTGTTAGTCCTGGTCGTGGATTGTGGGGTGTTGCGGCAATCGCGGATATTGGGCGATTGACCGGATGGTTACTCTTGCATCTGATTGGGAATCAGTTTTCTTTTAGTGGAAGGTTGTGTTCCACTGGGGCTTTATAGTTGTGATCCAATCCTGCTTTTATCACCGGCGCGGTTATTGCCCGATGATGCTTTTATTTCACCGGCGCGGTTATTGCCCGGTGATGCTTTACTCGTGTGGGTGTTTTTGTAAACCTCTCATTTGGGATTTATCACTAGGCCTGTTAGAATGCTCTCGATTTTGCTGTTAGTAAATCTGTGGAATGGACCTAGCATGCTTGTATGAAGTCCTGGTTTCTTTGTTGATAATCGCATTGCTAGAAGACTACAAGTTAATTAATGGTGAGTCCATGCTTTAAACATGTAGTAGAATTACTTGGAATTTATGCTAAATCCCTGTCTTGTTGATTGATTAAATGAAAGGCTGAGGTATGTGGTTAGGGTACTTAAGATGGTTCAACAAGTTAATGACTTTTGCATGCTTGAATGGTCACCTAGATAGGCCACCTTCTTTTCTGCTACACTATCATACTGGAATTGACTTAGGAGAAACCATGTTGCATTCTTTCTTCAGTCACTTAAACATAGGGGATATTTTGCTCGGGTCAGAGCAGGGGCTGGGTTAGTGTAGTCAGATACTTGGGTTTCGGGGAGAGGGTTTTGGGCTTCCTTCGGGAGACGGTACTTTTCCTTATAGAGCTGAGTGCGCAATTTGCAGACTTGAGACCCTGGGACTCCTGTCCCATATCGGTGTTATGCGTAGGCTGGCATACCCGATTTGGCAGACATTGAGAACCCTATCCCTTATCGGTGCTATGCGTAGGCTGGCATACCCGATTTAGCCGACCCTGGGACTCCTGTCCCATATCGGTGTTATGCGTAGGCTGGCATACCCGATTTGGCAGACATTGAGAACCCTATCCCTTATCGGTGCTATGCGTGGGCTGGCATACCCGATTTAGCAGACCTTGAGACTCCTGTCCCATATCGGTGTTATGCGTAGGCTGGCATACCCGATTTGGCAGACATTGAGACTCCTATCCCACACCGGTGTTATGCGTAGGCTGGCATACCCGATGTGGCAGGCTTCGACTTTCTGATGCATACATTTAGCTATCTTTAGCTGGGCAGGTAGAGGCATTGTAGTGGTAGATTTCCCTTTTGGTAGCGGTTTCATTTCTTACCACTCTTCTTTATTCTTTTAGCCTCTGGTAGACCTAGTGGGTGTGTCTGAGTTTGAGGATTTACCCACTAGGGGAGGCTACTGGTTTACTAGTAGTTCTCACCCCCATTCTTCTTTCCTCTTTTGCTTCTTCCTTGTTTTGCAGTGCCTTCTGCGGGTGCTGCTGGGCTTTCAGCGGCGGGTCGAGGAGAGAGGACGGCTGAGTAGATAGATCTCGAGGCAGGATGAGCGTGTTAGCTGGACTGTTGGTGTACCCAGGTTTTCCTCAGACGGTTGTACTCTTTCATTTGGGACTGGCTTTTGCCAGCAGGTTGTATTTATTTTGGTGAGCTGGGAGAGACAGATGTATCATTTATACAAATGTATTGTATTTTATTTCCAGCTTCAGTCTGAGATGTATTAGTTTTAGTTCAGCTCTGTTTTTATTGCTCTTTTATTGTTATCTCTTATATCTGAGCAGGCTTGGCGCTTCGTGTACACGGGAAATACCGTGTGCACGGCGGATCTGTAGACGGGCCCGGGTTCTGGTTTACACCCGGGGCGTGACAGATTAGGTGGTATCAGAGCTTAGGGATAGGTCATTTGGGACTTAGGAAACCCTAGGCTTTTCGGCGGACCCTAGGATGTTTGTGCGTGAGAGACGCGACATTTTGCGAAAGTCGGTGATTTATTTGTTTGACTCTTCATGTGAGTGAAGAGGGATCGACATATCCTATTTTTGTGGGACAGTTATGTTGGCTGCAGACAACATAAAGTTACAAAAATAGAGGGATGTCTTTGACTTTCGCTAGATCGGGTCGAGTGTTTGGGGTGTGCTGATTTGCGGTTTTGTCGTGGTGAGCGGTGTCTCCCCGACGTTGGGCCCTGACCCGGGTGCACCTTGGTGCGGTAGTTGGGTCAGAGCTGGTTGTTTCGGGCCGGATACCCAGATTGGAGTCTGAGAGCTCCGGACACGAAGGGTAGGTGTGTTGGAGGCAGATCAGCGGAGCGGTGACACAGTTGTCGGGTCAGCGCAGTGGCACAGTTGTCGGAGTGGTGACACAGTTGTCGGGTCAGCGCAGTGGCACAGTTGTCGGAGTGGTGACACAGTTGTCGGGTCAGCGCAGTGACACAGTTGTCGGAGCGGTG
>CM055066.1:11352041-11397505 GCA_029204045.2 Tillandsia leiboldiana
ACACAGTTGTCGGATCAGCGCAGTGGCACAGTTGTCGGAGTGGTGACACAGTTGTCGGATCAGCGCAGTGGCACAGTTGTCGGAGTGGTGACACAGTTGTCGGGTCAGCGCAGTGACACAGTTGTCGGAGCGGTGACACAGTTGTCGGATCAGCGCAGTGGCACAGTTGTCGGAGTGGTGACACAGTTGTCGGATCAGCGCAGTGGCACAGTTGTCGGAGTGGTGACACAGTTGTCGGGTCAGCGCAGTGGCACAGTTGTCGGAGCGGTGACACAGTTGTCGGATCAGCGCAGTGGCACAGTTGTCGGAGCGGTGACACAGTTGTCGGGTCAGCGCAGTGGCACAGTTGTCGGAGTGGTGACACAGTTGTCGGGTCAGCGCAGTGGCACAGTTGTCGGAGCGGTGACACAGTTGTCGGATCAGCGCAGTGGCACAATGGTCGGAGTAGCGAGTAGCCCCCTCCGTGCCGACGTTTAGCGTTGGGGCACCGAGGTAGGGTGGACAGTTGACAGCGGGTAAGCTGTGGGATTGCTTTGATCAAGCGAGCCAGTTTTGGCGGATGAGTCATTCCGATTTGTGGGATTGAGTATGGAGCCCTTGGAGGCAGGGTCTTGTTCGGTGGGGGATAGAGAGTACTTGAAGGTCTTTATGGCAAGAGTTAACGCAGTTGCTGAACTGCACGCTCCATGTATAGAGGGACGGGGCGCATAGGATGTGAGTGTCTGAGAGTGGATTGTGCCAGGATACCTAGTAACTCATTGGGTCCCTCCAGTACGGATTTAGGACGCCTCATTGGAGTAGGCGCCGGGTGTGGAGCGTGGTATTGTAGCTCCTTTGGATTGGGATCTACCGCCTGAGGCGAGTTCTGATTGAGGCGCTTGGCGCCGGGTGATGGAGGACAGATCAGTCAGTGGAGGCATTCCCGATTTCTTTTTCCAGGATAGTGGATTTCTGAGACTGTCGGAGCACATGTGTTACACCGGTCGGTGTGGTGGTCATTTGTTGGGTTGGCGGGTTCGGTTTTCTTTCGCGGCGGTTGATTATGCCGCAAGGACAGTTTTCTTGGGGAGCCAAGCCCGGAGGTGTTGGTGTACTTGGGTTGCTTGAGGGTTATCTTCGCCCCTATAGTTTTGACTTCGGGAGCGAGGCGGATGTTTCGCGGTGGATGAGTAGACTTTTGGCTGTGTGTTGATGCCGGAGAGTTGGGGAATTGTTTTCACACCCCGACGGTTTAGAGACTTGAGAGCAGAGGCTACGGGATTAGTTGGGGGACTTATATCGGATGCCTCGGGAGTACAGAGGTACTTGGATCGAGCTGGTGTGCCGATGGACTTGTGGCTGGATTATCTGAGACCCTGGGAGGAGCGGATGCTTGTACTGATGCAGACTACCTGGTAGCTCGAGCGGTTAGCCCAGCTGTACTTGGATGAGGTGGTGCGGTTTTTCTGAAATGCCCGCCTCTATTTTTGTTCTAGTTAGAGACCCGAGGGTTGTATCGCGTCTCTGGAGGAGGTATTAGACAGCCTTGGGAGCTCGAGCGCTGGATGATTGGATATTTACCCCCTCTATTTGGTTGAGGTTTCGGGTTGAGGACTGGTTTTAGTTTCGAGGACGAAACTTTCTTTTAGTGGGGGAGGATGTGATGACCTGGATCTCTGCAGAGCTGTGGTGGAGTCATTGGTGACATCTAGGGAGTCTGTACTGTGTGTTGGAGGTGTTGGGCACCAATTGGAGACAAGTGGCGGACTTCGGGCTTAATGGATCACGTGGGTGATCAATGGACTCCGTCGGATTGTTAGAAGTGGTTTCTCGCGAAGCGGATATTAAAAATGGACTCAGCGCGAAGTTTGGACCAAGGATTATCTTTCCGGATGCCTTCGGCAAATTTTGGAGTTGGAATTTGGCGAAATGGACATCAAATTCGGATTCAGCGCGCGGAAAACGGTTAAAACGGACTACCCATTAGTGATTTTTGAGCATCGGACACTGTTCACGCCGGAACAGTGTTTCCGGCGCGGCGGCAGCGGCGGAGCAGCCGCAGGAGGCGCGGCGGACGGAGGCGCGGGCCGCCCGGTCCACGCGGCAGGCGTGCACCGGTGGCTGGACGCGTGGCGGCTCGGGAGTGGGCCGGTCCGCGGGGCGCGGTCTACAGAGAGAGTGCGGGGCGCACGGTGGACCGGGGTGGACACGTGGCTTCTTTGGATTGGTCGGTTTTGTGGACTTGGTCTACGGAGCAGGCGGGCGTGGTGCATGGACCGGCGGGACACGTGGCGCTTCGTGGTTGGCGGGCTCATGCAGGCTGGGTCCACGGAGGTGCACCGGGTGCCTCGGAACAGTGCGTGGCAGGCGGGCGCAGGCGGCGGCGCAGGCGCACGTGGGCGCGTTGACGCGGGGTTCCCGCGCGTGGGCCGCCACGTGTCGAGCTCCGCGTGGGCCACGCGGCGGGGCGTGAGCGGGGGGTTCCGCTGTAGCCTGTTGAGGGGGCGACGTGGAGCCCTGGGAAACTTCCGGGCGCGCACAGTGTTGGGCCGGGCCCAACACTGTAGCCGCCCGAAAGTTGGAAGCGCCCGGAAATCCGGACATTTTGGGTATTATGTGATTTGTTTCCAGCAATGTATTTAAAGGCTGAGTTCAACTGAAGAGAGCTTCTTCCCTGTTCACCCTTTCACTGTGCAACCTTCACAAGAAATGCTCCTCTCCCTGTGGCGGATCAATCTGCAGAGTTCCAGATTTTTCAGCAGCACGCATCCCGAGGTTACCATTTTTACGGCGCGGCGCGACGCTCGTTCGTTGGTGGTCTTCTTCGTCGCGTTTTGGTGCGAGGACTCCCCCGGCTTACCCCGAGCACCTTTTTCTGTGATTCTTGCGCCGTTGGCTTCACGACAGGTAGGGCTATGTTTCCCATGTTTACTGATTTTTCCCATTCCGAGCTTTTCATGGGTTTTTCGGATCATCTTGTGACCTCATTTTCTGGGCGGAGTTTTGGGACAGCGGTGTGGTATTTTGGCGATATCTTCGCGCACAGGCATCGGATTGGGGCGATTCAAGAGGCGATTTGCATCTACACATCACGAGGAATATGGCCAAATTTTCTTGGAATTTTCTGAATATTTTTCGAAGGTGAGAAATATCTGTGAACAGTAGTGATTGCTACAGTTTTTGAGAGTAGTTTAATTCGGGGTGGTTCCCTTGTCGGAATTGTTTCTCAGTGTAGGAAGCTCGGAATTGAGCGTGCAGGTACTCGTTTCGACGGGTTCGTCGCGAGGATCGTGAGAGTATTTTTCTTGGAATTTTCTGGGCACTTCTCGCAGGTAAAAACAGGGCATCTTTGGGACTGAATTCTGGACAGCTTGTAGGGGGACTTGTGTGCTTATTTGTGTGTATGTTTTGGGGTAATTTTGTACAGCGATCGCGGCGGCTGATTGGTTTGGGCGAGAGCACTTCTTGGACTTGGAATTAGCGATCGAGGTGGGTGGTTGTTGCTTACCTCTATTCTGACATGCTCACTAGGAATGTTAGAGCGACCCCTCTATTTGGACATGCATGCTTAGGTGATATAATATTATGAGCCTTTCATGTGGGAATTACTGTTGTGGATATCTGATAGTGGTTGGGATTTATACATGTTGGTATGATGGAATGTTAGCGTTTAACCTTGCATGTGGATTGGATTGTTTATTTTGGACTTTGTGATTATCCTGTTAGTGTTGGTACTATTTTATGGATATTATGACATGCATAGGTGGATAGTAGTGCTTTAATCTGGAACATGGATGATAGACATGTGTGGTTGGATATTGTTTTAGCATGATGGTTATATCTGTGCGGGTCTATTAATTGTTACACATGTGGAACCACTATTGGACGCCTTTTCCTTTATTTCCTTGAGAACACTTGCATGCTTGTATGGTCATCTAGATAGGCCACCTTTTTCTGCTACACTATCATGCTGGAATTGACTTAGGAGAAACCTTGTTTGTTTCTTTCTCCTTTCCGTTAGTCAGGTGGGTTTGCTCGGGTTTGAGCAGGGGTTTGGGATAGTGTAGCCGGGGCCTGGATTATGGATCATGGGTTTTGGCGGCGACCGCGGATATTGGGCGGTCGACCGGATGTCGGTTATAGGACATCGGTGATAGGGCATGATTATGGACTAGAGGGTTTTGTGGCAACCGCGGATAGTAGGCGGGTGGCCAGATGTCGGATGTGGGACATGTTTGTGATTGTGGGTTATTCCGGCGACCGCGGGTATTGGGCGGTTGACCGGAGGTCGGTTGTTAGTCCTGGTCGTGGATTGTGGGGTGTTGCGGCAATCGCGGATATTGGGCGATTGACCGGATGGTTACTCTTGCATCTGATTGGGAATCAGTTTTCTTTTAGTGGAAGGTTGTGTTCCACTGGGGCTTTATAGTTGTGATCCAATCCTGCTTTTATCACCGGCGCGGTTATTGCCCGATGATGCTTTTATTTCACCGGCGCGGTTATTGCCCGGTGATGCTTTACTCGTGTGGGTGTTTTTGTAAACCTCTCATTTGGGATTTATCACTAGGCCTGTTAGAATGCTCTCGATTTTGCTGTTAGTAAATCTGTGGAATGGACCTAGCATGCTTGTATGAAGTCCTGGTTTCTTTGTTGATAATCGCATTGCTAGAAGACTACAAGTTAATTAATGGTGAGTCCATGCTTTAAACATGTAGTAGAATTACTTGGAATTTATGCTAAATCCCTGTCTTGTTGATTGATTAAATGAAAGGCTGAGGTATGTGGTTAGGGTACTTAAGATGGTTCAACAAGTTAATGACTTTTGCATGCTTGAATGGTCACCTAGATAGGCCACCTTCTTTTCTGCTACACTATCATACTGGAATTGACTTAGGAGAAACCATGTTGCATTCTTTCTTCAGTCACTTAAACATAGGGGATATTTTGCTCGGGTCAGAGCAGGGGCTGGGTTAGTGTAGTCAGATACTTGGGTTTCGGGGAGAGGGTTTTGGGCTTCCTTCGGGAGACGGTACTTTTCCTTATAGAGCTGAGTGCGCAATTTGCAGACTTGAGACCCTGGGACTCCTGTCCCATATCGGTGTTATGCGTAGGCTGGCATACCCGATTTGGCAGACATTGAGAACCCTATCCCTTATCGGTGCTATGCGTAGGCTGGCATACCCGATTTAGCCGACCCTGGGACTCCTGTCCCATATCGGTGTTATGCGTAGGCTGGCATACCCGATTTGGCAGACATTGAGAACCCTATCCCTTATCGGTGCTATGCGTGGGCTGGCATACCCGATTTAGCAGACCTTGAGACTCCTGTCCCATATCGGTGTTATGCGTAGGCTGGCATACCCGATTTGGCAGACATTGAGACTCCTATCCCACACCGGTGTTATGCGTAGGCTGGCATACCCGATGTGGCAGGCTTCGACTTTCTGATGCATACATTTAGCTATCTTTAGCTGGGCAGGTAGAGGCATTGTAGTGGTAGATTTCCCTTTTGGTAGCGGTTTCATTTCTTACCACTCTTCTTTATTCTTTTAGCCTCTGGTAGACCTAGTGGGTGTGTCTGAGTTTGAGGATTTACCCACTAGGGGAGGCTACTGGTTTACTAGTAGTTCTCACCCCCATTCTTCTTTCCTCTTTTGCTTCTTCCTTGTTTTGCAGTGCCTTCTGCGGGTGCTGCTGGGCTTTCAGCGGCGGGTCGAGGAGAGAGGACGGCTGAGTAGATAGATCTCGAGGCAGGATGAGCGTGTTAGCTGGACTGTTGGTGTACCCAGGTTTTCCTCAGACGGTTGTACTCTTTCATTTGGGACTGGTTTTTGCCAGCAGGTTGTATTTATTTTGGTGAGCTGGGAGAGACAGATGTATCATTTATACAAATGTATTGTATTTTATTTCCAGCTTCAGTCTGAGATGTATTAGTTTTAGTTCAGCTCTGTTTTTATTGCTCTTTTATTGTTATCTCTTATATCTGAGCAGGCTTGGCGCTTCGTGTACACGGGAAATACCGTGTGCACGGCGGATCTGTAGACGGGCCCGGGTTCTGGTTTACACCCGGGGCGTCACAGTTATATTAAATATGCATCGTTTGATTTATCATGATTTATGATCATGCATTTGAACCCCTTCATGTGTAGAAAAATTCATACTCTATGTAGTAGAGGTAAACATTGTAGGTGCATGGGCACTTTGAGGGGGGATTGAATAGAAATTTTCGTGAACTTAAGCTTTTGGATACGAATAGAGAATAACTATACATGTTATAGAATTATTGAGGTATGTTATGCATATGATCATGTGTAACTGGACATTTTGACATTAGGGCCATCTAGTGTTGTGAGATACAAGTAGAAAACTTCTAAACTTGTACAATCAAGATGAAATAGTCAGATTCCATGTTTGAGACATGAGGACAACTTGTAAATGTTTTACTCTTTCATTATGCAAGATAATGTTAATATTGTATATGAAACATTGACACTTGAGATACTATACCCCGACCTAAAGGTCGATGATGCTATTCCGTGTTTTAGACACGATGACTTACTATTCCGTGTTTCAGACACGATGATCGAGACTTGCTTGCTTGCCGTTTGTGCTCATTCGCACATGCTTGGTAGGGTCGCTCCCTCCAAGCCGGCACTCCGGAGTTGGCCATTTGCGACATTATGATCGCCGTGCGGGATTGGGTGCCGATTGGGACGCCGTTGGTTTGGCATAGCTCCTTGGGGGGTGCCACCACGGGACCATGAGGCGTGGCTCAAGCTTAGACTCAAAGAAAGTCTTCAAGAGAAAAGGATTAAGTTAACCAAACTTAACATTGAATATCACAAAGATGATACATTAATGGTAGTTGGACATACATGATAGATTCATATCATCATCACCTTGTACATGAGCATAGAGGCATGATAGTAGTAGAGTACTTTACTTTACTTCAGTTGTTTATTTTCTGCATTTCATTTCAGCAGTTTACTATCTTATGCCTCAGTTGACCTAGTGGTGTATTTCGCTTCTCTCGGCGGCTTACCCACTGGGAACTATTGTTTAATAGTTCTCACCCCATTTGGGTTGTTGTTTTGCAGAGCCATCCGCAGCGGGAGGGGCTCGGGACCGTGGCAAGGGGTTATCGCATAGTTAGCTAATCCCCGTCGCACCACTCGAGGTGGTTACGGGGCACCTTTTCTTTTGTTTTTCTTGGAGAGGTGTCAGTGTATTTTGGCATAGAAACCACCCATGTATTTTGATAAGTTGTATTTGAAGGGACCAAATTTGTATATTGGATTTTAACTTCTTGTATGTTAGTTGTTATCTACTTTCCTCTTTGATGTATAGATTAGTTCTGTTGTGCTCTGATTACTAGTAGGATGTGTATATTGCTTCCTTTCCGGTTGGTTGTTGTAGACGCCTTGTGTGTACCAGGGGGTACCTTGTGCACACGGCGGGTCTGTGCACGTGCCGGGTAGGCTTACGCTGGGGCCTGGGGCGTGACAGGTAGAAGCTCGGGATGGAGTAAGAGAAGGAGAAGGGGATTCTCCGACAGGATCTAGGGCTTGCCTCAGAGGGAAATCCAACACTTAAAGCAAGTGGGAGGCTAGATGGGGCGCGAATCACAGAGCCCAGCCCAGGCTAAAGAGAGAGAGGGGACCCAGTACCACTCGGAGGCCCAAGGCCCAGGGCCTTTCCAGAGACAGCAAGGAAGCCCACCCAGCCACTTACCTTAGTAGCTAATTAAGTTGTAATCCTTTTGCTTAACTGATAGTATATCATTAGTAGGACTATATAATAAGCAAGATGTAACAGAATGGGGCATATATGGAAATTGTTATCCTTCTTCTTTCCCTTCCTCTCTTCTTCCTCCTCCCTCATCCTTCTTCTCTCACATCTCTTTCCTCCTAACTCTCTCTCTCTTACCTCAATTCTCCCAAGTTTAGCACCACACGAATTGGTAGAATTAGCCGATCGACCCATCTTACCTCAAGCGACAGTTTCCCACTTTCGATCCTTGAGGACAAGGATCATCTGAAGGAGAAGGAGTTTGTAACATCTGCACACACAAAGGGGGATAGAGAGTAGTAAGTAGGAGTAAGCATTAACCACAAGAGGATAAGGGCAGGGATCTTAGCTCTCCTTGGAGGGGAACAGAGGGCAGCGACCACGAGGAGCGAAGGAGACGGGCATGGTCAAGGGTAGAAGCTCGGGATGGAGTAAGAGAAAGAGAAGGGGATTCTCCGACAGAATCTAGGGCTTGCCTCAGAGGGAAATCCAACACTTAAAGCAAGTGGGAGGCTAGATGGGGCGCGAATCACAGAGCCCAGCCCAGGCTAAAGAGAGAGAGGGGACCCAGTACCACTCGGAGGCCCAAGGCCCAGGGCCTTTCCAGAGACAGCAAGGAAGCCCACCCAGCCACTTACCTTAGTAGCTAATTAAGTTGTAATCCTTTTGCTTAACTGATAGTATATCATTAGTAGGACTATATAATAAGCAAGATGTAACAGAATGGGGCATATATGGAAATTGTTATCCTTCTTCTTTCCCTTCCTCTCTTCTTCCTCCTCCCTCATCCTTCTTCTCTCACATCTCTTCCCTCCTAACTCTCTCTCTCTTACCTCAATTCTCCCAAGTTTAGCACCACACGAATTGGTAGAATTAGCCGATCGACCCATCTTACCTCAAGCGACAGTTTTCCACTTTCGATCCTTGAGGACAAGGATCATCTGAAGGAGAAGGAGTTTGTAACATCTGCACACACAAAGGGGGATAGAGAGTAGTAAGTAGGAGTAAGCATTAACCACAAGAGGATAAGGGCAGGGATCTTAGCTCTCCTTGGAGGGGAACAGAGGGCAGCGACCACGAGGAGCGAAGGAGACGGACATGGTCAAGGGTAGAAGCTCGGGATGGAGTAAGAGAAGGAGAAGGGGATTCTCCGACAGGATCTAGGGCTTGCCTCAGAGGGAAATCCAACACTTAAAGCAAGTGGGAGGCTAGATGGGGCGCGAATCACAGAGCCCAGCCTAGGCTAAAGAGAGAGAGGGGACCCAGTACCACTCGGAGGCCCAAGGCCCAGGGCCTTTCCAGAGACAGCAAGGAAGCCCACCCAGCCACTTACCTTAGTAGCTAATTAAGTTGTAATCCTTTTGCTTAACTGATAGTATATCATTAGTAGGACTATATAATAAGCAAGATGTAACAGAATGGGGCATATATGGAAATTGTTATCCTTCTTCTTTCCCTTCCTCTCTTCTTCCTCCTCCCTCATCCTTCTTCTCTCACATCTCTTCCCTCCTAACTCTCTCTCTCTTACCTCAATTCTCCCAAGTTTAGCACCACACGAATTGGTAGAATTAGCCGATCGACCCATCATTCCCGTTGCCATCCTCATCTCAGAGAAAACTCATCATCGATGGGTTGCAACGGGTCAGGTTGATAACAGTTCACCTGAAAGCGGTGAAAAGGATCATCCGGTACATCAAAGGAACGCTAAATTTCGGAATTTGGTATCCTATGGGAACAACTCTTGACATAATAGGATACTGAGACGCCGATTGGGCTGGATTTGTGGATGATCGGAAAAGTACGAGTGGTGCATGTTTTTATCTTGGCCATTGTCTTGTTGCATGGCATAGTAAAAAGCAAAACTGCATTGCACTCTCGACTGCCGAAGCGGAATATATTTTAGTGGGTAGTTGTTCAACTCAATTGATCTGGATGAAAAGCGTATTGAGCGACTTCCGAATTTCTTCGGCTTCGGTAACTATTCTTTGTGACAACACTAGTGCTATAAATATTTCTAAAAACCCTGTGTTGCACTCAAGAACAAAACACATTGAACTTAGATATCATTTTCTAAGAGAGCTAGTTAAATCAAGTATTCTTCAAATTTCTTATGTTTCAACTGAAGATCAATTAGCTGATATTTTAACAAAACCTTTCAATCAAAAACGTTTTATTCATTTACGTAAAGCAATTGGAATGCTTTCTTGAAACAACCTCTTTTTGAAACCATTGCTTAGGTTAGGTTTTGTTTTGTGTTTTTGTTCGTTATCTATGCTTGTACATAGAACATTATTTGAGCATTAGTATAATTGACTTTACTTGCATCCTTTTATGTTTTAAGAAATTTATTATGGTTTGGATATCATGATAATTCATTTGATGCAATGATCATTTATATCAATTAGTTCATTTTTAATTGATCAAAGTCAATTTCTCTCTCAAATGATCTCTTGATATAGTTTTTATCATATTTGAAAATTAAGTTAAGTATGAATACGAGATCAATTTTTGGTTGAATACTTTATATCTTAAATAATTAATAGCCAATTGAGGGGGAGTTTATTAAAGTTTTATGCTCAAAAGATGGGGAAAGAGTTACATCCCAATGAGGAGTGTGAAAACTACCACCACATGAAGGAAAGAGCTACCACCTCGGTCGTCCGAGTACTGTGTGCAGCTACCACATGTATACAAAGCATGGTTTTTCTTGATAATTAGATAAAATGCTTTTTGGTATACTTGACTCTGTCGAATTCCAAGGTTGGTATAAGGTGGGATTTTTATTAAAAGATGCTCAAAGAGCCACTCCCTACAATAAATTGACTAGATATATTATCTAACTTAATTGCGATTTCAAACATCTATCGATCTTTATGTTTCATTTTCTTTACTAAATTAATGATTTGATAAACGCATTACTCATTAGATCGTGATTGATGTTTTGAACTTGTTCAACTTTAAAGGATTTAATAGTTATAAATTTTCGTTTCATTATTTGGATATTTTTATAGATTTAGCATAATCTATTTCTTTTAATATGAAACGATGATTTTTGTTTAAAGTTGATATACAAAAATGCTTACATACTTTTTCTGGAATTTCTGGAATTTTTGTAAATTTTTCTGAAGAAAAAGTTGAAGCCGATCCGGACTGGAATTTCTGATCCGGATCCCGAACGCAGAAACTGTCTGCGGGTAGCCGATCCGGACTGGATTCTTGAGCCGATCCGGACCGCGGCTAGGTTTTATAAGAAACGAAAGGGTATTGATTTCTTTTTACCACAAGCTTTTGTTTCTAAGTCTCCAGAGCTTCTCTCTCTAGAAAACAACTGATTTGGAGCCTTTCAAACTCAAGTTCTTCCGATTCAAGTAAGTTTTTATGATCAAAACTCGGGTTATTCACTGTTTTTGTTATGTTCTTCCAAAACGTGAGGAATTTCATGTATCTTTTTCGATTTTGAATGGTTTTTGGTCAAATTTCTTTTGAAATAAGAACTCTGAGTAGATTAGTTTTGTTTATATGCCTTGTATTCTCTTGATTAACGGATTTTTGAGGTTCGATTTCAAAAATTTCGGTTTTAGGGCATATAATGAGAATTTTTTAAAATCATGGAATTGTTCTCTTTTTAAAATTCTTTTTGCAAAACTAACTTGATTCCTAGTCTCTGTACATGATAATGATTGTTTGGGTATAATTTTTCAAATTTTTAAAAATTAAATAATTTTTCGTGTTCTTGAGTTCTTGCTCGCAGGTTCTTCATTTTCTGACATACTAGTCAAGATGGTTTTTGCATGGATTCTAGTACTCATTGTAGCAATGGTGCACACTCGAGCGACGAACAAGCTCAAGAGAGCAAAGAAAACTCAGGACAAGGGTGAGTATGTCCCTGTGGACAACTCAGACACGGAATCTGACACAGAATCAGTCGATTGGGACGAGCTTTTGGAAGAAGGCACAGCACATGCTACGTCAACTGTCTCAAAGGGGAAAGCCCCTGCAGCAACTTCAAAGGCGAAGACACCGCCAACCGCCTCAGAGAAAGGGAGAGCCCCAATGGAACCAACATCAATTTCAATGAAAGGAAAAAGTGTAGCTTGACGAATGGGACGAGCACGAGGGATTGAGATTGAAAAACCAATAGCACATGATTCACCACCTCCAGAGAAACACGTGCCTATTAATACAGATCGACTGAAAGTGTTTGAGAGTCGAGAGTGTATTTGCGAACGACACGTTAATATTGGAGCTCTTCGAGATCGTTCTCTAGCTTTTGGAAATCTGATTAAACAAGCCAATCTCTCTCAAGTTTGCAAATTTCCTGAAACGCTTGGATACTGTTTGCATCTGGTACGGACCTTCTACACAAATGTACTGCAGCTTCAAGAGCATGAAGACGGTCCAATGGAGTTTTATACGACGGTCCGAGGGACAAGACTCAAAATAACTCCACATCTAATTGGAGAAGTCCTAGGGATGAAATCCAGCATGACGGGGACCAATTACTTGAAAGGGAAAAGTTTAACAAACTTGTTGTGGCGAACTGTTGTGAATGGAATATGCATGGCAGAGACTCAGTCAACTGGAAATTCTGTTTACTCTAAAGAACTTCGACCTGAGTACCGGTTTCTCAATTTCATCATATGCTACAATATTCTTCCAAACATGCAGACGAAAGTCCTACGATGGGATCGCATGCTTTTCTTATATTTGTTAGGACATTCGTCAGAGGCAGTAGGGTTGAACATCAATATCCCATATATCATTTGGTATAGGATTGCACGGTATGTTGAACATCCTCATCCAACGGAAAGACTTCCGTTCCCATTAATCATAATGAGAATCTTAAGGAAATTCAAGGTTGATACTAGCTCTTCAAGTTATCAACACAGTTTAGGTATGATTAATGATTCGACTGTCGTAAAGTCTTTGCCAAAACTGCCTCATGACACCCCGACTCCTCCGCGTAGCAAGAAACCCTCAGTCGCTACTTCAGCAACACCCTCAAAGCAAGTACCTGTGTCAGATGATGAAGCCTCTGTGACTTCTATTTACAAAGAGCAACAACGACTATCTTTTGAACAAAAGCAGATCGCAAAAGAACAGAAACGGATCTCTGAGGAGCTAGAAATAATTACTGCAACTCAAATCACTCTAACGAAGAAATTTACTTCGATGAAGAAGTTGGTGAAAAAGATGTTTACGAAGATGGGATGTAGTAGCTCTGAAGATTCAGAGTCTGACAATTGAAAAATTGTTAATCTTTGTTTTGCAGGTTTCTTAGTTTTAGTTCTTACTCTTTTTGAACTTTTTCACTCCCTTTAATTTGTATAATTTTGGCTAACTTCAGTGACAAAAATGGGGAGAAAGATATGAACAGATATGAACAAACAATGGTTTGTGAGAACTTTGGACTATTCAAACTAGGAAGGTAAGTATGACAACAACTTTTGCTTTGTATTGTGAATGAATGCATGCCTCAGCTAACTATTTGTCTAACTATTTGGGCATGTAATATCACTAACAAGTTGTTTGATGACTAACATACTTATGACATTTGGAATGTATTGCTTAGAATATATGTCTATCTCTGATTGGCATTCTAATACATATCTGCTTTTATAAATGTCATGGTGAGAATAAACTTTATCTCTCTGGTTGGTTTTTGAATGTTAAATTCTTGAGGTATCTAACGATTTCTTTTGTCAAAAATTATTTCTTTTGCAGAGAGTGAAAACGTCTAAGTCTAGAGTCTGTTTTAGGAGTTTATCTCATGTATTTATTTGGATCTTAATTGTAAGTTTTTGTTGTATGGTGATAACAACAAAAATATCTTTTTGAATTTTTTAAGTGGATTTTTGTTTTGTCACGAAACCGCCAAAGGGGGAGATTGTTAAGGATTTTATCTTGGCGTATTTTGTGAAAGTGGTTAAGTCTTGAAGATTGAAGAAGAAGATGTTTGGATCGTATACCTCAATCTCAAGAAAGAAGAATTCAAAATGATCATGTACGTTTAACTAAATAATTTTAGTGATCCGAATACTTCTTATAGTGTAGAAACACTTGGATGGATTTTTAATTGCATAAAAATCAGAAAACTGGACTGTTATATGTTCAGGATCCGGATCAGGATACTTCAGTCCGGACCCCAAACATAGGTAGGTTCATGCGGAAATCCAGCCCGGACCATCCCTGGTTCAGTCCGGACCCCGAACGTGGATTCTGCAGAAATCGCATGAACAATCCGGATCGTGCTTCCTTCAGTCCGGACCCCGAACACGTTTTTTAGGAATTCTCTGAAAAACAGCGACAGTCCGGATCAAGCCAAATCCAGTCCGGACCGTCGTGCGGGAAAAAATCTGTTAAAGTCAGTTTTTTATTCTTATCCTCTTCCAAAGGTTTCTAACCTATAAATAAACCCTTTGATTCATCTTTTAGGGTAAATCCATTTAAGCCAAAAAAATCTAATGATCCGTATAATGGAAAATTTCATAATCCAAAATTAACGGAGATTTAGAGAAATCCACATATAGAGAAGAAAGGAAATAACTAGATCTATTCTATGTTTCTTCATCTATATTGATTAATTTGATTCTAGGTTTTCAAACTCAAATTTTGAGTAGAATCAAATTAATGAATACTTAGATGGTATTTCCGATCTATCTTTGATCTAAGTATTCGGCGAATTTTCACCACCAACAAAACAACGATTTTCCCAAAAATCGGCGCGTGGATTCGCGTGGCCTTGTGGACTCAAGGTGCTACTGCTCTCGTGGATTCGGAGCGAGGTATGTTCGTATAATCGATACGTACTACTTGGTGGAGACCGTGGATTCGGTTGGACATCGTGGATTCCACGTTGGACGCCGTGGATTCGGCGTTGGACGCAAATTGTGGATTCGAGGCGCGTTGCGGAGCGAGCGGAGAAGATCAACTCGGAGCGTATGGAAAAAGGTTGAGTCGTGTGTGAGTATGGTATATCACCTTTGTACGTGTTTAATCTTAGTTGATTTCACCGTGTGATCGGTCCCGTGGTTTTTTACTCCTGGTTTGGAGTTTTCCATGTAAAATCTCTGTGTGTTATTTACTTTTCTGCATTGGGTTTTTATTACGCAAAGATTTTTGAGTGTTTATTGTTTACACCTATTCACCCCCCTCTAGGTGTTTTTTCCCCTGTTCAGATCCATATAATTATAACCCAACACATTATACACCTTATACCATTCATCCTGGTGGGACTAAGATGTATAAGGACCTCAAGGCACATTTTTGGTGGAGTGGTATAAAGAGAGACATTGGGAGATTTGTGGCTCACTGCTTAACTTGTCAACAAGTAAAGGCTGAGCATCGTGTACCTGCTGGCAAGTTGTAGAGTCTCCCAATTTCAGAATGGAAATGGGATCATATCACTATGGATTTTGTCACTGGATTGCCGAGAGCACAGACTGGACTGATGCGATCTGGGTAGTCGTGGATAGACTCACCAAGTCCGCTCACTTTCTACCGGTGCAGGTGACTTGGCCTTTGGAGCGACTGGCACAGTTGTACTTAGCTGTGGTGGTGAGGTTGCACGGTGTACCCGTCTCCATTGTATCAGATAGAGACCCGAGATTTGTCTCGCATTTCTGGAGGAGTTTATAGACAGCCTTGGGGACACAGCTCCGATTTAGAACAGCATTCCACCCACAGACCGATGGACAGTCTGAGCGCACCATACAGACCCTCGAGGATATGTTGAGAGCGTGCGTCCTGGATTTTGGAGGAGAGTGGTACCGACACTTGGGATTAGTTGAGTTTGCGTACAACAAGAACTATTAAGCGAGCATTCAGATGGCTTCGTTTGAAGCGTTGTATGGACGCAAGTGTCGGTCACCCCCATATTGGAGTGACGTGGGTGAGAAGAAGACTTTAGGTCCGATCTACTATCAGAGGCAGAGGAAAAAGTCAGATTGATATGACGACATCTTGAGACCACCCAGAGTCGACAGAGGAGTTATGCTGATACCCGACGGCGAGACTTAGAGTTTCAGGTTGGTGATCATGTCTTCTAGAAAGTCTCGCCTTCGAAGGGGGTCCGAAGATTTGGAGTTCGAGGGAAGCTTAGTCCCCAGTTTATTGGACCCTTTGAGGTATTGGAGAGGGTTGGCCCTGTTGCTTATCGAGTAGCTCTTCCTCCACGCCTGGCTGGAGTTCATGATGTGTTTCACGTCTTTGCTCTGAGGAAGTATGTATTTGATCCCGCGCATGTGATTGACTTCACCCCACTGGAGATTGGGGAGGACCTTGGGTACGAGGAGCGCCCATTGCGGATTCTGGCTCGCGAGGTGAGAGAATTGCGCAATCGGGTGATACCTTATGTGAAGATTTTATGGAGCAACCACGAAGAGCGGGAGGCCACTTGGGAGCTGGAGGAAGTGATGCGGGATACCTATCCTTTCTTGTTTGAGGCTTCTAGCTGAGGTATGTTTATCTTGTTTCCTAGTTTCGTGGACGAAACTTTTTTTTTAGTGGGGGAGGATGTGGGGCCCCAGAACCCCATGTAGCTTTTTTCCTTGAATCCACTGTGTAAAACACCTATTGATGGTGTGTCTGGCCCATAGTGCATCAAAGGGATGCCACAGATGGACCCTGTGAGGTATCTATAGCTGGATTGGCCTTCGGCTGCTTTTGTCGAATTTTAGAAAAGGTTTTGGGCCAAACAGAGGTTGGATTTGAATTCAGCGCGGAAAAACGCTTGAAAACGGCTATTTGCTTGTTTATTTCTGAGTCCAGATGCCAAAAAAGGACTCCTGGAAGTTTACAGTAGTTTTTGGTGCATGGGGATGACCGTAGACCTCCGAGGAGCCACGTGGCGTTGCCTGATTGGCCGGCACAGGCTTCGCGATCTATAGAGTTAGCGCGGGGTGCATGGACCGGAGCAGGTGGACGCGTGGCGTCTTCGCAGTGGGCGGCGCATGCGGCGCGGTCCACGGAACCCGCGCGTGTCCCGTGGACCAGGCGCTGGGACACGTGGCCGGCCACTATTGGCGGGCTCACGTGGGCGCGGTCCACGGTGGCCCAGGCGGGAGCCTCGGGACGCGTGCGCGCGTGGCGGCGGGGGCATGGGCGCGGCTGGCGTGTCTCATGACGGGACGCGTGGCGCCCCGCCATAGGAGGGCGCCACCTGCCCGTTTGACCTTTGGGGGGGGGGGGGGGGGGGGGACACGCGTCGCCTCCCCGGCCCGCTTGCACCACTGCCCCCTGTTCGGGGGACATGTGTCGCAAGCAGGTGATTCTGGGCTCCCTTGTTGCAGGCTTTTGGGTGCGGATTTTGGCGCCCGAAATATTCGGGCGCCCGAAAACCCGAACCCGTATGCCCCTTTTGGGCTGGGCCTATAAATAGGCCCCTTAGGCCTCATTTCGTGATTTTTCTGGAGCTTTTCACAGGGAGAGTTCTATAAAGTTTTTGTTCACCCTTTTGTTCTACACTTTGTGGTGGAGTTCCAAAATTTTTGAAGGCACGTACTTTGAGGTTTACTGTTTCTCAGCGCGTCGCGACGCTCCTTCTTCGGCGACCCTTTTTGTCGCTTTTCGGTGCGAGGACTCCCCCGGCCTACTCCGACCATCGTTTTTGACGATTCAGGTATGGGCAATGGCTGTAGTTTCCACCGCCGGGCGCTGGTGTTCAGCCTTCACTTGTTGGCATACCAAACAATATGCCACAAATTTCGTCACGTCCCCCTCCAATTTAAGCCACCCGAAGGTCTGCCGAGATCTTTATACATCTTCGTACCACCGGGATGCGCAGCGTAGGGAGCACTATTCGCTTGTGTCAAAATTTCTTTCCTTATTTCCGGTACGTCGGGCACACAGAATCGTCCCCGGAACCTCATTGCGTTAACCGTGCCAATCGTAAAATCACCCCCCCCCCCCCCCCCCCCCCCCCCCCCCCCCGTTCCGAAGACATTCTGTCGCGCACAAGTTGCAATTGTATGTCCGTTGTCTAGCCTTCCAAGATCCTCTCGATCAAAGTAGGCTTAACTACTAAGGACAGGAGTTGCGTAACCGTACCCGCCGGCACTACCTCCAGTCTCAATTGCGAAAACTCCGCAATTAGACGATTCTGTTGGGTAAAGGTGCTCATCGTTGTTTCCCCCATCTGCCCCTTCCGGCTCAAGGCGTCGGCCACCACATTTGCCTTTTCGGGGTGGTAATAGATAGACAAATCGTAATCTTTCAGTAGCTCCAGTCACCGCCTTTGCTGTAAATTCAACTCCTTTTGTGTGAATAAGTACTTAAGGCTCTGGTGATCGGAAAACACATTGCAGTGTTCCCCGTAAAGATAGTGCCTCCAGAGTTTTAGAGCAAGCACGACTGCTGCGAGCCCCAAGTCGTGCGTAGGGTAGTTCTGCTCGTATTCCTTGAGCCGCCATGATGCGTAGGCTATGACCTTCCCTTGTTGCATTAGTACGCTTCCAAGTCCGCTCCGTGATGCGTCGCAATAAATCTCATAGTCCTCTCCGGACTTCGGCAGTGTGAGCACTGGCGCCAGTGTTAGTCTGTCCTTGAGTTCCTCAAAGCTTTCCTGGCATTGAGCCGTCCAGATGAATTTCTCCCCTTTTCGGGTTAATCAATTTAGGGGAGTGGCCATCTTTGAGAAGCCTTCCACGAAGCGTCTATAGTACCCTGCCAGTCCTAGGAAACTCCGGATCTCCGTTACCGTTGTTGGCCGGGCCCAGTTGGTCACGGATTCTACCTTTCTCGGGTCCACCGCTATTCCTGACGCTGAGACCATGTGTCCCAAAAAGTCTACCTCGCGGAGCCAGAACTCACACTTCTTGAGTTTGGCATACAATTTCTGGTCCCGGAGGGTCTGGAGGATTTACTCGCCAGTGTTCCTCGTGCTCTTTGTCTGTGCGAGAGTAGATCAGGATGTCATCTATAAAGACCACTACAAACTGGTCTAAGAAAGGCTTGAATATCCTATTCATCATATTCATGAACATCGCTGGAGCGTTAGTGAGTCCAAACGGCATAACCGTAAACTCGTAATGACCATACCGAGTTCGAAAGGCTATTTTCGGTATGTCATCACTCCGGACTCTAAGCTGGCGATAGCCGGACTGCAGATAAATCTTCGAGGACACCGTCGCTACTTGTAGTTGGTCGAATAGGTCATCAATCCGAGGTAAGGGGTACTTGTTCTTCACTATGACCTTATTTATTTCTCGATAATCGATGCACAATCGTAGACTCCCGTCCTTCTTCCGTACGAATGGTACGAGTGCGCCCCAAGACGACACGCTCGGTTTGATGAAACCCCTTATCCAAGAGGTCTTCTAATTGTGCCTTAAGCTGTAATGACACGACTTTTCTAGTGATATTTTACCCTCCTTTTAATAAAGTGCTTCTTTTAGTGGATCGAAATTACCGAGTTTCTGTAAGTCGGTCGGTGTGTTGCATAAGTATTTTTCTGTGAAAGAGCACGAAAAATGATGACCGACGGCGCGATCGGATCTGGAATCCGACCTTGGGATCTCCCGGAATAGGGTTTTTAGTGTCGCGATGACTTAGCGCGCATCAAAATCCGTGCAAAATATCCCGCACGCTTTTCGAGGAAGTTACGGGTTTATCTCGTGTAATTACTTAATTAAATTATTTATTATTCGCGGTTAAATATTTAAGTGGTGGGAAATATTCGTACGTACTAGAGAAAATCCCACTTTTCGCAAAAGAGAAACCCTAACCGGAGAGGAAAAGAAAGAAAAGAAAAGAACGAAACCCTAACCGGAGGAAAAAGAGAAGAAAGAGGAAAAAGGCGGAGGAGTCCGATCACCCCGATCAACGTGCCGGAAGGAGAAGAGCGATCGGAACGTCTTCCCCGTCGGAAATTACGGTAAGTGGATTTCGTTTTACGTATCGTTGGGGTTTTCGGGTCTTCTTCCGTCGTTACCGTCACCGTCCCCGTCGCCCTCGCCACCACCGCCGCCGCCGCCGCGCGATCCGGGGCACCGCCGCCGGTGGCGCGCCCCGCGCGGCGCTATGCCGCGCGGGGCGCCACCCGCGGGCGGCGGCGCCCGCACGGGAAGGCGCCGCGCGGGGCGCCCGCGGGCGGGCGGGCGCCACCCGCGGGCGTGCACCGCGCGGCTCCATGCCGCGCGGGCGCCACCCGCGGGCGCGCGCCGCGCGGCCTTATGTCACGCGGGGCGCCCGCGGGCGGGCGGACGCCGCACAGGCACCACCCGCGGGCGCGCACCGCTCGGCCTCGTGCCGCGTGGGGAGCCCGCGGGCGGCGGCATCCGCACGGGTAAACGCCGTACGCAAGCCGTTGCGGGGCTTTCGTCGCAATGATGAGTTTTGGGGTTTTCGTCGCATGGCTTAATCTTGGGTTTTCGTCTTTGCGGTATTGGTGCGTTATATTGATTGTCGTTTTGGGGACTTCTTTAGGTCCAAGTGCGCAGCGGGAGTGTGTCAAAGATCCAGTTGTTCCGATCTTCCCGCAACCAGGTGGGTAACTTTGCAATAAGTGCTTTATGATATCATAACAAGTATAATAACATGTCTAATAAAGTAGATGAGATGTATCAGCTGTTTAAACCTATCGCATGAGTGTTTCCCGTTTCTGTTATAACTAATTGTGGCGACCGAGTGTCGCGGTGATTGTTACACGCCGATTTCGGCAAGTTATGTATTTAAATGCCTACACGCACACCAGCGGTTTGGCCACCGACAGGATGTACTTTTCCGGAATTGTGGTACGTTGACCCGTGTACCCCACAAAAGTGAAAGTGCCGAGTGGGGACTCCTTCACGCCGGCTAAAAGTGTGGCACTAGCACCGTGAAGGGGTTAAAAGCATTACGCAAGCAAAGTGGTTGTTCACGAGTGTAATATCATAGACTTTTGTAACACTTTATACCTCCTTTTAATAAAGTTTCCATTTAAAGTAACTAATGTAACGGGTTTACTTAAGTCGTTAATTTGGAGGTGTGGGTATTTTCCTACGATAGAGCTCGAGAAACGGAGAACGGCAGCGCGATCGGATCCGGATTCCGACTTACGGAACTCCCGGAAAGGGGTAGAAAGTGATCGCAATAGCCGGGGGGTGCATCGAAATCCACGTAAGTGATTTGGCATGCTTTCCGAGGAAAAGTAGGATTTATCTTTAAAGAATTATCCCGAAGGATCTTATCTGAGGAATTAATTAATTGAGGAATTAATTAATTGAGGAATTAATTAATTAAGGGATTAATTAATTAGGATTGTTAAAATACCCGATGTGGATTTTTGTCGTACAAAAAGATTAAATTGTGACTTCTCCCGAAAGAAAGAAAGAAAGAAAAGGAGAAAGGCGAAACCCTAATCGGAAGGAAATTGTGGAAAAGAAGGAGAAGGCCAAAGGACCCAAACCCTCCCGACGAACGTGCCGAAGCCGGGAGCGTGAACGGATCACCGTCTCCGACGATTAGAGGTAAACAAGATTTATTTTCGTAGAGTTTCACTCGGTTTTCGGTTTCAGTCTTTCGCGGAGTCTTATGAGTAGCCGGTTGCTACCCAACGCGTCGCGCTGCGAAGCCCTAGGGCAATGCCGCCGCGACCGTAATACGCGCCGCGCGGGGACGGTGCCCGCACGGTCGCGGCTACAGCCGCGCGGGACCAAGATTCCCGCGTGGCCGCAGCTAGGGTAAGCGCCGCGCGGGGCCGGTGCCCGCGCGGCCGCGACAAGTGCCGCGCGGGCGAGCGCCCGCGCGGGGCCGGTGCCCACGCGGCCGCGGCAAGTGCCGCGCGGGCGAGCGCCCGCGCGGTCGAGGCACGTGCCGCGCGGGGCCCAAGCCCGCGCGGGGCCCAAGCCCGCGCGGGGCGCGCGCCGCGCGGGGCCATGCCAGCGCGGTCGCGGCTAGTGCCACGCGGGCGGACGCCCGCGCGACGGTGGTGCATGCCGCGCGGGGCCTTGCCCGCGCGGCTACAGTTTTTGCCGCACGGGCGGGTGCCCGTGCGGCGGCGGCAGCGCGTGCCGCGCGGGGCTCATGCCCGCGCGGCCGCAGCTAATGCCGCGCGGGCGTGTGCCCGCGCGGCGGCGGCAGCGCGTGCCGCGCGGGGCTCATGCCCGCGCGGCCGCAGCTAATGCCGCGTGGGCAGGCGCCCACGCGGTTGCGGCGCGTGCCGCTCGGGGTCGGTGCCCGCGCGGCCGCTGCAAGGGCCGCGCGGGGCCGACGCCCGCGTGGCCGCAGCTTGCGCCGTGCGCGGCTGAGGTCCGCACGATTGCGGGAGGGACCGCGCGGGGTTGGTGCCCGCGCGGCCGCGGCTTGCACCGCGCGGAGCTAGGCCCCGCGCGGTCATGGCAAATGCCGCGCGGGGCCGGTGCCCGCGCGGCCGTTCGACCCGCAACACCGCGGGGGCGGCCGCGTCGCTCGACGCGCGCGGGCGCCACTGCCGGGTCAAGTTGTCTTTAGTGTTTAGAGTTGTTGGGCTCGGTTTATCCACTATTATATTTCTGATCTGACCGCAGCTCTTTTGGGGACTACTTCTAGGTCCGGGCGTCGACAGAGAGCAAGGTTCGGTCTCCGGAGTGCACGTTCCGCATAATCGAGGTGGGTAGGTGTTGGTTATTACCGGTGTGGTGTCGTTCCCGGATACTCGTTTTGATAAAGTAGATATGTTGATAGTTTGACTAACCCCATAGCATGTGAATCCCTTTTAATATGTCAATCAAAGCGGCTGCGGTCGCAGGTGCGTTATATTGTTCTGACTAAAGCGGCTGAGGTCGCAAGGCAATAAAAATACTCATGTTGCTTACACGCACACCGGCAGTTTGGCCACTGCAAAGGGTGTATTTTTTCGGAAAGATGGTAAGTCGTTTTACCCATGTACCCCACAAGGGGAGGTTAGTGGGGACCCCTCAAGGAGTGGCGACTGCTGCTTGGGCAGTGGAGGGGTTGGAGGCACCAAGATGATGAGTACGGTATTGGGGTTGGGGCCCAAAATATTCTGAAATCTGGGGTAGGTGCCCAACGGAACTTTCAACAGGGATTTAGCGATACATGAGGGGGAGGGGAAAGTAAATGCTCCAGTGATTCTGTGTGTCCTTTCTATTATCGCGTTTACTTGCATGTTTTCTACTTTATCAGTCACTGACAACCCACGCTGTGACAGGTCCGAGTAGGGGTGAAATTCGGGACGACGGTGAGGCATCAGTTAGAGGACGCTAGCCACGAGGGCTAGTAAACGATACGTTATTCTTTTTACTTTTGGTTATTTCTTTATACTATGGTTAGTTTAACTGTGATTCATTTACTGTGGTTTCTGATGGATGTTGGGATGAGGATTCTCTTGTAATTAACTGGTGAATGATAGGATGTGTAATTGCGGCTTGTTTTCAAACGCAAACCAGTTTCAAAAGTGTTTTCAAAGCAAGTGCCGTGTGGGCACCGATTTTAAAACCCGTGGATTTTTCCTTTCAAGTTAACGGCCGCTCAAAGAGTTTGCGAAAACGTTTTAGAAAACTGGGTGTCGAGTGGGCACCGATTTTCAAAACCCATGGGTTTATGCTATAGTCTTATAAGATAGCGGTGATGGTATGATTTAATATATTCTCTCCTCTTTGAGTGTCATGATTGGAATGGTTAAAGTATTCGACTTGTTGGTAACGCTGTGCATATACAAAGGAGGCTCCGCCCGTTTGGGGAGTGAATTTGTATATGCGGCGGGTCTGATACGCGCCGGAGGCATGGTTCATTTAAATGTTTTAGAAAAAAAAATGGGTACGTTTTTCGCTCTGTTAGAACCTCCGGGGCGTGACAACGAGGGAGGTCATTAGACCTCCCGACAGGTATCATGCAAAGAAATCAAGTGGTATGGACTCGTGAGGGAAAAAGCGAAAGGTTCCGGTGTATTCGGTTTGTTTTAAAAGTACTTTAATTGTTTGGATCATCTACTTTATTTGTCACTGACTTTTCCCACACTGTGACAGGTTCGTCTAGATGTAGTAGTCGGGACGATGGTGAGGCAGCGTCTAAAGGACATTAGCCACGAAGGCTTTATTTTTGTCATTCTTGCTCTTGGGTTATCTCATCTCTTTTCCTTTTAAGCTTTTAAGTTTCAATTGTTTGGATGTGGAACGTTACGGATGTTGGTTCGAGAGTAATCTGATATCGTAGACTGTGAACTTTAATATGCTTGATTTGATTGGTATGCGGCATGTTTTTACCAAACAAAAAGGTTTCGAAAATACTTCCCAAAACTAAGTGTCGTGTGGGCACTGCTTTGTAAACCCCTGGATTTATCCTTTCAAAAGATGTGGCCGCCTTACTGTGACTTATGTAAACACTTTGGAAAACCGGGTGTCGTGTGGACACCGTTTACAAACTGTAGTTTTACCTCTTGGTGTCGTGAATGAAAATTGTGATGTGAATGAATAGTATTACTCTCTCTTGTTGTGTTCACTATGATTGTGTGGTTAACGAAGTTATTGTAAAAGTGACGCCGTGCATATACAAAGGAGACTCTGCCCGTTTTCAGAGTGAATTTGTATATGTGGCGGGTATGATGCGCACCGGTAGGCAAGGTCGTTTACAAAAAAAAAAATACATATGCTTTTCCGCTGATCCTTAGACCTCCGGGGCGTGACATAAGCTCCTTTAGCTCCGCAAACGCCATTCGATGCGGTGCCTTGGTGATAGATTGTGTGTTCGGAATAGGCTCGATGGCAAACTCGGTTTCTTGCAATCGATTAGCACCTGATACTCAGTAAGCCAATCCATTCCGAGTACCACCTCGAATTCCCTTAGCGGTGAAACCACTAAGTCCCAAAGACAACTAAGCCTTCCCAACCTTATTGGGCAGGAAGGTACAAAATATTCGCTTCTAAGGGTCCTCCTGAGGTCAAGACCGACATTATACTTCGAAAGGGGTCTTTCCTAAATAAATATGGGTAGGAGTACAAAGCAAGAAGTGGAGAAGTGGGAAGCTCCTAATATCTAACAAGACCCTACTCGTAAAGGAAAAACTAAGAGTAGGGTGCCACCTGCTACTACTTCCCTCGGGGCAGTGCGTCCTTTGTCGTGTCGTCGCGTAAGACCTCTCGTTCGTGTCGTGCCACTGAAGGAATTGTTTCCGAGTTCAGGGGCAGTTAAAGCGGGACAGCCCCAGTTTGTCACAACGGAAGCAATGGGCGTGCTCCCAGGAACAGATGGTCACCCGGTGTGCTCCTCCACAGATGATGCATGGCCGGTCCCCCCCCGACTCTGGTCCTGTCGCCGGCGTGCTTCTGGTTCCTTGCTACGTCTTCGGATACTTGGGTGGTCGGCTCCCATTGGGAAAGTCATTCCCGGGATAAGGCTAGGGTCGTTTCTGGCCCCCGGCTGGGCTCATGATCCTCCTGCCGGGTGCGTGCAACGGCCAATTCCCGCTCCACCAAAGTGGCCATATCGATCACTTCTCGGAAAGCAGGTAAACCCGCCATCGGTATTACCTAAAAGGTGTCGCTCCGTAGACCATCCTCGTAAAGGCTGGTCGTGTGGGGTTCGTCTTTCCTAACAAAAGGGGGGTGCGCTCAGCCATGTCGTGGAACTGTTGTTGAAGTAGCCGATTCTCCACAGTTGCCGGAGTCATCATATCCACTTTTGCACCATCAATTGAAGACCGGGCTCGGGCCATTACCCGTGCATACAAAGAAACCAAGTTAGTCCTAGTCTTAATTGGTCTAGCACCTTGACCTACGAATACTGAGACTCTATCCCTTTTTCTCGCACTCACACTCGCGCTCTACGCACCTACACCTTGGTTATCATATTGGTTAGTTGCTAGTGGCATTGCCTTCTATGGATGTTGGTCACCGTTCAATGTGGTTAAAGTCGTTTTTCTCTGATACCATATAATCTGTCACGCCCCGGAGGTTCTAAATGAGCAGAAAAACGTGTATCTTTTTTTTGTGTGAAATCAACCTCACCACCGGTGCGCGCTAGATCCGCTACATATACAAATTCACTCCACTAACGGACAGAGTCTTCTTTGTATATGTACGGCGTCTTAAATATGACTAATACTTTAACCATGCAGTCACGACGATACCAAAAGGAGAGATCACAATTAGACACAACCACAATTACTGTAACAAGAAGGAAAGGATAAATCCACAGGTTTGGAAAACTATGTCCACACGACACCCGGTTTTAAAAGCGTTTTCCCAAATCCCTTTTAGGCGGCAACATAACTTGAAAGGATAAATCCACGGGTTTGAAAAGCAGTGCCCACACGACACTTAGTTTGAAAACGTTTTCGAAGTCATTTTGTTATTTGAAATCATGCCGCATACAAGTATAAGATAACGCAATAAAGATATATGTCACCGCTAAGCTAGGATCTCAACCCAACATCCACAATTGTTCCACCAACAAGTAAACACTAATCTACTAACCAAAAGTAAAAGAGATAACCGAAAGTAAATAAAACCTTCGTCAGCCTCAAACGGCTAAGGTCCTCTAAACGCTGTCTCACCGTCGTCCCGGTTCCCACCCCTGTTCAGACATGTCACAGTGTGGGTAGTCAGTGACAAATAAAGTAGATGAAAAATAGGTAAATGCTGTAAATACTGTAATGAACAAACCGATACACCAGAGCATTCCACTTTCCCCTCATGAATCGTCAAATCCCCTGTTAAAATCAGGCTGGGCACCTACCCCAGAGTTACTTTGCTCATTCCTTGGAGCTTTTAACCCCTCCACTGCCCAAAGAGCAGTCGCCTCACCGTGAGGGGTCCCCATCATCACACATCGTAGGGTACACGGGTAAACATACTATCTTTCCGGAAAAATACACCCTGTGCGGTGGCCAGACCGCCGGTATGCGTGTAAGCAATTAAGAGCATATATGCCGAAACCGGCGTGTAATAAGGCACCGCGACCTCCGTCGCCACAGTTAGAAATAAAAACGGGATTCTCATGCAATGGGGTTAGACAGCTTACAAAAGATGCATCTACTTTATTTACACAAGTTACACGGGAACGACTATACATCGGAAATGCCAAAAGGTAACCTGCCACGCCACGGGGTCGAAACTGCGACCCGGGCTTGCCAACAGATCCGCCGCCCATACGGGAAGCCCCGTATAGACGTAGCGACTAACCTGCAAAAGATCATCTACACTAAATAGATATCAGAGCTAAAAAGTAAATGATAAAATAAAATAAATACAACTCCACAATATACAACCCAAGTCCTCACCAAAATACATAAGTCTCTCAGCAATAAAAGAAAAGTACAACTCTATACCTCACTACAAAGGTCTCTCAAAATGTAACTCTCAAAAATGAAAAGGGGTACATCTACTCTCTCTCAGGAGACGACTGGTAGGGATCTATCTCGCGACTCCCTTACCTCGATCTGAAGAAGTAGGATCAGCAACTAGTGCAGCAGGAACAGGAGTAGAAGTCCCTGGGGAAAAGACACCACGGCGGGTGTGAGAACTACATCCCACAGTAGTTCTCAGTGGGTACCGCCAACAAGCCCGACGGTCTGCCCACTAAGTCTACTAGAGGCATAAGGTAATAAATGCAGTGCTGGAAGAAAAATCTGGAAAAATAAACTCTACAGCTACTATGCCTCTATCTAGATGCTCAAGGAGTGGAACAGAAAGAACCATGGTGCATCTACTATCCCTCAAATCAGATCACCCAATCTACACTGACTGCCACATCGGGTCCAGTCAAACCTGCGCCTACCTACTGCCGTTACATCCACGGAGGACCGGACTTACGTAGGGCGTCCGTGACTGCCAAAACTGGCCCAGCCAGAGGGACTGCGTCGACAAGTCGCGATAGAAAGTATCAGGCCCAAACTCCGGAGTGGCACTCGAGGGGCGCGACCCCACCGAGGAAAGTATCCGCGCATCTCTATCGAGCTCAAATATGGCTCATGCAGGCTATAATCCAAATCCTCGATCAACAAGATCGGCTGTAACCAACAAAACACTCTCTCACTAACAGGTTGGAAAACTACACAACCGAGGCCCACTGTCACTCAGACGGCTCCCAAAAGAAACACTGATCTACAGACTGCTATCAGACTCCACTCGGTCCCCAGACACGAGTGTAAAATGCATCCCACAACAATCCGACCTCTCGGCCCAATACCCGGGCGAGGAAACTCTAAGTCCGGGATGAAACAATAAATGTTAGTGTGGGAATGTTTAAAGCAATAATAACCTAGCCCAAGTTGGAGTTTTCTACAAGTCTGGTTGAACATGCAGCATATGGCGGGGGTGCTAGGTCAAGTTCCAAGATAAAAAATAATTAACAGGTTGTAGGAAACAATAAATCACATGATCATCTGAATACATCAGGAACATTAATTCCTACATTCTAGCATGCTATCAATATACAATCACAATCAGGCAAGAACCTACAACAATAGAATTAGAGATCAGTCCGTAGATCTTGAAGACGAGGCAACTCACCTAAAGAGCTGAACTGTCCAAAGTCGCACAGCTGAAAATACCCAGAAATCAATAACTCCAGATCCAATGGGTCCAGCAATACCCGCAAACCCTCCTGGGTACAACACAAGGTTCACAGTTACACTTTATTCCAAAAATTAACCAAGTATACACAACCTGCAGAACAGTCCCAAAGATGCAAATTATTCACCTACATAAAGGGCTCCAAAAAATCTGACAAAAATACAGCTGCGATCGTCGCGTCGAGACCTTCGAAACGGGTACCTGCACGTCCAATTCCGAGCCCCATAGGCCAAGTTACAAAATCCACAACACAGGGTGCACACAGCCTCACAACAACACAACTGTAATCCCATGCACAGATAAAGGGAGAAAATATACCTCCGGGTAAGCCTCAGAAAAATCCTAGAAAAATACGGCGATAATCATCGCGACGAGTAGATGCAAAAAGTGTATAGGCACGCCTCGATCCGACGCTCGAGCGCGGAGAACTCCACGCAACAATCCTGCTATCCCCGAAAAACTCATAGCAAATAAGGGTCCCAGTAAGCATGGAAAAACTCCAAGAAAAACTAGAAACTAGGGGATGCTGAAAATAACAAGATCGTAGCCCTACCTGTCGCGGATCCAACGGCGAAAGAATCGCTCGAAAAGGTGGTCGGAGTAGGCCGGAGGAGCTCACGCACCGAAACGCGACGGAAGGAAACACCGGCGAAGGAACGTCATGATGCGCCAAATAAATGGAAATCTCGAAAAGCGTGCCATGTAAAATCCCCGAAATCCACAGATGGATGCAGCACAGCGCTGGGAGCAACTCCTCTGAAGAAACCGAGGTGAGAAATGGCATGGAAATGCAAAAAAACCCAAGGTGAATACGGCTCGGGCTATTTATAGGCCGCAGGAAATAATTCGGTTAATACCGAAATTGTCCCCGGATTCGGGCGCTCGGAGAAGATTCGGGCGCCCGAATCCGCGAAACACAGTGGGTTACTATATGCGCCCGGATCCTCCTCGTGCAGCCACATGTCCCGCACAGATAACAGCTGTGCGGGGCGCGCCGGGAGTGGCCACGTGGCCCTCCCGGAGACCGACGCGTGTCCCGCACAGCAAACAGCTGTGCGGGGCGCGCACGGTGCCGCCGCGTGGCGTCTCCCCGGTCAAACGGGTAGGTAGCGCCCGCGAATGGCGGGGCGCCACCTGTCCCTCCCACTGTCGCGGTCACACGTGCGGGCAGGTGCCGCCTGGCCACCTGCCACGCACGCGCCCCGAGGCGCTCGCCCGTGTCCCGTGCACCGCGCCTCGTGAGCCCGCGAATGGCGCGCTGACACGTGTCCCCTACACCCGGTCCACGCACCCTACTTCGGGTTCCGTGGACCGTGCCGCGTGCACCGACCAACCAGGGACTCCCATGTGTCCCCGCCCTGGTCCATGCACCGCCACACCAAACTCTGTAGACCGCGCACCAGGAGCCCGCCAATCAGGCGGTGCCACGTGTCCCTGCCCTAGGTCTGTGCACCCAGCCGCGACGTTCTGTGGACCGAGCACTGTAAACCGGGCAATGACAGGTCGCCACGTGGCATGCCGGCGGTCCACGGCCCCTCCCATGCACTGAAATCCAATAAAAACTTCCGGGAGTCCGTTTTTGGGCCTCCGGACTCAGAATCAAACAAGCAAATAGCCGTTTTCAAGCGTTTTTCTGCGCTGAATCCAAATCCAACCTCTGTTTGGCCAAAAACCTTTTCAAAATTTTGGCAAATGTAGCCGAAGGCCAATACAGCTAGAGACACCTCACAGGGTCCATCTGTGGCATCCCTTTGATGCACTATGGGCCAGATACACCAACACTAGGTGTTCTAAACAGTGGATTCACCGAAAAAGTTGCATGGGATTCTGGGCCACTACATCCTCCCCCACTAAAAGGAAGTTTCGTCCTCGAAACAAGAAACAAAACAGACGTACCTCAACCGGAAGCCTCGAACAGAAAGGGATAGGTATCTCTCATCACCGTCTCTAGCTCCTAAGTAGCCTCACGCTCCTCGTGATTGCTCCACAAGATCTTCACATACGGAATGGCCCGGTTGTGCATTTCCCTCACCTCACGAGCAAGAATTCGCAACGGGCGCTCCTCATATCCAAGGTCCTCGCCGATCTCCGAAAAAGTGAAGTCAATCACGTGCGAAGGGTCGAAAACATATCTCCTCAGAGCCGAGACGTGGAAAACATCATGAACTCCGGCCAGGCGTGGAGGAAGGGCAACTCTGTAAGCCACAGTGCCTACTCTCTCAAGTACCTCGAAGGGTCCAATAAAGCGAGGACTGAGCTTCCCACGAACTCCAAATCTCCGGACCCCCTTCGAAGGCGAGACCTTCAAAAAGACATGATCACCAATCTGAAACTCTAGGTCTCGCCGTCGAGTATCCGCGTAGCTCCTCTGACGACTCTGGGCTATCTCAAGATGTCAGCGAACTAATCTGACTTTCTCCTCTGCCTCCAGCAGTAAATCAGGTCCCAAAGTCCTCCTCTCACCCACGTCACTCCAATACAAGGGCGACCGACACTTGCGTCCATACAACGCTTCAAACGGAGCCATCTGAATGCTCGCCTGATAGCTGTTGTTGTACGCAAACTCAACCAATGCTAAGTGCCGGTACCACCCTCCTCCAAAATTCATGACGCACGCTCTCAACATATCCTCGAGGGTCTGTATGGTGGCCATCAGTCTGTGGGTGGAATGCTGTGCTAAACCGAAGCTAGGTCCCCAAGGCTGACTGTAGACTCCCCCAAAAATGCGATACAAACCTCGGGTCCCTATCTGATACAATCGAGACGGGTACACCATGAAGCCTCACCACCTCATCCAAATATAACTGCGCAAGTCGCTCCAACGGCCAAGTCTTCTGTACAGGCAAGAAGTGAGCAGACTTGGTGAGTCTGTCCACAATAACCCAAATCGCGTCGGCTCCACTCTGCGCCCACGGCAGTCCAGTGACGAAATCCATAGAGATGTGGCCCCACTTCCACTTGGGAATTGGAAGACTTTGCAACTTGCCAGCAGGAACCCGGTGCTCTGCCTTTACTTGCTGACAAGTTAAACAGTGAGCCACAAATCTCCCAATGTCCCGCTTCATTCCGGACCACCAAAAGTGTGCCTTGAGGTCCTTATACATCTTAGTACCACCAGGATGAATGGTATAAGGTGTATAATGGGCCTCTCTCAAAATCTGGTCTCTGATCTCAAGATCCGTAGGCACACACACTCGGTCCCTGTACCATAGTACTCCCGAGCTATCCACTGCAAAATTCCCTATCTGATCTGTCTGAATCTGTGATCTAATCCTCGCCAAGTGGGGGTCCTCACTCTGTGTCTCCCTAATCCTGTCCAACAGAGTGGGCTGCAAGACCATAGACATAAGTCTAGCAGAGACCCCAGGGGATACCACCTCAATCTGTAAGCGCCTCAACTGCTCCACTAGCGGTGCCTGCTGTGTGATCAACATGCTCAAACTCTGCACTGACCTCCTGCTCAAAGCATCTGCTACAACATTGGCCTTGCCGGGATGATAAATGATGCTCACATCATAGTCCTTCAGTAACTCTAACCACCGGCGTTGCCTCAAATTGGGCTCCTTTTGAGTAAACAAATACTTCAAACTCTTATGATCAGTGTAAATCTCGCAGTGCTCTCCATAGAGGTAATGCCGCCATAACATCAAAGCGAACACCACAGCTGCAAGCTCCAAATCATGAGTAGGGTAATTCTTCTCATAATCCTTTAATTGCCGTGAAGCATAAGCAATTACCCTACCATGCTGCATCAAAACACATCCCAAACCGCTGTGAGAGGCGTCACTATAGATCACGAATCCATCTCCCATCACTGGCAATGCTAGAACTAGTGCTGAAATCAATCTATTCTTCAGCTCCTCAAAACTCTGCTGGCACTGCTCAGTCCAAACAAACCTTGTCCCCTTCCTAGTCAAACTGGTCAGGGGGGTAGAGAGCTTCGCAAAGCCCTCTACAAACCGACGATAATAGCCTGCCAAGCCCAAAAAGCTCCGAACCTCGGTAACCATCGTCGGTCTCGGCCAATCCCGAACAGCATCAATCTTCGTCGGGTCGACTGCCACTCCTGCGGCTGATACAAAATGGCCTAAAAATGCAACCTCCCGAAGCCAAAACTCGCACTTTTTAAACTTGGCATACAACTTCTTCTCTCGCAAAAGCTGCAGCACCATCCTCAGGTGCTCCTCATGTCCACATCACTCCGGGAGTAAATCAAAATGTCGTCGATGAATACAACCACAAACTGGTCCAAGTACGGCTGAAATACCTGGTTCATCAAATCTATAAATGCAGCAGGGACATTAGTCAAACCAAAAGGCATAACAGTGAACTCATAATGCCCGTACCGGGATCTAAAAGCCGTCTTGGGGATGTCCTCGGCCCTCACCCTCAGCTGGTGGTAACCTGACTGGAGATCAATCTTCGAGAACACTAACGCTCCCTGTAGCTGATCGAACAGATCATCAATCCGTGGTAGAGGATACTTGTTCCGGATGGTCACTTTATTCAGCTCCCTGTAATCCACACATAATCGAAGCGACCCATCCTTCTTCTTTACAAACAACACCGGCGCTCCCCACGGAGATACACTGGGCCTAACAAAACCCCTGTCCATTAGGTCCTGTAACTGGGCCTTCAACTCCCTCAACTCGGCAGGCGCCATCCTATAAGGTGCCTTTGAGATTGGTGCGGTTCCTGGAACCACATCAATCACAAACTCTATCTCCCTCTCCGGCGGCATAGCCGTCAACTCCGGAGGAAACACATCTGGGAACTCGTGGACAATAGGAATATCCTCGAGCCCTAGGGCCGCCGTAGGCTCCTCTACAATCGTCGCCAAGAAAGCGGTACAGCCTCTGCTCATCATCCGCCTAGCCCTCGCCGAAGAAATAGTCACCGCAAACAAGGGGCTCTGGCAGCCTCTGAAGACAAACTCCTCCTGTCCGGCTCGCGGCGGGTCACGGTCCTCTCTCTGCAGTCTATGGTAGCAAAATACCGCGACAACCAATCCATGCCAAGTACAACATCGAAATCCTGGAGCTGCCGCAAGACAAGCAAGTCTGCCGGCAAGATCCAGGGTCCCAACTGTATAGGGCAATCCCTACAACACTCCTCGACATGCAAGATATGATCTGGAATCTGAACCTCTAATGCATGCGATAAAAAAACTACCTCTATACCATGTAGGGATGCAAATGCTCTACTGATGAATGAATTCGATGCACCGGTATCAAAAAGAGCACGAGTACGAACTGCAGAAATCAAAATAATACCTGCGATGACATGGTCAGCTGCTGAAGCATCCTCAATCTGAGCAGCATAGACTCGCCCGCTCGGCGCTGGGGGACGTCGCTCAGGCTGTCGCGAGGAAGATGAAGCATGATCGGGCCTACCGTAGGCCGCCGAAGGCCCTGCCGTCTGATGAGGAAAAGAGGGTGCTGAAGCTGAGGAAGGAACTGGAAGGCCTGCTCGGGGGCACGAACTCTGAAAGTGGCCAGTCTACCCGCAACGAAAACAACGGCCCTGCCTCTGAGGACACTGAATCGGTGGGTGCGGCCCTCCACAAATAACACATCGGTCCGGGCGTGGCTGCCGCGAGGCCTCCTACTGCTGCGAAAGCTGCTGCTGCCGAGGCGGTCGCCGCTGCTGCTGCGAAGGCTGCTGCTGAGACTGATGAGATGCTCCTGATCTCTGGCGCCCCTGAAATCCACGACCCTGAGGATGGAATCGCGGAGGTCTCGGGGGTCCCTGCCGACTCGACTGCCCCTCATCCATAGGTGCTGGGCGCTTCGCCCCTGGAATCACTATGGGAGCTGGAGCCACCTCCTCCATCACCGCCTCTCCACGCTCAACATAGAGTGCCTGCTCCATAGAGGCCTCTAGAGTCTGCAATCTGAGTGAACGAACAAACTGATAAATGTCCCGGCGCAACCCTCGCTCAAACATGTATATCCGGTGAGCCTCATCCCTGGCCGCGTGAGGTACACAAGCCAACAACTGGTTGAAATATGCAATGTACTCATGCACGGGCCGATCTCCCTGTCGGAGATTCTTCAGCTGCTCCTCCAACCTCTGACGAACACTCTCTGGGAAGAAAGCCCCAAGAAGAAGACTGCGGAACTCCGCCCAAGTAAGAAGCTGGGTCCCAGGCGGACCAGCAGGTCGCACACACCGCCACCAAGCCTCGGCGTTGGCTCCAAGAAGTTTGTCGCCAAAAGGACCCGAAACCTCTTCTCGATGAACAAGCTCTAAAAATGTCGCTCCATAGCCGTGATCCACGACTCTGCCTCCCACAGCTCTGCACTCAGCCCTGAGAAACGAGGTGGGTCGAACTGACGGAACCTCATCAACAAATAAACCACCTCTCGCTGCTCTGCTGGGGTCAAAGGTCCCGCCGACCCAGACGGTGGTCTACTGGAAACCGGCTCAACAGGAACTGCCGATGCTGTCTGAACAATAGGGGGTGCCACAACTGGCGAAGAAGGTACAGGTGAACTCTCTGGGGGTGCTATAACTGGCTGCACCCTCTGCTCGATCATGAGCATCATCCGACCCATGGCCTCCTCCTGGCGCCGTGAAGCCTCCTCCTGGCACCGTGAAGCCTCATCCTGGCGTCGAACAGCCTCCTCCTGGCACTGTGAAGTCTCCTCCTAGCGCCGAACAGCCTCAGACATCAGTGCCATCTGGGCACAAAGCTCCTGCACCTCACTCTGCTGTCCCTGTCCAGAGTCCTCCTGCTCGGGCTCAGAGGAAGAAGGCTGCGAACGCGTCGACATCCTGCGTCGCGGAGGCATCACTCACCTGAGGGAAAAGAAGAGAGCAATCAGAACCCAAAACAACACTCGACCCAATCTAGCGAAAGTCAAAGGCATGTCCCCCTTCCTGTAGTACTATGTTGTCTGCAGCCAACATAGTTGCCACCGTGAGAAGACATGTCGATCACTCATCCCATCCCTTGGGAGAGTTTGGAACCCAATCAGGACTCTCGCTAAAAATTACGGCTCTCACGTAAGTCATCCTAGGGTCCAACCACAAGCCTAGGGTTTCTAAGTCCTCAATGACCTACATCCTAGGCTCTGATACCACTCTAATCTGTCACGCCCCGGGGTTGAAACTGCGACCCGGGCTCGCCAACAGATCCGCCGCCCATACGGAAAGCCCCGTATAGACGTAGCGACTAACCTGCAAAAGATCATCTACACTAAACAGATATCAGAGCTGAAAAGTAAATGCTGAAATAAAATAAATACAACTCCACAATATACAACCCAAGTCCTCACCAAAATACATAAGTCTCTCAGCAATAAAAAAAAAGTACAACTCTATACCTCACTACAAAGGTCTCTCAAAATGTAACTCTCAAAAATGAAAAGGGGTACATCTACTCTCTCTCAGGAGACGACTGGTAGGGATCTATCTCGCGACTCCCTTACCTCGATCTGAAGAAGTAGGATCAGCAACTGGTGCAGCAAGAACAGGAGCAGAAGTCCCTGGGGAAAAGACACCACGGTGGGTGTGAGAACTACATCCCACAGTAGTTCTCAGTGGGTACCGCCAACAAGCCCGACGGTCTGCCCACTAAGTCTACTAGAGGCATAAGGTAATAAATGCAGTGCTGGAAGGAAAATCTGGAAAAATAAACTCTACAGCTACTATGCCTCTATCTAGATGCTCAAGGAGTGGAACAGAAAGAACCATGGTGCATCTACTATCCCTCAAATCAGATCACCCAATCTACACTGACTGCCACATCGGGTCCAGTCGAACCTGCGCCTACCTACTGCTGTGGTGACCCGGATCTCTGCAGGGCTTCTACAGTGTGACCAGCAGCTTCTGGAAGACTACGTGGCATGCCGGCGGTGTTCGCGCGCCCATTTGGACACAAGAGATGGACTCGAGGCTTAAAATGGATCACGTGGGTAATCGGGGGACCCCGTCGGATGTTTAGAAGAGTTTACGCGCAGAGTGGATATCAAATTTAGGCTCGGCGCGGAATTCGGATTAAAAATACCTTTCCGGGAGCCTCCGGCAAATTATAGGATTGGAATTTGGCATAATGGATGTCGTTTTTGGAATCAGCGCGCAAAAACGGTCAAGATGGGCTATTTTCTTGATGTTTTTGGGTTGGCGGATACTGTTCATGCCGGAACAGTATCTCCGGCAGTCGCCGGCGGCGGCGGGCGGCGGCGCGGCCTCGGGCAGGCGGCACGCGGTGGCACGCGGCACGGGCAGGGCGCGGGCAGGCGCCCGGGCGCGCGGGCAGGCGCGCGGTCCACCGCAGAGGTCGTGCACCGGGGGCGGGCCACGTGGCGCTCTCCGGTTGGCAGGTGCAGCAGGCGCGGTCCACTGAATTTGGGCCCGGGTGCACGGTAGACCGGGTGGACACGTGGCGTGAGGTAGTTGGTCCGGTGTTGTGCTCCCGGTCCACGCAATCGGTGGAGTTGATTGACCGGGGCAGGTGGCCGTACGGCGGGGCAGGTGGCCGTACGGGCCCGGGTCAGCCGCGACGTGCGCGGTCCACGGCGCGACGTGCGCGGTGCACGGGTTGCCGGGCCACGTGTCGCGTCGCCATTTGCGGGCGCAGGTGCACCGGGTGCAGTGGGGCCCGGGGGAGTAGTGGACTGGGCTGTGTGGTGGATCGGGCCGCACTGTGCGCGCCCGAAAGTTCTGGGCCGGGCCGCACTGTGCGCGCCCGGAAGTTTCCGGGCGCCCGAAAACCCAGACTTACTGGGAATTATCCCAATTGTTTCCTCAGCCTATTTAAAGGCAGCCCGAGCCTCTGTTTTGGGCTTTTTTCTCCCAAACCACACCTCCTCTGCCCGAGCTCCCTTAAACAAAGATTTCACCTCTAAGTGCTTGATCTTCCTGCCAAGTTCTAGGATTTTAGGAGGCACGAATCCCGAGGTTCCCCATTTTACGGTGCGGCGCGATGTTGCTTTCTAGTGTTCTTCTTCGGCGCAGCGATAGTGTTTTGGCTCCCCTGGGCTACCCCGAGCTCACTTTGCGGTGATTCTTGCGCCGGCAGACTCCTAAGAGGTAGGACTTCATCTTTCGTTTTGGTCGCACTTTCCCGTTTCGAGGTTTTGGCACGGATCCCGAGGCAAACTGTAACCCCATTTTCTGTGTGGACTTCCTTGACAGCAGCGGGGTATTTTGGCCATATCTTTGCACACGAGCGTCTGATGGAAACGAGATTATACAACTTTTTCATCTACGGATCGCAAGGAACGCGCTCGTATTTTTATTGGATTTTTGTGAGATTTATTTCGAGGTGAAAATTACTGTTTTCTCAGTGAACAGTGTACAGTTTTAACACAGATTTTTGTATGAGTGTACCCCCTTGCCGAATTTTTATCTTGGCTTACCGAACTCAGATTTGGGCGTGCAAGCTACCGTTGCGAAGATATCGACGCGAGGATCGCGGTGATATTTTTCTGGGAATTTTCTGGGCTCTTGATGCAGGTAAAAATTAAGCATTTTGGGGACTGTTGTGGTATGTGTGTGTGAGAGCAGCTTTTGGAATGTATATGTAATAGTGGACTTTGTATTGTGCCAGGAGAGTTACGGGTGTGCTGAACTTATTGGAGCAAGGGATTAGAGTTATCTGGTGTTTTCAGCTGTTGGGCTTTGAACAGTCAGCTTTTCAGGTGGGTGCCTTATTCCCGGAACCGGTGGACGGTTCTCTAAATTTTCATATGTTAGCATTGCATACAGGTGAATGGTACAATAGCTGGGATTGATCGGTAAGTTTAACAATGAGGATTTTATGGAAATTGCAAGTGAATTATTCACAGTATGACAATGGTATTAATCAAATAGTCATGTTGATGATTAGTGGAAGCTTATCTAAGGCAAGGATACCCTATATGATTAATTATCATGCCATATTAGCACATAACCTTTTATGAGGATGGTTTATGCATTGGGATAGGATTATGTAGTTATGTGCAGGTTCTACTCTGAGGAGCCATTATGGATTGAGAATTATGGACAGGTATGGTCATTGATAATTTTGGCATGAGGTTTATTTTCTATATTCTTCTTGAGGACAAATGCATGCTTGTATGGACATATCTGTATGGACATATAGTTAGGCCATCTTTTACTGCTGCACTACTTATTGGAATTTGACTTAGGAGAAACCATGATTGCTTTCTTTCTCCTTTTTATTTAGACTTTTGAGTCATGTTGCTCGAGTTCGAGCAGAGGTTTGGGATAGTGTAGCTGGGACCTTCGGGTCAGAGACAGGGTGTGCTTGATGTTGGGTTGTGGGTCATTGCGGCAACCGCGGACAGTAGGCGGTTGACCGGATCTTGATTATTTTACCCAATTGTGGGTTGTGGGTTATTGCGATGACCGCGGACTTTGGGCGGTTGACCGGATGTTGACTATTGCATCAGATTGGGTATCAGATTTGTTCTAGTGGATGGTGTTTCCCACTTTTTGAGTACTATTGCATCAGATCGGGGTTTTGTTAGTGGACGGAGTTTCCCACTTTGATCATAGTCTTGATCCAGTCCTGCTATTATGAGACAGTGGTTACAGAGATACTCGATACCGTGATACTTGATACAGTGATGCTTGATACAGTGATACTTTACTCGTGTGGGTCGCTCCCCTCGAGTGCCACTCCGGAGTAGGCTTTCCACGGTGTGAGCGCCGGGCACCAGGCGGGGTTCTTGAGTTCGACAGCAGAGCAGGCAGTACCAGTGATTACTGGTCTATCGATTGGGTTTATTCAGGCAGATACTTTTTGTTACACTCGTGCCTGGGGGACCGAGTGGAGTCTAGTAGCTGTGTTTAGACCAGTGCTAGTATTGTTGGGAACCGTTCGGGGTTTGACGGTGGTCCCGTGGTCGTTGTGAGTTCTTTGACCATTGTGTGAGAGGTTGAGCATCTTGAGTCTATCCGTTCTGAGAGAGAGAGCATGGATTATGACTATAGCCTGCATGAGCCACTACTCAATAGCGAGTTAGTCCGTTTGGACGCCCTACGTAATTCCTGCCCGTCCGCGGGAGGTGGTTGTAGGTGGGCGCAGGTTTGACTGGACCCGATGTGGCAGTCAGCTCGATTGGGTCGATTGAGCACCTCGTGTGCGAGTGTTGCATATATTTATCAGAGTTTCCCTATTTGAGCATTCAGATAGAGGCATGGTAGCCGTAGAGTGTCTTCTGCTTCTGCTTTAAGTCTTACTGCATTAGTTATCTTTTGCCTCTAGTGGTCTTGGTGGGCAGATCGTCGGGCCTAGTGGCGATACCCACTGAGAACTCCCTTTTTGCGTAGTTCTCACGCCCGTCGGGGGTTTTTCCCCCTTTTTGTCCTTTCTCTCCTTTGTTTTGCAGAGTCTTGGCGGGTGTTGCCGTTCTGTGGTTGCTGTGCGTGGTGAGGGAGTAGCGAGCTAGATCCAGACCCATCTTTGGAGAGTCGCAATACCCCCTTTGGAGGAGATCTTCAGTATAGTCGGTAGATTGGTATTTATTTCCTCTTTTGAGAGACTGATGTAGTGAGGATATGATGTATTGAGAGCTTGTACACTGATGTTTTATTTGAGATATCTCCCTGTTGAGCTATGAGTTTTGTACTCGAGGTTATTATATGATCATCATTTTTTGGGAGATGGACTTTGTTGTTTTATCTTCAGTTGTACAGTGGTTGATTTTATTTCTATAGCAGTTTTATCTTTTAGCTCTGATATCTGTTAGCTGTAGTTCTTTTTGCAGGTAGGACGCTTCGCCTATGCGGGTTTGGCATAGGTGGCGGATCTGTTGGCGAGCCCGGGTCGCAGTTTCGACCCCGGGGCGTGACAGATTAGGTGGTATCAGAGCCTAGGTTGCAGGTCATGGTGGACTTAGAAACCCTAGGCTTGTGGTTGGACCCTAGGATGACTTCGTGAGAGTCATGATTTGTAGCGAGAGTCCTGATTGAGTTTTACACCTCTCCCGAGGGACGGGATGAGTGATTGGCATGTTTATTCTCCTAAGTAGTTATGTTGGCTGCAGACAACATAACGCTGTGGAATGGGTAACATGCTCTAGACTTTCGTCGGATTGGGTCGAGCGTTGTTGTGTGCTGATTTGCGGTTTCGTCGTGGCGAGCAGTGTCTCCCCGACGCTGGGTTTGGGACCCTGGTGCATCATGTCATGGCAGTTGAGCTTGAGCGGTTGGTTTTGGGCCGGATACCCGGATTGAGGTCAGAGAACTCCGGACCCAGATGACAGGATTGTCAGAGGCATATCAGCGGCAGAGTGAGCAGCTAGTTTGGTGACGCAGTTGTCAGAGCAGTGGGCAGCCCGACAGTACTTTTCTTCTGAGACCACCAGGATGTAGTATCCTCAGCGGCAGGGATTTCTGTAGCGCCCATGGAGTGAGTGGCCCCCTCCGTGCCAATATTTAGTGCCAAGGCACTGAGGTAGGGTGGATGGTTGACAGCATAGGAGCTGTGGGGCATGTTTGATTTTGCAAGCCAGATTGGCAGATGAACCACCCCGACTCGTAAGATTGAGTTTGGAGCCTTTGGAGGCAGAGTCGTGGTTGGGGGTGATGGAGTGATCAATTGAGAGCCTCCCTGTGTTAGAGAGTTTATGCAGTTGTTGAACTGGCGCTCCAGGTTTAGAGGGACGAGGCACATAGGATAAGTGAGATTGGGAGTGGATTGCGCCAGGATACTCCTTAGTTTCTTTTCGGTCCCTCCTGTTCGGGTTTTGGACTGTGGATGCCTCGTCGGAGTAGGCAATGTGTTTGGAGCTGGACACTGCAGTTCCTTGGATGGGGATCTGCCGCTAGAGGCGAGTTCTGGAGGGAGGCGCTTGGCGCTAGGTGATGGAGGACAGATCGGCAGGCAGAGGCATTTTCGTTTTGCTTTCCTGGGTGGTGGATATCCTTGTGGATGGTTAATGTAAAGCTTACCCAAGGGGGATGTTACCCTGTGTGATTGATAACTGGCATGTTTGGGGTGCATTATATGTGATTGAGGGGTGAGCTTAGTAAGGATAATTGTATAAGGAATTGCATGAATCAATCGTGCTTGGTCGTATGACGATGATACCCAAGTGGATTTCTGAGACGTCAGGGGTTGGGTGGACCCCGATGACAGCAACAGCCATTTTATCAGAGTGGCGCAGCGGTAGCGTGGATTGGTTGTTTGCGAGAGACCACGTTCGGCATCTCAGCGTGAGCAGAGACAGAGGTCGTGCTCCCTTGTGATTGATTGGATATTTTCGGGTGGACTAAGCGACAACCGCTTGCATCGTGTGGATGAGTTTGTGCCGCCTGGTTGGAGGGCGCCACGACAGTGGATCGGGTTGTCGCAGGTGTGATTTCATCACAGTAGTCGGAGTTAGTGCACTTTGCATTCCGGCATGGACTAGAGGCAGAGTTGTTACCACGTGCACTAGAGGTACAGGATACCATCGGTGTTGTGCATGTGAAGGAGGCTTGTGGATTATGTTCAGTGTCGTTGAGACCATTAGTTATACCGGCAAACCTTTTGATATGGGTGGCAGTTTGATGTTTTGACCCAGTGCTTGGGAATGGTTGGCACGGCACCACTGGATGGTTAAGTGCAGAGAGGGCGCTGATTGTGACTTTTGCGAGGCAGACAAATGAGGCTTGTTATGGGGAGATTGTTCGAGCACACAGGGTTTAGCGACTGTGTGAGAGGAGCTTGTGGTGGCGCCGGGACCAAAGGATATTTCTATTACTGCGGAATCCCGGGTGTGAGTCCACTCGAGTTGATGATTATGCCGCCTGTTAGGAAGATTAAGATTGCGATTGACGTGATTCTGGAAACCGCGCCAACTTCATTAGCCCCTCATTGGATATCGCCTTTAGAGCTGCGAGAGTTGATTTCTTAGGTGCGTGGATTTGATGGATAGAGGGTCTGTTTGACCTAGTGCCACGTCGTTGATACACGACAGTGAGAGCCCTTTGGGATTGGAGTCCAGGCAAGTCCAGGTATTATTTAGAACCTTTTGAAGGAGCTATATTCCGGCAGTCATTGTATGATGCCTGTACCAATATGGAATTTCAACTGAGGGCTTTGTTTAGATGGTGTTCAGGACACAGTAGGGGCATTACGAGTACAGTGAAGCCAATGGATTGACTAATGCCCTGTTGCCTCTAGATTGAGGAATTTTGTATTTCTGTTGGCCTTGAACGGTTGGTTAGCGGCATCCTCCAGGGATATTTTGATTTTACCCCCTCCCTGAGTGATTTAGAGCTTGTGCAGCATTTGTATATGGTGTGACAAGGTCTGTGGGGAAGAAGCTTTTTGCCAAGTCGTTGTGGTGCAAGTTTTAGCTTCGAGAGCATATCTTCCTGGATTACTTATTCTAGCCGAAGGGGCGGCGGTGGAATTCGGCCAAAGTGGATGCTATTTAAGACTGGCCGAGATCGACGGTCATTGTTGGGGTGAGGAGTTTTTGGACTGGATAGTGCCAGCAGAGCTTGATGACCGGGTGATGAGATTGGTACCAGCGCCGATTCTAACCTAGTCAGTGGTGGGAGATGGATTTGTGAGTTATAGTGATACCTCCCGTAGTGGCTGTAGAGCCACCATTGGATTTTGTGAGCATCCAGTATCACCCCGACAGAGCCACTGTGGTGGCGGATGCCTGGAGCAGAAGAGCTATTTGGGAGTCTAGTTTGATGGTTCCATAGCTGGCACTGTGTGGGGCCATTCTGGTGTACAGAGTTTGAGTTTGTGTCCCAGAGGATCCCTTTTGATGAGAGGCTGCGGCTGAGCAATCCACTTAGGTGGTTGAGTTTTGAGGGCGACCGAGTGTGAACCCCTGCTTATTTGGGCCCCTTTTCTGTGTAGGTGTTTGTGTGGTTGTGATTCGGGTCGCTTTGGTTGAGCTGGCTCTTGGGAGTGATTTTAGAGCGTGTTACTCAGGCTGTTCATTCCTTTCCCCCATTCTTTTGTTGGAGTTTGGAGGTTTTTCTGTGTCTCAGCTCAAGAGTGTTATGTTTTGGACCCCTCGCCGTGATTGACTCGTTCCTTTTGGGGTCTGTGAGAGTTTGGAGTACGAGGGACGCCCGTTGCGAATTCCGACTCGTGAGGTGAGGGAATTGCGCAATCGGGCTATGCCGTACTGGTTGTTGCTGTTGTTGTAGCTGAGGAGTAACCACGGGGAGTGATAGGTGACTTGGGAGCTGGAGACGGCGGTGTTGATTATTGACCCCTGGTTTCTGAGACTCCTTGGGAGTTGCCTTAGTTTCGAGGACGAAACTTTCTTTTAGTGGGGGAGGATGTGGCGACCCGGATCTTTGCAGGGCTTCTACAGTGTGACCAGCAGCTTCTGGAAGCCTACGTGGCATGTCGGCGGTGTTCGCGCGCCCATTTGGACACAAGAGATGGACTCGAGGCTTAAAATGGATCACGTGGGTAATCGGGGGACCCCGTCGGATGTTTAGAAGAGTTTACGCGCAGAGTGGATATCAAATTTAGGCTCGGCGCGGAATTCGGATTAAAAATACCTTTCCGGGAGCCTCCGGCAAATTATAGGATTGGAATTTGGCATAATGGACGTCGTTTTTGGAATCAGCGCGCGAAAACGGTCAAGATGGGCTATTTGCTTGATGTTTTTGGGTTGGCGGATACTGTTCATGCCGGAACAGTATCTCCGGCAGTCGCCGGCGGCGGCGGGCGGCGCCGGCGGGCGGCGGCACGGCCTCGGGCAGGCGGCACGCGGCGGCACGCGGCGCAGGCAGGCGCCCGGGCGCGCGAGCAGGCGCGCGGTCCACCGCGGAGGTCGTGCACCGGGGGCGGGCCACGTGGCGCTCTCCGGTTGGCCGGTGCAGCAGACGCGGTCCACTGAATTTGGGCCCGGGTGCACGGTAGACCGGGTGGATACGTGGCGTGAGGTAGTTGGTCCGGTGTTGTGCTCCCGGTCCACGCAATCGGTGGAGTTGATTGACCGGGGCAGGTGGCCGTACGGCGGGGCAGGTGGCCATACGGGCCCGGGTCAGCCGCGACGTGCGCGGTCCACGGCGCGACGTGCGCGGTGCACGGGTTGCCGGGCCACGTGTCGCGTCGCCATTTGCGGGCGCAGGTGCACCGGGTGCAGTGGGGCCCGGGGGAGTAGTGGACTGGGCTGTGTGGTGGACCGGGCCGCACTGTGCGCGTCCGAAAGTTCTGGGCCGGGCCACACTGTGCGCGCCCGGAAGTTTTCGGGCGCCCGAAAACCCGGACTTACTGGGAATTATCCCAATTGTTTCCTCAGCCTATTTAAAGGCAGCCCGAGCCTCTGTTTTGGGCTTTTTTCTCCCAAACCACACCTCCTCTGCCCGAGCTCCCTTAAGCAAAGTTTTTCACCTCTAAGTGCTTGATCTTCTTGCCAAGTTCTAGGATTTTAGGAGGCACGAATCCCGAGGTTCCCTATTTTACGGTGCGGCGTGATGTTGCTTTCTAGTGTTCTTCTTCGGCGCAGCGACAGTGTTTTGGCTCCCCTGGGCTACCCCGAGCTCATTTTGCTGTGATTCTTGTGCCGGCAGACTCCTAAGAGGTAGGACTTCATCTTTCGTTTTGGTCGCACTTTCCTGTTTCGAGGTTTTGGCACGGATCCCGAGGCAAACTGTAACCCTATTTTCTGTGTGGACTTCCTTGACAGCAGCGGGGTATTTTGGCCATATCTTTGCACACGAGCGTCTGATGGAAACCAGATTATACAACTTTTTCATCTACAGATCGCAAGGAACGCGCTCGTATTTTTATTGGATTTTTGTAAGATTTATTTCGAGGTGAAAATTACTGTTTTCTCAGTGAACAGTGTACAGTTTTAACACAGATTTTTGTATGAGTGTACCCCCTTGCCGAATTTTTATCTTGGCTTACCGAACTCAGATTTAGGCGTGCAAGCTACCGTTGCGAAGCTATCGACGCGAGGATCGCGGTGATATTTTTCTGGGAATTTTCTGGGCTCCTGCTGCAGGTAAAAATTAAGCATTTCGGGGACTGTTGTGGTATGTGTGTGTGAGAGCAGCTTTTGGAATGTATATGTAATAGTGGACTTTGTATTGTGCCAGGAGAGTTACGGGTGTGCTGAACTTATTGGAGCAAGGGATTAGAGTTATCTGGTGTTTTCAGCTGTTGGGCTTTGAACAGTCAGCTTTTCAGGTGGGTGCCTTATTCCCGGAACCGGTGGACGGTTCTCTAAATTTTCATATGTTAGCATTGCATGCAGGTGAATGGTACAATAGCTGGGATTG
>CM055066.1:11397605-11451944 GCA_029204045.2 Tillandsia leiboldiana
TATATATATATATATACATCTATATAGATCTATATATATATATATATATATATGTAGAGCTTATCTGTTTTCAAAAGCTTATCTGTTTTAAAAGCACAAGTCCATCCATATTGTGAATTTTTTACCATTGAATTTGTATTGAGATTTGTGCTTTTTACTTTATCTTTCTCTCTCTTTAATTGACTTTACAAAAACACAAATCTCAATACAAATCCAATGGTAAAAAATTTACAAGCATGGATGGGCTTGTACGTTTAAAAGCATATAAGCTCTACTATATATATATGTATATATATGTAGCATGTATATATATATATATATATATATATATATATATATATATTATATATATATATATATATATATATATATATATATGTGTGTGGAGTCCGGCTACTATGCTATCGATAGCACCAAGCACTTGGTGCTACCATGTTTTCAACCCTTAAAGCAACCCCTTTGATCATATCCAACCCTTAGATCATACTATTCAACCAACCATTCACTAAATCCTAGATAACCACTATCATCCTAACCGTATATTTTTCATCCAAGGGTTAAAAATTTAATAGCACCAATGACTTGGTACTATTAATAGCATAGTACCCTAGTTCTATATACGTATATATATGTGTGTGTGTGTGTGTGTGTGTGTGTGTGTGTGTGTGTGTGTGTGTGTGTGTGTGTGTGTATAAGCAGCCTTTAGGTTTAAGCAACCATCTCAAAGTTGGAACACTTGTTTCAATGATTGAATTGAATCGTTCAATTTCATTAGAAATGAGAAGTCATGTGTATACAAAAAGGTTAGTAGAAACGCTGCCACATTCCTCATATTTTATGTAGATGGCATACTCCCGATAGGAAATGGTATTCTTAAGCTGAGCTAGGTCAATTTATGCCTATCAAAAGAATTTTCCATGAAGATTTTGGTGAAGAACCTTATATCTTAGGAATAAAAGTCTATAAGTATAGACCTAAGAAGTTGCTTAGCCTATCGCAAAGAATGTACATAAATGAAGTGCTGAAAAGGTTCGACATCGAAAATTCTAAAAAAGGGTGTCTTACCTCTTAGACATGGAATTCACCTCTAAAGCTATGTCTCCTAAGACATCTGAAGAGAGATCGCATGAACAAGATTCCTTATGCTTCAGCAATAGGGATGTTAATGTATGTGATCCTCTGTACTCGACCTGATATTGCACAGACTGTGAGTGTCATTAGCCGATATCAGTTGAACACGGAATAGGAACACGGGGTAGCAGTAAACATTATCCTAAGTGCTTGAGAAGGACGGTGGATATGTTCTTGGCTTTCGGAGAACTCAAGAGTTGATAGTTACATGGACTTGGATTTTATGTCCGATATAGACGATCGACAGTCTACATTTGGATATTTGTTTGTGTGCAATAATGTGTCGAAAGTTTGGAAAAATTCCAATCAAGAGACAATAACTGATTTCACTATGGAGGCGGAATACATCGCTGCATCTGAAGCCACCAAGGAAGCTATTTGGATCAAAAAATTTGTTCGAGCTTGGCATGGAACCTTCCAACGATGATCCTTTGCCACTCTACTATGATAACAATGGCGTCCTAGATTTAGCTAAGGAGCCAAGGTCTTATAAAAAATCTAACCACATTGAGCAGCGATATTACAAGATTAGAGAGTACATCAAGACTAAGCAGATAGAAGTGCAAAAAGTTATCTCCGCATATGACATGGCGGACCCGCTGACTCAGTCATTGCCTCAACAGAAGTTCGAGACTCATCTTGAGAAGATGAGTATTAAATATATAGCCGATTGGCTGTAATTCAAGTAGGAGATTGTTAATTGTATGTCCTAAATGCTAACCGGTTGAACATTTTTTTATTTCTTTGGAACATTTTTGTACTTGATCTTGATTATTTATATATATTTGAGGTATTTATTCTATTTATATTAAATGTGTCCATGAATTCTTTCCATGGGAGTGATAAGATGATGACGTGTATTTTTCAAGAGTTGAAAATTTGAGCACAATATTATTGATGATTAATTCCTAAAAGATCCCATTCGGTGGATCATCATGGGGACGATGATTGATCTGATTAGATTGGTGCACATGTTGCTTTCCTTTTGGGATAAGAAGTCTGGAATCACCAGTGTAAGGACACTGGAACAGACGTGCAGATGGTTCTTAGAGAACAAGGGTATGAAGCATGACCAACTACGAACAGTTACATAGATGTGTAGAGTACCGGGACTTTGTAGAGTGCACCGACCTCGCAGGATGGCGTGGTACGGGGAGTCACTTGAGCGTGTTCCATGTGGATTTACAGACAAGTACTAATTATTTTGGATCGACGCAGAATCCATTGGAATGGGAAGTGAGTTAGCAGCGTCGAAACTGGGAAGCCCAGTTGAATCGGTGATTTCGGGGCATTGTGATCTTATAGGGTACTAGTTTGGTTAGAGAACCGACTCCGCGTTTGTGCATGGAAAATTGGGAGTGTGGGAACATGTGTATTCTCAGTTTACAGCGGAGTTCGGGTTGTTTCGGACTGTTGCGGAGACCCCGAAGGCAAAAAGAGAGTTGGAGTTGGTAATTAGAGGAATTAGATGATTCATTGTAACCCGCTTTGAAATCGAGAAAAAGAACGGGAGAGGAAATAAGAGGTGAATACAAGTGCGGGTTTTCTTTTGTAGAGTACCGGATTTCGGTTTGAGCACGCCGACTCCACAATTGTGCCTTTGAGTGGGACAAGCTTTGAACAAGTGTATTTTATATTTACTGTGTGGTTCGGGAGATTTCAGAGTGTTGCGGAAGCCTCCGGATCAAAAAGTGAGTCGGCGGCGAAGATTTTAGAGTGACTGGGCTGAATTTGGAGCTGGGAGCAGCTGGGTTCCGGAACCAAGTGCTGGGTTCCGGAACCAGCCTCTTGGTTCCGGAACCAGCATGTGGATTCCGGAACCCAGGGGGTGGTACCGGTACCCACTTAGAGGTACCGGTACCCAGCACTAGGAATGACTCGGGGAGCTACAGACTTAGATTTTTTTGAGGGTATTTTGGTCTTTTCTCTTCCCAAACACTTCACCCTCTATAAGAAGCTCTCCAACCTGCTTCTTCTCCATGAATGAAAGAAAGAAAGAGTGAGAAAGTAAGGAAGTGGGAGATGAAGGAGAAGGAAGAAATGGAGTGTGCTGGTGCTTATGGATTGTTGCTTGGAGCTGGTCGGAACCGCACGCGCGTCGGCTGTGCACGAGGTAGGTTGGCAGATTTTTGTAGTTGGTTTTTGGATTTCTTTAGATGGATTTGTTGTTGGATTTTGATGAACCTTTAAGCTTAATTGGATTATTTCTTCCATTTATTCCTTTGTTGCTGCGAGTTTTGGAGTCTCGTTGCGCGGGTCATTGCGTGCGTGCGTGCGGTTGGGTGAGTGCGTGCTGTGGGTAGGCCGCGGAGAGGACCGGAGCACATGGAAATTGAGCTGAGGTGCTTGTGAGGCTGCTATGAGCTTCGGCGGAGTTCTAGGGACGCTCGACAGTGTGCGCGCGCGCGAGGGCATTTTCGTCATTTTGCGAGTTCGGCGCTACACCGACTTTGGCTTGGCCTACGGAAAGCATTCCAGGTGGGTTGGAATTTCTTCGAGATTTATGGAATGCCCTCTAATGCTTCTGTAAGCATATTGATCATGCTTAGTTATCTGTTTTATGCTTATTAAATCTGATAGTTGTCTAGAAAATTGTAGGAAGACAATTATGAGCCCCTAATATTTTTAGCATGATCTAGGTATGATTTGACACTAGATTGCATGGTTAGTCAGCATTAGATGGACATCTGAACCGTTTTAAAAATCGTCGGACTGGTTTTAATGAAAAACTGAGTTTTAAAAATGGTTTTAAATTTTTGTGAGCACCCTGAGAGGTTGAGTTGGTTCAGATTGCATGTACGCTCGTGCCAGAGGGCCGAGCAAATTTTTTAGTGCATTGTATGTTGAGTTCTAGTGTCTTGAGAGTTCTTCTTCCTTGATGGATTTAATTCTAGATCATGGGAGGTGATTCTGATTTAGTGGTGGAGGTGGTTCTCCCACTTAGCTTTGAGGATTTTGGGGTTCTGGCAGATCGAGTCGTGGAGGTTTCCCGACTCAGCCATGGTCGTGCATTATCAGATTGAGTCGTTGAGGGATTCTCCGACATAGCTGTGAGAGTGTTTGGGCTATTCCTGATTGAGTCGAGGTTCTTTTCCGACTGACATGTGCTTTGAGCTTGAGATACCGATCTGTTTGATCGTGGATTATAGCCTGCAAGTGCCGCTTATGAGACAGTGAGACAAATGTGATACTTGAGTTCGGTGGGGTCGCTCCCCTCGAGCTACGCCCCGAGTGCGATGATGATTCCGAGCCTGACGAGGCTGCGATGTATGCGACTAGTTGATACACTAGAGTTCGCTTGTGATAGTCCGTGTGGGACGCCCTACGTAAGTCCCGTCCCAGTGAGGATGAGGTGGCAGTAGGTTTGGCGCAGGCTTGACTGGACCCTATGTGGCAGTCATTGAGATTGGGTGATATGAGAGAGTGATTGCATAGCATGTTCATAGATGAGTTTTCATTTGAGCATGGTATTTGAGGCATATTATTAGTAGTGAGTGTGTATGCATAGCAGGATCAGAGCAGAGTTTTCCTTGAGCATGATGTTGATATATATTATTAGCTGTAGTTCCTTTCCTGCTTTCCTTTTATCTTTTTGCATACCTATCTGTTGTGCCTCCAGTAGACTTAGTGGGCATACCGTGGATATTGGTGACGGTACCCACTGGGATCTACCTTCTGCAGTAGATCTCACACCCGCTGCGGTGACAGGTTCCTGAGGCAGCTGTTCCGGCTTGGTTTGCGCGGAGACAGCAGATCGAGGTGAGGACATGGCCGATTAGTTCCTTACCAGCATTTGAGTCAGAGGTAGATGTACCCTGTTAGCTTTATGTTTCTACTTTGTACTGGACAGTCTGAGAGATTGGTGAGGCTTGTATTTTATTTATTCATTTGAGAGACCTGTATTGAGGTTTTATGTATTAGTGGAGATTTATCTTTTTCAGACATTCTGTGTTGTTTTCTTTAGCTTTTGATTTATAGTCTCAGCTCTGATACATGTTTTTAGTTCTAGATCTGACTTGCAGGGTAGACGCTTCGTCTGTGCGGCAGTTTCCGTACAGATGGCGGATCTGTTGGCGAGCCCGGGTCACAGTTACGACCCCGGGGCGTGACAAGATGTCTACTCACTACTCAGTAACTAGCTCGATGTTGCGGTAATACAACTGATCCTTGGACTTTCGACACCATGGCCATTTAATGTGAGTCTACTGTCGTTTGACTATGCCACAAAATTTGATCCTAACATAGGTTTTAGTAGGCATATGTTGGCTGCACTGGGTTTATATTAGAAATGGGTGTATATTTATAGAAAATCTATCTCTCAGCAGAGAGACAATCAATCCTATGCTATTTGTAATGCAAAGCTCATAAATTCTCAGTTGGGGTAATATAGTGCATGAAAAGAAGTTTCCAAGAATAAGCCTCTTCCGTATCAAATTTGTCATATGATGGGTGATAGGGTTTGACGAGTATTTCATGGCTTCCACTCAATCAGGGCTATATAATGAATGAATTGTATTGTATGGTAACCACACCTAGAGTCACACCCCGAGACCGTCGATTTGGTCGGTTCGCACATGCCAACAGACCCACCAATCGAGCATGACCTCTCTATACCCAAAAGGAACGGTAACCATCTCAAGGCAATACATCATGCACGAAGAGATACATGACTATCAAAGTGAAGCAAAACTAAACATTCAACTCTAAACATAAATACATATTGCATAAAGTTGAAACTTCAAATGCTAGAATGAATATTAATACATTGATAATTACAATTTTCCTTTTACTTTTCCTCTCTCAAATACAATGTTCACTCTATATCAAAATGGTACTCTGCTAGACCTTCTAGGTCCACTACTCTGCTCAGCCTTTGCCCCCATCACGTGCCTCACTGGCGACACCTGGATCTACAAAAATGTATAAACCACAGGATGTGAGAACTACAAATAGTTCCCAGTGGGTTCGTCCACCGAGAAACATGCTCTACAGTACTTAGTCCAATGAAAGCATTAGTAGCAAGGTAATAATGAAAAGAGGTAAATTCTATACTATCATGCAACTACAAAACTTCTACACTACTAGTCCATGCACAAATACCACTATGCTACTATGCCATGCCACACTACACTACTATATTACTCGGCCACTATACCGCTATTCAATTATTACGACTAATCCGATCGCATCCGATCACACTAATCATATTATGATTTACGTTTCATAAAAGTACTTCGTAGAGAGTCGACTTATGCACGAAACCCTCTCTACTTGGCGGTTGCGTATGCTCCTTTGGAGCCCTTTTCCACGGAGAGTTGACTTATGCGCAGAACCCTCTCCAACTTGGCCATGAATGAGTTTAAGATATCTTGGCACTCATTCGCAATTGGGAGTCGAAATATGCTCGTAACCCTCCCCCGAAAGTCAAAATATACTCGTAACCCTCCCGTTGCCACTTTAACACTTTCGAAAGTTTTATTATCTTTACTTTTCTCTTTGACCCTAGGTTATTAACTTTTGGGTAGCTAGGATGCCCCAAGGACACATCATATTTGAGTTCTCTTGTTTACCCATTTTACACCTTTCGCCCTAAGTTAATGACTCTAGGGTTTCAAGATGCCCCAAGGACACCAAATCACTTATGCTCTACTCAATAACCCTAAGTTTAAAACCATAGGGTGCCACAATGTCCCAAGAACACTAATTTTCTCATGCCACATCTAACCTAGAGTTCATTGACTCTATGTTGTAATTTAGAGTTTATAACTCTATACACTTGCCTTATGTTTTCCCTAAGCTCAACGCCACTTATTTTGACCTAGATTCATCCTAACTATATATATATATATATATATATATATATATATATATATATATATATATATATATATATATATATATATATACATACATATATATATATATATACATATATATATACATACATATATATATATATATATACATATATATATATATATATACATATATATATACATATATATATATATATAGGGTCCGGCTACTATACTGTCACGCCCCGAGGTCAAACTGCGACCCGGGCTCGCCAACAGATCCGCCACCCACACGAGAAATCCCGCATAGACGAAGCGTCTAACCTGCTGTAGTAACCATGATTTTTGAAACTGAATATTTAAAGTTTAAATAGTTTCTGGATTATTTAAATGGCAAAAATGGATTATTAGTAGTGCAATTGTGGCCCGAAAATATCAACTTTTGATAAAAGCTTGATCTAAAAAATCTGAGATCACCAGTGCGACCGTCTCGTCGAAACAAGAAAGATTGATATTCACATGTTTTCGATCCGACGGTCGGATCTTCCGCAAAACAGTGAAGAAGAAGCGGGGCCCACAACTTAAGTTGTGAATAGTAACCACTGATTTAATTCCCCTCTCGACCAACGTCGGCCATTTCGCCGTCTGGACCCCAAACATAGTAGTATGAGTAGTCGTTTCTAGCTATTTTCGATATTCTGAGCGCAATGGCACTAACAGAATTCGCGTTTGGTGTTTTCGGTGCATCAAAATGTGTGCATTACAGTATAGCCTACAGTATATTATGGCCCGAGATTTTATTCGAGCGCCGAATCAAGCAAGAAAATATGCTTCTTGAAAGGTCTCGACGAGCCGGATGTCGTGGCGAAGTCAGTTTCGCAATTCGACAAACTATTTGTCTCGAAATGCGCGAAAAGTATCAAAAAACCAATCTTTTCTATTAAAACCTATACTTTTCGTGGACCAAATGTTTTGGGCCTTTTAGGTTAGGGTCCTGGCAGCATATGTGATCTACAGTAGGGGTCTTGAAGCATTAGAATGGCTGTGTGGGGACTAAACCGAATTTTTTGCAAAATATTGCATTAAATGTAATATGACTCTTGGGGTTGTGTGGGGGGGGGGATCCGAGGGGCCAACATGGGTCTCTGGACTTCCTTTACTCCCCTGATCACTCTAGCCAAAGCCTTAGATGCGGGGGTGGCCGAAGGGACACCACCATTGAGAAGAAATCCGAGCTTGAGAGAGAAGAAAGAGGTTGCACTCAAGTTCCTCCAACTTGGTCCCTGAACCCTCTGGAGTGTTCTCCTACATCCTGAGATCGAGCCCGGGAGTGCTGGGTGGCTGCGCGACGCGGGGGAGGAGAACCGGCTTCTACCTCTCTTCTCCAACTCCGGCGAAGGTGAGACACCTTTCTCTCTGGTTTGTAGCACCCTAGACCTTAGGAAGTCGACTCTATAGAGTCTATAGAAGCTCCCTGCCAAACCCCGAGCCCCCAAGCACGGCCGGTTGCCGGCGGGAGAAACTTCTCCGCCGGAACCCTAAAAGGCTCCACCGCGGTCGTGCGTTGTAACCGCTGATCCCAACACCAAATAAAAATTGTGGGCTTGGACTGTGGGAGATGAGGATCATCTTCACCAAAATTGGTGGAGTTTGGTTCAGGGAGTGAACCGCAAACCGAAACCCTAGTTTTCCAGTTATTGCACCTTGGCCGAGCTTCTTGCTCCGGTGCCGGCGTCGCTCCTCGACGCCGGGCACATGGCCAGAAGGTTTCCTGGGAGTGAGAGGACTCCATCCATGCCTTTGCATGGCATCCATGCAGCCCAAAACTGGAGTTGCCATTGGTGACCCGAGCTCGAGTTCAAGTCATGGTGGCCGGCCATCCGGCCGTCGCCGGCGGGGAAGTCATGGTTGGGAAGCTTACTGAGATCAAGGGGATCCCATCCATGCTCTTGCATGGAGTCCATGCAGCCTTGGTGGAAATCCACCATTAGAGGTGGGAAGCTCAAAACCGAGCTTTGCTCCACCGCCGCCGCCGCCGTGTCCTGTCGCCGGGCATGGGTTCAGGTAAGTTCGCGGGGTGATGTTGTAGAGTCCTGGCGTTCCCTTGCCCTTGTGTACCTCCCTTTTATTTTGACGGGACTGATAGGTAAACTTTCCACCGTTTTCTGCAATGGACTGACCGGGGCCGCCAGTATTTTTCTGCGATTGAGCTCGAAGAACGGAGGGCGGCAAAGCGAACGGATTCGGATTCTGATTTACGGATCTCCCGAAATGGGGGTCAAAGCATTTGCCTTTGAGTGGCGCATCGGAATCCGTGTTAAGTGGCCGGCACGTTCTTCGAGGCGATCGGACGGGGAACCTGCTGTGATCGGAATTCTCATCTGTTTATGGCACTGGGTTATTTTATTTATGTGGGGATACTTCGACCTTCCGGTTTTCCATCTTGGGTCCTAACTGAATGTTTTCAGTTGATTAAGGAGGGGTTGAAATTCGAGAAATTCTGGGCTGGTCGTCGGGACTTGCGGATAATTTTTGGTGCTAGAGCTCGCAAAACGGTGAACGGAGACGCGATCGGATTCGAATTCCGACTCCCGGATCTCCCAGAATAAATTTTTGAAGTTTAGGCCCCTTTCTGTGTGCTCCGGGATCCGTGCGAGCGATTGACACGCTTTTCGGGACAATCATAGCCGTCGTTTTTTTTATTTTATTTCGGTTAATTTAGGGTTTCTCTCTTGACGGCTAGGGTTTAAGGCGGCCCCCTTAAGAAAGGGAAGGGGAAAATAAAACCCCAATCCATATTTCCTCTCTTTTCAACCGAGGGCGTGAGGAACCGAGACGGAGACGAGGAGAAGGAAGGACGATAGCACGCCCTGCGGAACCCGGCGAACGAGAGCGGCACGATCCTCTTCCTTCCTCCCTCACCGGCGAAAACAAGGTAAACGGTTCGGGCCTTCCCGGTTATCTTTTTTGATTTAGGGTTTTCCTTCTTGTCGTGTTGCGTGCAAGGCGTGGTGTCGAACGGGAGGCCGCCGCCGCCGTTGTTAGACGGGAGGCCGCCGCCGCCGTTACCATGTTCGCGGGGTCGTCGCCGGAGTCGCACGGGAGCGAAAACGGAGAAGAAATCGCGAAAAAGGGCATCACTGTTCATCCCAGTACGGATGCTTCAGCCGCGGTCCACAGGCCCCTGCGTGCACCCGGTGCACGCCCCGCAGCCCCGGAGGTGCAAACCCGGCGCACGAAACCGTGCGCCGGGCTGCACATCGTGCGCGGTGCACGCTCCAGGCGTGCACCCGGCGCACGCATCGGCAGCCAGAACCGCGGACCCGGCGCACGCTTGCGTGCGCCGGCCCGGCCCGCTCGGGCGCGGTGCATGCTACTGCGTGCACCCGGTGCGCACCGCAAGCCCCTGCAGCCGTGAGCCCGGTGCACGCTCGTGTCGTGCATCGGCCCGGCCCAGGATGCGCGGTGCACGCTTCCTGCGTGCACCCGGCACGTGCCGCGCAACCGCCGACGCCGTAAACCCGGTCCACGCCTGGACCGTGCACCAGCCTTCAGCCAAAGAGCCCAGAAGCTCCGTTTTTGGCCCGTTTCGCCCCGTTTTTGAGTGTTTTTGACCCCGACGATGTTATTAACGATACTTCTTACTGTAGTTCTTTTCGGGCTCAAGGTGGGAGCATTTTAACTGAAGTTTCCACACACTTTCTTCACGTTTCAGGTGGGTACACCCTTAGAATCCCTTTATGCGTAATGTCGTTATGATCAGGTTTATTATATGGTGGGTTTCGTCATAGTGTTTAGCGTCGGTCTCCGACGGTCGTTCTCCTTTTGATAATTATATGTTGGCGGGCTACCTTCGAGTGCACGTATTATTACCTTTACTTTGATTATACATGATAGCGGGTTACTTTCGATCGCATATGCTACGGTTTTACTTTTGAGTATACATGTTGCCGTTTTACTCTTGTTACATATATTATGATGCTGACATGATGGTGTTTATGGTTACTTGGCTCGAGGCTGCAACACGCGCACCCGCGGTTTGGCCACCGCAAAGGGTGCGCTTTTCCGGAAAAGTGGTCTATGACCCGTGTATACCCACGAGGTGACGTAGTGGGGCCCCTTATTAGTTGTGGGGTTTGAGGCGCCGAGGTGCGAGCGGTGCGACCCGTCGGTTTAGTTGTCCGACGTGGTCGGGTTTCTGCAGGTACGGTATGGGCCGTCGGTTTAGTTGTCCGACGTGTCCGGGTATTACAGGATACAGGTGTACAGGTTGCCTTTCCTCCTTGAGAGGGTGGTTGCTCCGGTCGTCTTCACGGTTTGTTTTATTATATTCTCCTGCTGTACTATTTTTGCGTCACTGACTTCCCACTTCGTGACAGGGTTCAGACGGGGGGAGATGTAGGCGGTGGTGAGGACGGGACAGGAGCAGCTGGGTCGCTGGGGACCCTGGACTGTATTTCTTCTTTCATTCTTGCATTTCATTTATATTGTAGTTATGTGAGAGGTTCTCGATACCCTCGTGGGGTCGGCGTGGATGTCGGTACGAGTTGCATTTAATTATCCTCTTATGCGTTACTCTTCCTTTTATTTCTGTTGGCCATTTGAAATGAAAAAGGGCAAAAGCCAAAGAAAAGATTGCGAAAACCGTTTTTAAAATCTAAGTGTCGTGTGGGCACTGGTTTCAAAACTCTGTGGATTTATGGATTGCGAAATGGATTTCAAAACTTGGGTGTCGGGTAGGCACCATTTTCAAAACCTTGTGGTTTTATGCTGATTTCGAAACTCGCTTTCAAAACGAAAGCGCCGGGTAGGCGCTCTTTTAAAACTGTGGATTTATCCTTTCCAAATTGATCGGCCATACGTTTTTAAGTAAGTTAGAATGCTGGTGGTATATGAACAATTGTTGTGATTGAATGGATGTGTATGTTTGGAATATGTACTGAACTCCACGCCGGGCATATACAGGGGAGGCTCTGTCCGTTTACAGAGTGATCCTGTATGTGTGGCGGGTCTGGGCACGCGCCGGGCAAGAGGGGTTCTCCTTTATCAAAAAAATTTATACGTCAAATGCTTGACTTTTGTGAATCGTTTCCGCTAAAACAAACCCCCGGGGCGTGACAGATGTAGCACGTTTTGGTGCAAGTGGTTGAGGCCCAGAACTTACAGAGCAATGGTCACCATTTTTTCGAGGTTGAACTTCATCTTCTTCCTCGGGATTTCGGCAAACCGAGAGTAGTCATCGGCCCAAGTTTGCGTGAAATTGATCCTGCAGCCTTGGGAAGAAGTTCTTGCCATCTTAGAACCTCCCAGGTTCAGTTCTGCAGAAATTAAGCTTGGGCCAAGCTTAGTTTATTGTTAATAAAACATGGGCACCGTATGTTCGATAAAATGCCTCAATGAAAATTAATATAGAATTAAGCTTCGAGCAAAATATGAAAGTTTCTCCACACTGTCCCCTGAGCTTAATGCTCACTTCAGACCAAAGGTTGTCTGTGTGGATGTGTGTGTGGGGCAGTGTCGAAAAGTTAGAGAGCAAGGTGTTTGGATCTGTGGATCCAGCAGTAACTGGGCTGCACCAAGGCAAGCCCTTGAGCCTCTGTGATGTCCTGAGCAAGATGCTCAAGATGGTTTAGGATTGGCACAAGCAGTTTTTGAAAAATTAGTAGTTAGGGCCTTTTTGTGTGTTTAAATAAACTCAGGCTTGTTCTAGCCTTTTAGCGAAGTCGTGGCAGTTAGGGTCACTGAACGCGATGCTCACTTTTAAAATGGATTTGGTCGTATAGAAAAAAATTAAAAATGCATTAAGGCCTATATTAGTATAGTAAGTCATGGCCCGAAGTTTTTCTCGAGTTCCGTGCTGCTACAAATTGGTGAGCACGGTGTTCCGCGGGTCGAGGGTCACCTACTGGAGGTGACAGTTCGTAAAAATAATGTCCCGATTAAGAGATCGAGCGAAAACGGCTCTCAAATTGCTATAAAGGTGCAATTTTTGGAAACCCTAGGGGTCTAAACGCAATTGTAGCCTCATGTACTGTCTCGGGCAGTGTGTATATAATCTCTAAGCTTTTTGCTAGTGATCCGTTGGCTCTCGTTGAGCGGAAATTGGTAATCGGTCCGTAAATCGACAAAATTGTCGGTTTAACGGCACCCCGGTGGTAATCACACAATTCTACGAATTGCGGCGATTATGCCTTGCTGTCTGATGTGTCCCAGTAGAATCTGGTTGAGCCAGCGGCAAAGGGTCAAAGCTCGTGTCTCCCGAAAATTCAAATGGAATTTTCGGGAGGGGCATTTTGGTAATTATACCAACACTTGAATAAAAGGTTGAGTTTAGCAATGTTTATGAATCAGGTTGGCACGGTTTGGCTCTAGTCTTCGAGCATTCCGTTGGAGTTGTCAGATCGCCTGCAGACAGGTGGGTTTATCTTCGGTCCGGGCTTTATCATCTCGGCCCTCTGGGGTATCGTAATTGGTCGGACTCCTGTTCTTGTGATAGCCTAGATTTCCTTGTTGAGCCTGCTCTTTTTATTGATCAGCATCACTTTTATATCTACTTGATTCATTGATCATTATCAATTATCAGCCTATATGTTGTCGTGCTTGATTGATCCTTAGCTTGCTAGCTTATATGTTGCCATGCTCGATTGATCTTTAGCCTCTTTCCAGTTATTATGATTTTATCCTGGATATTTGCCATGCCTGATTGGTCATTAGCTAGCTTGCACATTTATACCTGATTATCAGTACTTCCTGATTACATCTGATCCATGCTATAGTAATTGTTGATTATATTCTGCACATGAGTTGAGATTCAATTGGTTATTCTGCATTGCATCCCTGTTGGGATTTTTCCGGCTTGTTGCCAATTACCGTGAGTTGAGATTAAGTTGGTTTCTAATATTGCATCCCTGTTGGGATTTTCCGGCTTGTTGCCGATTACCTGGTCTGTGGACCGTGAGCTTGAGCATTTGCATTATGATCGCCCGCACCGCTGTACTTCACGAACATCAGCGGAGTCATGACCCGTGTGGATGTTCTTTACCGGTAAAGTGGTTTGTTGAAAGACCCGTGACCCCCAGAGGGGAATGTCAGCTAGGTTGGTGCCAGGTTGGGCAGTTTTCCTGAGGTCTTGTAGACCAATATGGTGGCTTTTGATTGGGTACTTGGTTGTTCTACCTTTGATGCATGATTGCCTGTTTAAAATCTACTTTACATCATACTCTTATGATTGCCCAGTGTTTGTTCAATTTCATCCAGTCGTTATACCAGCATGCTCTTGTTTTAGTTTTCAATACCCTGATATGCTCTGCACTGTATTCATGATTATTCGGCGTTTTTCCCTGAGGTCTTGTTGACCAACATGGTGACTTCGATTGGGTATTTGGTTATCCTACCATTGATGCATTGATTACCTGCTTAGTATGCTTAGTCATTATACTCTTATGATTTCTCAGTTCTTGATCCAGTATCTATATCAGCATACTTTTACTTTAGTAGTTCAGTACCTATTTATGCTCAGAATCATGATTATGCTTCCTGCCAGTATCTGCTTATGATATCAGCCTTACCTAATGACTCTTACTATCCGCTAGTTATTGTATGCCAGTAGGTACGATTTGCTATTTCTCGGCTCGTCGTGCCCACTGGGATACACTGTCGATGTATCTCACACCCCCTGGGTGACCATTTTTCAGGTCGGTCGGGTGCTGGGATGTCGGGACGTGTTGGTGAGGTTATCGAGATAGCTTTGACCCTTGGCAGCCGCTGAAATTTTACCAGTTATAAACATGTAATTGAATAAGTTGTTGTAAATGTTAAGTAATAATCTTTTGTAATCTTTTATTGTTAGTGCGTAGTTTAGACTACTCTGGTATTGGCTGTAAGTGCTTAGCCGTGCATGTATAGAAAATGCTCAATCCAAGGGGATTAGGAATTTTCTCTATATGTGGCGGTCTGTCGTGCCCTGGCTGGTTTTAAAGCTCTGATTTAAAAAAAAAAAAAAAAAAAAAAAAAATTGGACTCTATTTTTGAACTCGGGGCGTGACACCTGCAAAAGATAGTACTATAGCTATGCAAATATCAGAGCGAAAATAAAGTGCTGTAAAATAGAATCCAATCAATATATATCTAAAAATAAAGTACAATATCCATCTCCCAAATATAAATAATCATCATATAATATCCTCAATACAGCATCCCTGGACCCAAAAAGGGAGATAAACTAAAACTATAGTACATCAGTCTCCCAAAATACAGAAGATCTCTCCCAAAATAAATAGTATAAAAGTCCAGCTGATAGTACTAGAAATCTCCAACCAGGGGATACAGCTACACTCCTCGGGTAGGTAAGGATTTAGCTCATGACTCCCTCGCCTCGAACAACGACAGAAGGATTAGCAACTCCCGCAGCAGACACTGCAAAACAAAGGGAGGAAAAAGAGGAAACAACAATGGGGGTGAGAACCACTAGTAAAACCAGTAGCCTCCCCCCGAGGGTAAAGCCTCAAACTCCGACGTACCCACTAAGTCTACCAGAGGCAAAGGAAAAGGTAAAGTGGTAAGGTTAATAAACTGCTGAAACTGGAAAACCACCACTAGTATGCCTCTAAATGCAGCACCGACTAAAATGACTGTATTCATGCATCAGTAAACAGTATCGGACCAAGTAAACCCAATCTAACCACCAGTAAAAACCGGTACTGCCTGCTCTGCTGTCTCAAGTATCTGCTAACAGATCGGCACTCACTGACCGGAACTCGGGGTTGTCTGTGATCTTGAATGACTCATCTCGCGCGGTTTCTCTTTTTTCGGGATTCCCGTGGGATGGTATTCACGATTCAGATGAATATTTATATGTGGATGGGTGTATAAGGGTATCAGGTATTGCGGATCCATGACTTCCAATAGACGCAAGCATCTATTGTTAATTACCCCCGTGTGATTGGGGCACCTTCGATTAAGAGACCTTTGTGAGGAGGATAGAATAAATCGTATCCTAATGATTGACCAAATCCTAAGTATATGTGTTAGGATTTAGCTGGATTTGAAATTGACTTGATCCCGATTATATGTGTTGAGAACTAGTCGATATTAAACTCTAATTATATGTGTTAGAGTTTAATTGGATTCAATTGGCTCTAAGTATATGTATTAGAGTCCAATTATATTTGATTTCACATTTGGCGTATGTTCCAAACTGAATGTATGACCAAACCCCAAGGATATGTATTGAGGTGGGTCGGATTTGACGCTACTCGAAAGTAGGAGGTAGCTAAGTCCTATATGTATTAGGATTGGCCGAGTTTGATATATTTTTCACTCTAGTTATATGTGCTAGAGTGAGAATTTGACTAAACCCTAAGTATATGTATTAGGATTCATCAAATTTGATTCAACTTTCGCTCTAAGTATGTGTGTTAAAGAAGAAGGTTGACTAACCCTAAGTATATGTATTAGGATTAGTTGAGTTGATTTGGTTTCTACCCTGGATATATGTGCTAGAGTAAAAGGTTAACTACACCCTAAGTATATGTATTAGGGTTAGTTGGGTTGATTTGAATGAACTCTAAGTATATGTGTTAGAGTTCGATCGAATTGGATTTGGCTAAATTCTAAATATATGATTTAGAATCTAGTCGGTTTGGATATAATTTTGCCTTAATTATATGTGTTAAGGCGATGAGATTGAATGGGTTTAGGGTTTTATTTATGGATTGAATAGGTTTTGGATTTTTTATTTGTGGATCGAATGGGTTTTGGTTTTTTTATTTGTGGACTCAGCTTATATTATATATGTAGAGTACCGGGATTTCGTATAGTGTACCGACCTCGCAAGATGGCGTGGTGCGGAGAAATTGCTTTGGACGAGTTCCAATTATATTTACAGATGAGTTCGGGTTGAGTCGGATCGACGCGGAAGCCCCAGCTTGAATCGAAATTTTTCGGACATTGTGCGCCGTTAGAGGACTGGTTTTGTAGAGCCCCGACTCCACAGTTGTGCACAGAAAAAAAAAAATTAGAAAATGGTTGGAACATGTGTATTTTCAGTTTACAGTGGAGTTCGGGAGGTTCCGGATTGATGCGGAGGCCCCGAAGGCAAAAAGTGAGTTGGAGTTGGCAGTTATGGGAGCCGGTTTTTGGATTGAGCACATCGACTCTGCAGTTGAGCTTTTTGAGTGAGGAAAGCTTTGGACATGTGTATTTTCAGATTACAGCGGAGTTCGGGAGGTTCCAGATTGATGCGGAGGCCCCGAAGGCAAAAAGTGAGTTGGAGTTGGCAGTTATGGGAGCCGGTTTTTGGATTGAGCACATCGACTCTACAGTTGAGCTTTTTGAGTGAGGAAAGCTTTGGATATGTGTATTTTCATATTACAGCGGAGTTCGGGAGGTTCCGGATAGATGCGGAGGCCCCGAAGGGAAAAAGTGAGTTGGAGTTGGCAGTTATGGGAGCCGGTTTTTGGATTGAGCACATCGACTCTACACTTGAGCTTTTTGAGTGAGGAAAGCTTTGGACATGTGTATTTTCAGATTACAGCGGAGTTCGGGAGGTTCCGGATTGATGCGGAGGCCCCGAAGGCAAAAAGTGGAGTTGGCAGTTATGGGAGCCGGTTTTTGGATTGAGCACATCGACTCTAGACTTGAGCTTTTTGAGTGAGGAAAGCTTTTGACATGTGTATTTTCAGATTACAGCGGAGTTCGGGAGGTTTCGGATTGAGGCGGAAGCCCCGAAGGCAAAAAGTGAGTTGGAGTTGGAGAAAAGAGATTAATTAATTAATTTAATTAATTAATTTGGTTGCCTAAATCTGTTAGTGAAGAGAAAGGAAGTGGATTGAGATTTTTCTTTTGATGGAGGGCTTTTTGGTCTTTCTCCCTTGCCTTGCTGCCTCCGTCCCAGCCACTTAATTAAGTATCCTTAATTAAGTATCCTTAATTAAGTGGCCTTATCATCACCTCCTTCACCTGCAACAGAGGAAACAAGAAGAAGTAGAGTATGAGAGAAAGAGTGAAAAAAAGAAGAAAGGAAGAGGAAGATTGAGAGGAAGGAATAAAAAAGGGGAGATGAAAATGAAAAGATTGAGAATGGTGTAATGTGGGCCTGCTACTAGGAGCCATGAGGGGCCGAGCGGAGAGCGCGACGAGCGGCGCGCGCGGCGGATTTAAAAGAGGTATGTAGCAGTTTTGGAGAGTGAGAGCTTGGGTTTTCGGAGTTGAGATCGGTTTGGATTTCTTTTTTTGGATTGGAGTATGGATTAAATTTTTGATGGATAATTTGGTGTTTGTAGTGATGTTGCAGGTGTGGACTTGTTGTCCATTTGTGAGGTTGTGCCGCAACAGGGGAGCCGCGCGGGCGTGCATGGGTGCCGCGCGTGGCTGGCGCAGGCTGCTGCGCGGGCGCGCCAGGGCGCCGCACGCAGCAGCTGCGGGCACTGCGCGCGCAGCTGGCGGGCGCGCAGCAGCGGCAGCTGCGGGCAGGCGCGCGCAGCAGCAAGCGTGCGCAGCGACGGGCGTCGCGCGGGCGCTGCGCAGGCAGCGCGCGGGCGTGCAGGGCGCCGCGCGGGCGCGTAGCAAGCGCGCAGGGGCGCGTAGCAAGCGCGCAGGGGCGCGCAGCTTGCGTGCAGGGGTGCCGCGCGGGCGCGCAGATGCGCCGCGCGGGCGCGCAGCAAGCGCGCAGGGGGCACGCGTAGCGGGCCAGGGCCCCGCATGGCGGTCCCAGGCGCCGCGCGGCGGGCCCAGGCGCAGCGCGCTGCAGGCGCGCACAGCGGGCCTGGCTGCCGCGCGGCAGGCCCAGCGGCAGCGGCAGCGGCTGGCTGCGGGCGCGCCGGGCCGTGCGGGCAGCTGCTGAGCAGCGAGCAGTGGCGCATGCGCAGCAAGCTTCTCGCGTCGGCGCGCGGCGTTTTCATCGGCAGGGTCTGGTTTTCCCCGGCGATCGCGGGTGTTGGCCGAGTTTAACGTTTTTTTATTGGTTTTTCTATCCTTTCTCTCTCAGGGCTGCGGGTAGTAGCAGCGGGTCGTGCCGAGGTGCTGTGTGGAGCTCGCGCGCGCGCGGATTTTTTCCAGAGTAAGGATTGTGTGTGTGGGTGCTATGGAGTTGAGTGTAGTTTCGGCTTGAGGCTTTGGAGCATGGAGTTGCCCTGTTCGCAGTATATTGTGAGTGCTGAGAGTGTGCTGGGGATTTTTTTTGTGTATGTATTAGATGATGTAATTATGTATTTAATTTGTGCTGTGAGACTTGGTGATGGATTTGTGGTATACTTGAGCCTTTGTTTGCACTGTGATTTGGCTGTGGAGTGAGCCAGAGTGTGCGCGGATTTTGCGAGGACTTGGGAGGATTGTTCGAGTTTTCGGGGATTTTTTCATGGTTCGCGGCAGTGTGCGCGCGCGCGGCGCGGTTTTCGGATTTTCGTCAGTTGAGGATTCGGCGCTTCCCCGACTTCAGCAATGCCTGCGGAAAGCGATCCAGGTGGGCTGGAATTTCTCCAAAATGTATGGAATGCCCTTTAATGCTCCTTAATGCAATTTGATCATGTTTACCATGTTATTTTTACTGTAGTAAAATCTGATAGTTGCCTGGAATTTTCTGGAAAAATTATTAGAACCCCTGATTATGTTTAGCATACTCCTGATGTTATATGACACTAGATTCCATGTTTTGTTTGCATAATAATTGCACCTGAATCATTTTAAAAATCGAGAAAACCCGTTTTAAGGAAAATCAGCTTTTTAAATGTGGTTTTTAAATCATGAGTTCGCCAGAGGTATGGCATAGGTTCAGGGTGCATTTGACCTCGTGCCTGGGGGCCGAGTGGGTACTTTTTGAGTTTTCGAGATGAGTTCTAGTGTCAGGTGAGTTGAGGTTTATTGTCAAAATTGTTGAGATTATTCTAGATCAGGGATTGTGCATTATCAGATTGAGTCGTAGAGGGTTCTCTGACAGATTATGTGAGGATTTGGGCATTACCTGATTGAGTCGTGGAGTCTTTTTTCGACTGAGTTGTGTTATTTGAGCATTGAGCTTCCGATCTGTTGATCGTGATCACAGCCTGCATGAGCCGCTTGTTGAGACAGATGAGACACACTTGAGCTCGGTGGGGTTGCTCCCCTCGAGTTATGCTCCGGATGCGATGATGATGCGCCTAGTGGATTTACTAGTGGTCGCTTGATACCCCTGGCTGAGTTACCATGGGGTCACTTTGCGTGAGATTGAGATAGTCCGTGTGGGACGCCCTACGTAAGACCAAGTCCTTTTTGGACGTAGTGGCAGTAGGTTGGCGCAGGCTTGACTGGACCCTATGAGGTAGTCATGGAGATTGGGTGATATGAGCGGGTGGTTACATATTCTGTTCTTAGATGGGTTTCTTTTCCTTTGAGCATTGATACTGAGGCATTTTACATATTCTGTTCTTAGATTGGGTGTGTAGTGGTCCAGAATTCCATGCAACTTTTCCGATGAATCCAAGGTGCAAAACACCTGTTGATGGTGTGTCTGGTCCATAGTGTATCAAAGGGATAGCACGATGGACCCATTGAGGTATTTATTGTCAGGTTGGCCATTGGCTGCATTTGCCGAATTTTAGAAAAGGTTTTGGGCCAAACAGAGGTTGGATTTGGATTCAGCGCGGAAACGCTTGAAAACGGCTATTTGCTTGTTAAATTCTGAGTCCGGATGCCCAAAAACGGACTCCCGGAAGTTTTCAGTGGTTTCTGGTGCATCGGGGGGACCGTGGACCGCCGGCTTGCCACGTGGCGGCCTGTCATTGGCCGGTTCGCAACGTTCGGTACACAGAGCGGCACGGCTGGGTGCATGAGCCCGGCGCAGGACACTAGGCAGGCGCGGATTGGAGGGCTTTTGGTGCGCGGTCCACGGAATTCGAGCGGCGGTGCATGGTTTTGATCGGCAGTGCAGGGTTTTGGGCGGGGGGACACGTGTCGACCCCCAGTTGGCTGGCGCTGGGTGCGCGGTCCACGGAGTTCCCCGCGCGGGTGCATGGACCCGGTGCAGGGACACGTGGCGGCATGCCATTGGCGGGCTCACGAGGCGCGACGCATGGGGGCGCGGGCTGGCACCTCGGGGCGCGTGCATGGCTAGCGCCTCGGGGCGCGTGCATGGCAGGCGCCCAGGCGGCGCCTACCCGCACGTCTGACCGCGACAGTGCGGGGGGCACGTGGCGCCCGGCTATTTGCGAGCGCCACCTACCGGCTTGACCGAGCGGTGCCACGCGTCGGCACCGGGCGGGCCCGCACAGCTGTTCGCTGTCCGGGACACGCGTCGGTCACCCGGGTGGGCCACGCGGCGGCTATTGACGCACCCCGCATAGCTGTTTGCTGTGCGGGACACGTGTCAGCACGGGGTGATTCCGGGCGCTGGGTCGGACTGCAGAAATCCGACTAAACGGATTTCGGGCGCCCGAATCTGGGCTGCGGGTTGGGCCTATAAATAGGGAACTTTGAGTCCTTTTTGCTCTTTTTCTGAGCAGTTTCTCGCAGTGATTCCTTCTGGGATTTTCTTCCTCCACCTGAGCTACACTTCACAGAGCATTCCTGGGATTTTTAGGGGCACGCATCCCGAGGTTTTCGTTTTTCGACGCGGCGCGACGCTCGTTCACCGGCGACCCGCTTCGTCATATTTCAGTGCGAGGACTCCCCTGGCTTACCCCGACCTCCGATTTAGGCGATTCTCTCGCTGTTGGACTCTAGACAGGTAGCGCTCCGATTTTGTTGTTTTGAGCTTTCTCTTTTTTCATGTTGATCTTGGAGTTTCCCGAGCTTCCTTTTTACCCATTTTTCCTCGCGGAGTTTTGGACAGCACGTGGGTGTTTTGGCGATATCTTCGCGCACAGGCGTCGGATCGAGGCGTGCCAGGAGGCGTTTTTCATCTACACAGCGCAAGAAACACCCTCAATTTTTTTGGGAATTTTCTGAATAACTTTCAAAGGTGAAAAATCTCTGTTTACAGAAAGTAGTGCTACAGTTTTTGAGATCGGTTTATTTCGGGGTGGTTCCCTTGTCGAATTTCTTTCTCAGTGTAGGAAACTCGGATTTGAACGTACAGGTACTCGTTTCGACCGGTTCGTCGCGAGGATCGTGACAGTATTTTTCTTGAAATTTTCTGAGCATTTCTCGCAGGTGAAAACAGGGAAACTCTGGACTGTTGTATTTTGGACAGATTTTGGAGCATTGTATGATTATATTATGTATGTTCTTTTGGGGAATGTTGTGCCGTGTTGAGGTGACTGTTTGGACCGAGCGTGGATTTCACCTTTGGACAGGGAATTAGCGCTCGAGGTGGGTACCGTTGTAATCCTCCTACTTGTGATAACCCACTAGGCATATTGGAGCTAGTCCTATGTTATATTGCTAGTATACTAGTGGAATAAATATAGCATGCTTAATTTGAAGGAATGGACTTGTGGTTGATACTTGCATCTCTAAAGGACTAGGTATTGATAAAATGTTTAATTCTTGCAAAAGATATGTTGTCTAAAACCCCTTGGGAATAGTTTGCTAAACCATATTATGTTATTTGTATATTGGGACATCATATGCATATATAGAGACCGGCTTATGGCAACTTGGTACAGTGGATATTCATGAAATAGCATACTCTAATTTGTAAGAATTAGAATACCCGAAATCATGTTATTAAGTAAAGGACTTTTGCATGCTTGTATGATCACCTTGATAGGCCACCTTTTTCTGCTACACTATCATGCTGGAACTGACTTAGGAGAAACCATGCTGTTATTCTTTCTCCAGTTATCTAGACTTAGGGGATAGTACGCTCGGGGTTGAGCAGGGGCTAGGATAGCGTAGTCAGACATTTGGGATTTGGGACAGGCAGGCTGTTATGGCAGGGTATTGCGGCAACCGCGAATTTTGGGCGGTTGACCGGACAGTTGTTATTGCATCAGATCGGGGAGAGGATTTGGGCTTCTTTTAGTGGATGGTTCTTTTCCACTTAGATCAGTGTCATGATCCAGTCCTGCGGACTTATTCTACTATGATACTTATTACTCAGGCATTTTACTCGTGTGGGTCGCTCCCCTCGAGTGCCACTCCGGAGTGTGCGATATACAGTCTTTGAGCCCTTGAGACTCCTATCCCCTATCGGTGTTATGTGTAGGCTGGCATACCCAATTTGGCAGGCATAGCAGGCAGTACCAGTGTTTACTGGTGTACAGATTGGGTTGAGTCAGGCAGGCATTTATATTCTGGTTCACTTATTTAGCTATTCTTTTAGCTCGGCATCGTAGAGGCATATAGTGGTAGCTTCTCCATCAGTAGTTATATTTACAGCTTGCCACCTTTGTTTCATTTTCGCCTCTGGTAGTCCTAGTGGGCATGTCTGAGTTTGAGGTCTACCCACTAGGGGAGGCTACTGTTTTTATAGTAGTTCTCACCCCCCACTGTTTTCCCCTTTCTTTTCCCCTTTGTTTTGCAGAGTCATCTGCGGGAGTTGCGGGACCCTCCTCGGCGGATCGAGGTAAGAGGATCGCGGATTAGATAGCGGTCTACTTGGTCGCTAGTTTAGCTGTTGATGTAGCCCCCCTATACAGTCAGATACTTGTACTTTCCATTTCTTTTGGGTCTGGCTTTGGCCAGCTGGTTGTATTTTGATTGATGAGCTGGGAGAGACACATGTATATTTGAGAGTTTACTCTGTACTTTTACTTTCCAGCTTATTCTGAGATGTATTAGTTGTAGTTTAGCTCTGTTTTTATGCTCTTTTATTATATCTTTTATATCTGAGCAGGTTACCAGCGCTTCGTGTACACGGGAAATTCCGTGTGCACGGCGGATCTGTGGACGCGCCTGGGTTCTGGTTTACACTCGGGGCGTGACAGATTAGGTAGGTATCAAAGCTTAGGGATAGGTCAGTTGGGACTTAGGAAACCCTAGGCTTTTGGCAGACCCTAGGAAGGCAGGGCGTGAGTGACGCAACATTGTGCGAAAGTCGGCAATTTATTTAGTTTACTCTTCCTGAGAGTGAAGAGAGATTGGCATACCCTATTTCTGGCGAACTATTATGTTGGCTGCAGACAACATAAAGTTACAGAAATAGGGGGATGTCTTTGACTTTCGCTAGATTGGGTCGAGTGTGGTTTTGTTTACTGATCTGTGGTTCTTTGTGTGGCAAGATGCCTCCTAGGCGGCAGATCCCTACCCGGGGTACTCCTATACCCCCGGAGGAGCCGGAGCAGTCCGGGCCTTCAGAGATTAGCGAGTTGAGGGCCATGGTGGCCCAGTTGGCGGAGAGTCACCGCCGGCAGGAACAGAGGATTGAGCAGTTGCTCGCCCAGGCAGGGGCACCTCCCCCTACTACTGTCGAGGCCCCCGTACCACCAGTGTTACCGCCGGCTATTCCACCAGTCCCTACGGCACCATCGTCGAGCAGTGGGGCCCAGGGAGTGATCCGGCCCTTGACCCCAGCGGAGGAGCAGGAGTTTGCTGACAGACTCACCCAGTTTTGTCAGCGGGGACCGCCTAGATTTTCAAGGCGGTGTACTCAGCCTTGGGAGATAGGGACTTGGCTTGCATCAATGGAGAAGTTGTTCCGGGACTTCTTCATTGATCAGAGATTCAGGGTACATATGGCAGTCCATTGCTTGGATGGGGATGCGGATGCTTGGTGGCGTCGGGTAGAGCCCCTGGAGTTTCAGATCACCCGACAGCTACCCTGGTCAGAGTTCCGGAGGATGATTCTGGATACCTACTTTTCCACGAGTGTGAAGAAAAAGCTGGAAGATGATCTGAAGAATCTGCGGCAGGACGATCGGACTGTTTGGACCTATTTCCAGGAGTTCTCGCGGTTACTCAACTGCGTAGCTTATGTCGCCAGGGATGGACCGCATCATGTGGAGCTCTTTAAGATGGGTCTGCGTCCAGAGATCTATACTTTGGTGCATGCCCAGAGGCTACAGACCTTGGAGGAGGCTGCGGAGAATGCGCAGTGGGTTGAGAGGGGAGGCCACGTTGTCGCCGGATGTGGAGGCTTGGTCGCAGAGAGCTCTGACAGGAAGCGACCAGCGCCGGACGATGGGGGACAGGCCAGTTCCTGGAGGCCACCCCGACCGCCACCGCCTCAGTTTACGGGCCGTGGGCGTTCGGAGCGTCGAGGGCCTGGTGGATCCCAGAGGCCCCCACAGCATCAGCAGCAGCAGCAGCAGCACCAGCGGCAGCAGCAGCACTCACAGCAGCAGAGATCACAGTCCCGGCAGCAGGGGTCTCAGCGGCAGAGGCAGCAGCAGCTGCAGGCGAGGCAGCCCCAGTCTACCGTTAGGTGCATCTTTTGCAGGGGTTAGCACCCGTCAGATACTTGCGACCAGAGGTATGGCCGCTGTTATCGGTGTGGACAGTCTGGCCACGTCCGAGCTACTTGCCCTTTCGCAACATCGACGGCTCCTTCCTCGGCATCAGTCCTTTCTGCGCCCCAGCAGCGACCCTATGCTCCAGCGAGCAGGGCTCCTTCCTTCCACCCTGCAGACTACCGACCACCAGCGCAGAGCGGGCGAGTCTATGCCGCCCATGTTGAGGACTCCTCGGCAGCCGACCACGTGGTGGCAGGTATCATTTTACTTTCTGGCAGTAGAGCTCGCACTTTATTTGATACCGGTGCATCACATTCTTTTATCAGAAGAGCATTTGCATCATCCCATGGACTAGAGTTAGGTCGGTTGCCACATGCATTAGAGGTACAGATTCCTGATCATACATTGCATGTAGAGGAGTGTTGTTGGTCTTGTCCAGTACAGATTGAGTCTTGGATTTTACCAGCGGACCTGATGGTCCTGAGTCAGCTGCGAGATTTTGACATAGTACTTGGGATGGATTGGCTGGCTCACTATTTCGCGACGATTGATTGCGCCGCGAGGATTGTGACTTTTAGCGAGCCAGGCCAGGAGGTGTTTGTGTATAGAGGGTGCCTGAGTGCTTTCTTCGCCTCAGTAGTTTCGACTTCTCGTGCGAGGCAGATGATGCGCAGTGGATGCGTGGCCTTTTTGGCTTGTGTGGTTAGGGAGCCTACGGTGGCACCGGGACTCGCGGATATTCCTATTGTCCACGAGTTCCCTGATGTGTTTCCACCAGAGCTCACTAGCATGCCGCCGGATAGCGAGATCGAGTTTTTGATTGACGTAGTCCCAGGAACTGCGCCAATCTCTAAGGCCCCTTACCGTATGGCACCGGCTGAGCTGCGAGAGTTAAAGGCGCAACTTCAGGATTTAATGGACAAAGGTTTTGTGAGACCCAGTGTATCGCCTTGGGGAGCGCCGGTGCTATTTGTAAAGAAGAAGGATGGTTCACTTCGACTGTGTGTTGATTATCGAGAGCTGAATAAAGTGACCATCAAGAACAAGTACCCTTTGCCACGCATTGATGATTTATTTGATCAGCTGCAAGGGTCTTGTGTCTTCTCCAAGATTGATTTACAGTCTGGTTACCACCAATTGAAAGTGAAGGCCAAGAACATCCCAAAGACGGCATTCAGGACACGATACAGGCATTATGAGTTCACCGTCATGCCTTTTGGATTGACAGATGCCCCTGCCGCTTTTATGGATTTAATGAACAGGATCTTTCGACCATACCTGGATCGGTTCGTCGTTGTATTTATTGATGATATCCTGGTTTATTCCCGGAGTGATGTGGAGCACGAGGAGCACTTGAGGATTGTGCTGCAACTTCTGAGAGAGAGGAAGTGTATGCCAAGTTATCTAAGTGCGAATTTTGGCTTCGGGAGGTTGTCTTTTTGGGCCATGTGATTTCAGCCGCAGGAGTGGCAGTTGACCCGGCGAAGATTGAGGCAGTCCGGGATTGGCCCCGACCGACGATGGTATCAGAGGTCCGCGGTTTTATGGGATTGGCTGGATATTACCGTCGGTTTGTGGAAGGTTTTGCGAAACTTTCCACACCCCTCACTCGTCTGACGCGTAAAGGGATTAAGTTTATTTGGAGTGAGGATTGCCAGAGGAGCTTTGAGGAATTAAAGAGCAGATTGATGTCGGCTCCTATCCTTTCCCTCCCTGTTATGGGGAAAGGATACGTGATTTACAGTGATGCATCGCACAGTGGACTTGGTTGCATGCTGATGCAAGACGGTAGGGTAATCGCTTATGCTTCACGGCAACTTAAGGATTATGAAAAGAATTACCCTACCCATGACTTGGAGCTAGCTGCGGTGATTTTCGCACTGAAGTTGTGGCGCCATTACCTGTATGGGGAGCACTGCGAGGTTTACACCGACCACAAGAGCTTGAAATATTTGTTCACACAGAAGGAGCTCAATCTGAGGCAGCGCAGATGGTTGGAATTGTTAAAGGACTACGATGTGGACATACTCTATCATCCTGGCAAGGCCAACGTGGTCGCTGATGCCCTGAGCAGGAGAGCAGTGCAGAGCCTATCCTTGATGATCACCGATCAGGCGCCACTACTTGAGCAGATGAGGCGGTTAGAGCTTGAGGTAGTGTCCCCTGGGGTCTCTGCTAGACTTTTGTCTTTAGTCGTGCAGCCCACTCTGTTGGACAGGATTCGAGAGAAACAGAGTGAGGACCCCCATTTGACCAAGATTAGAGAGCAGATTTCGAGTGGTCATGCAGGGGATTTTTCTGTTGATGCTTCGGGAGTACTGCGGTACAGGGACCGAGCTTGCGTGCCTATGGACTCAGAGATTCGAGAGCAGATCTTGCGGGAGGCCCATTATACACCTTATACCATCCATCCTGGTGGGACTAAGATGTATAATGACCTCAAGGCACAGTTTTGGTGGAGTGGTATGAGAAGAGACATTGGGAGATTTGTGGCACACTGCTTAACTTGTCAGCAAGTAAAGGCTGAGCATCGTGTACCTGCTGGCAAGTTGCAGAGTCTCCCAATCCCTGAATGGAAATGGGATCATATCAATATGGACTTTGTCACTGGATTGCCGAGAGCACAGACTGGGGCGGATGCGATCTGGGTAGTTGTGGACAGACTCACCAAGTCCGCTCACTTTTTACCGGTTCAGATGACTTGGCCGTTGGAGCGACTGGCACAGATGTACTTAGCTGAGGTGGTCAGATTGCACGGGGTACCCGTTTCCATCGTATCAGATAGAGACCCGAGGTTTGTCTCGCATTTCTGGAGGAGTTTACAGACAGCCTTGGGGATGCAGCTCCGATTTAGTACAGCATTCCACCCACAGACCGATGGACAGTCAGAGCGCACTATTCAGATCCTCGAGGATATGTTGAGAGCGTGCATCCTGGACTTTGGAGGAGGGTGGTACCGACACTTGGGATTAGTTGAGTTTGCGTACAACAACAGCTATCAAGTGAGCATTCAGATGGCTCCGTTTGAAGCGTTGTATTGACGCAAGTGTCGGTCACCCCTATATTGGAGTGACGTGGGTGAGAAGAAGACTTTGGGTCCTGATCTACTGTTGGAGGCAGAGGAAAAGGTCAGATTGATACGACGACATCTCGAGACCGCCCAGAGTCGACAGAGGAGTTATGCTGATACCCGACGGCGAGACTTAGAGTTTCAGGTGGGCGATCATGTCTTTTTGAAAGTCTCGCCTTCGAAGGGGATTCGAAGATTTGGGATTCGTGGGAAACTGAGCCCTCGTTATATTGGACCTTTCGAGGTATTGGAGCGCTTAGGGCCAGTTGCCTACAGGCTTGCACTTCCTCCCAGACTTGCAGGTGTTCACGATGTGTTTCATGTATCCACTCTGAGGAGGTATGTTTATGACCCGTCGCACATCATTGATTTTGCCCCACTGGAGATCACCGAGGACTTGAGCTATGTCGAGCGGCCATTGCGGATTTTAGACCGTGAGGTTAGGGAGTTGCGCAGCCAGGCCATTCCTTATGTGAAGATTCTGTGGAGCCACCAGAGCGAGCGCGAGGCTACTTGGGAGCTGGAGTCAGCGATGGTGGATGCCTACCCCCACTTGTTCGAGGCCCCGGTTTGAGGTATGACTTTTGTTTCGAGGACGAAATTTTTTCTTGTAGGGGAGGATGTAGTGGTCCAAAATTCCATGCAACTTTTCCAATGAATCCAAGGTGCAAAACACCTGTTGATGGTGTGTCTGGTCCATAGTGTATCAAAGGGATAGCACAGATGGACCCATTGAGGTATTTATTGTCGGGTTGGCCTTCGGCTGCATTTGCCGAATTTTAGAATAGGTTTTGGGCCAAACAGAGGTTGGATTTGGATTCAGCGCGGAAAAACACTTGAAAACGGCTATTTCCTTGTTAAATTCTGAGTCCGGATGCCCAAAAATGGATTCCCGAAAGTTTTCAGTGGTTTCTGGTGCATCGGGGGGATCGTGGACCGCCGGCTTGCCACATGGCGGCCTGTCATTGGCCGGTTCGCAGCGCTCGGTCCACAGAGCGGCGCGGCTGGGTGCATGAGCCCAGCGCAGGACACGTGGCAGGCGCGGATTGGAGGGCTTTTGGTGCGCGGTCCACGGAATTCGAGCGGCGTTGCATGGTTTTGATCGGCGGTGCAAGGTTTTGGGCGGGGGGACACGTGTCGACCCCCGGTTGGCTGGCGCTGGGTGCGCGGTCCACGGAGTTCCCTGCGCGGGTGCATGGAACCGGTGCAGGGACACGTGGCGGCATGCCATTGGCGGGCTCACGAGGCGCGGCTCACGAGGCGCGGCGCACGGGGGCGCGGCTGGTGCCTCGGGGCGCGTGCATGGTAGGCGCCCAGGCGGCGCCTGCCCGCACGTGTGACCGCGACAGTGCGGGGGGCACGTGGCACCCGGCTATTCGCGGGCGCCACCTACCCGCTTGACCGAGCGGTGCCACACGTCGGCACCGGGCGGTCACCCGGGTGGGCCACGCGGCGGCTATTGACGCGCCCCGCACAGCTGTTTGCTGTGCGGGACACGTGTCAGCACGGGGTGATTCCGGGCACTGGGTCGGACGGCAGAAATCCGACTAAACGGATTTCGGGCGCCCGAATCTGGGCGCCCGAATCTGTTAGTTGTGGGCTGCGGGTTGGGCCTATAAATAGGGAACTTTGAGGCCTTTTTGCTCTTTTTCTGAGCAGTTTCTCGCAGCGATTCCTTCTGGGCTTTTCTTCCTCCACCTGAGCTACACTTCACAGAGCATTCCTGGGATATTTAGGGGCACGCATCCTGAGGTTTTTATTTTTACGGTGCGGCGCGGCGCTCGTTCACCGGCGACCCGCTTCATCACATTTCAGTGCGAGGACTCCCCCGGCTTACCCCGACCTCTGATTTAGGCGATTCTGGCGCCGTTGGACTCCCGACAGGTAGGGATCCGATTTTGGTGTTTTGAGCTTCCTTTTTTTTCGTGTTGATCTTGGAGTTTCCCGAGCTTCCTTTTGACCCATTTTTCCTCGCGGTGTTTTGGACAGCACGTGGGTGTTTTGTCGATATCTTCATACACAGGCGTCGGATCGAGGCGTGCCAGGAGGCGTTTTTCATCTACACAGCGCAAGGAACACCCTCAAATTTTCTGCGAATTTTCTGAATAATTTTCGAAGGTGAAAAATCTCTGTTTACAGAAAGTACTGCTACAGTTTTTGAGATCGGTTTATTTCGGGGTGGTTCCCTTATCGAATTTGTTTCTCAGTGTAGGAAACTCGGATTTGAACGTGCAGGTACTCGTTTCGACCGGTTCGTCGCAAGGATCATGATAGTATTTTTCTTGAAATTTTTTGAGCATTTTTCACAGGTGAAAACAGGGAAACTCTAGACTGTTGTATTTTGGACAGATTTTGGAGCATTGTATGATTAAATTATGTATGTTCTTTTGGGGAATGTTGTGCAGTTTTGAGGTGACTGTTTGGACCGAGCGTGGATTTCACCTTTGGACAGGGAATTAGCGCTCGAGGTGGGTACCGTTGTAATCCTCGTACTTGTGATTACCCACTAGGCATATTGGAGCTAGTCTTATGTTATATTGCTAGTATACTAGTGGAATAAATATAGCATGCTTAATTTCAAGGAATGGACTTGTGGTTGATACTTGCATCTCTAAAGGACTAGGTATTGATAAAATGTTTAATTCTTGCAAAAGATATGTTGTCTAAAACCCCTTGGGAATAGTTTGCTAAACCATATTATGTTATTTGTATATTGGGACATCTTATGCATGTATAGAGACCGGCTTATGGCAACTTGGTACAGTGGATATTCATGAAATAGCATACTCTAATTTGTAAGAATTAGAATACCCGAAATCATGTTATTAAGTAAAGGACTTTTGCATGCTTGTATGGTCACCTAGATAGGCCACCTTTTTCTGCTACACTATTATGTTGGAACTGACTTAGGAGAAACCATGCTGTTATTCTTTCTCCAGTTATCTAGACTTAGGGGATAGTTCGCTCGGGGTCGAGCAGGGGCTGGGATAGTGTAGTCAGACATTTGGGATTTGGGACAGGCAGGCTGTTATGGCAGGGTATTGCGGCAACCGCGAATTTTGGGCGGTTGACCGGACAGTTGTTATTGCATCAGATCGGGGAGAGGATTTGGGCTTCTTTTAGTGGATGGTTCTTTTCCACTTAGATCAGTATCATGATCCAGTCCTGCGGACTTATTCTACTATGATACTTATTACTCAGGCATTTTACTCGTGTGGGTCGCTCCCCTCGAGTGCCACTCCGGAGTGTGCGATATACAGACTTTGAATCCTTGAGACTCCTATCCCCTATCGGTGTTATGCGTAGGCTTGCATACCCGATTTGGCAGGCATAGCAGGCAGTACCAGTGTTTACTGGTGTACAGATTGGGTTGAGTCAGGCAGGCATTTATATTCTGGTCCACTTATTTAGCTATTCTTTTAGCTCGGCATCTTAGAGGCATATAGTTGTAGCTTCTCCATCAGTAGTTATATTTACAGCTTACCACCTTTGTTTTATTTTCTCCTCTGGTAGTCCTAGTGGGCATGTCTGAGTTTGAGGTCTACCCACTAGGGGAGGCTACTGTTTTTATAGTAGTTCTCACCCCGCACTGTTTTCCCCTTTCTTTTCCCCTTTGTTTTGCAGAGTCATCTGCGGGAGTTGCGGGACCCTCCTCGACGGATCGAGGTAAGAGGATCGCAGATTAGATAGCGGTCTACCTGGTGCCAGTTTAGCTGTTGATGTAGCCCCCCTATACACTCAGATACGTGTACTTTCCATTTCTTTTGGGTCTGGCTTCGGCCAGCTGGTTGTATTTTGATTGGTGATCTGGGAGAGACACATGTATATTTGAGAGTTTACTCTGTACTTTTACTTTCCAGCTTATTCTGAGATGTATTAGTTGTAGTTTAGCTATGTTTTTATGCTCTTTTATTATATCTTTTATATCTGAGCAGCTTACCAGCGCTTCGTGTACACGGGAAATTCCGTGTGCACGACGGATCTGTGGACGCGCCCGGGTTCTGGTTTACACTCGGGGCGTGACAGGGTGATTGTGGCATGTTAGCTGTAGTTTTCTTTCAGCTTACCTATTATCTATCTATCTGCATACCTTTCTGTTTGCCTCCAGTAGACTTAGTGGGCATACCGTGGATATTGGTGACGGTACCCACTGGGATCTACCTTCTGTAGTAGATCTCGCACCCGCTGCGGTGACAGGTTTCCCGAGGTTGCTACTCCGACTTAGCTCGCGCGGAGACAGCTGATCGAGGTGAGGACGTGGCCGATTAGTTCCTTACCAGCATTGAGAGTCAGAGGTAGATGTATCCTGTATATTTTTATGATTCCACTTTTGTACTGGGCAGTCTGAGAGATTTGCGAGGGTTGTACTTTTATTTTCATAGTTGAGAGATTTGTGTTGAGGATTTGTTTTTATTCAGATGTTCAGTGTTTTGATTCTGTAGCTATTAGTTCTTTTTCAGCTCTGATTCATGTTTAGCTATTGATCTTTTACAGGGTAGACGCTTCGTCTGTGCGGCAGTTTCCGCACAGATGGCGGATATGTTGGAGAGCCCGGGTCGCAGTTCGACCCCGGGGCGTGACAATATATGGACTGAATTTGGGCCAGTATGTGGACTGAGCCTATGTCATATGTGGAATGGATTCAGTGCCCATATATGGACTGGGCGTGCTATTTATTAGGCCTCTTGGATTTAGGCTCCAAATTCATTAGATCCCATTTGAATCTTGTTTGAAATCGACTCTGGATTCAAAGATATTTCTGTTTGTTTCGATATCCCTTTTTATTTTATTTTATTTGGGGTCCGAAGAAAATCCCCTAATCTTATCTTGGGGTTCGAAGAAATCTTTTTTTTTAAAAAAAAATAATAATAATTTGGGGTCCGAAGAAATCCACGTTATTTTATTTTGATTTGGGATCCGAAGAAATCCCTTTTTTTTTTTTAATAATTTGGGATCCGAAGCAATCCCTTTTATCTTATTTTGATTGGTTTGGGATCCGAAGAAATCCCTTTTTGACTTAACCTAAGTTCGGATGTCCGAAAAAATCATCCGAACCGATTTTGGGATGAGCCTAAAATTAGGGCGTCGGAAGAAAACCCGAACCGGCTTTATTAAATTTCCTTTTCCCTTTTTTTTTTTATTTAACCTAAGTTCGGATGTCCGAAAAAATCATCCGAACCGGTTTTGGAATGAGCCTAAAGTTAGGGCGTCCGAAGAAAACCCGAACCGGCTTTATTAAATTTCCTTTTCCCTTTTTTTTATTTAACCTAAGTTCGGATGTCCGAAGAAATCATCCGAACCGGTTTTGGAATGAGCCTAAAGTTAGGACGTCCGAAGAAAACCCGAACCGGCTTTATTAAATTTCCTTTTTTTTTTATTGAACCTAAGTTCGGATGTCCGAAGAAATCATCCGAACCGGTTTTGGGATGAGCCTAAAGTTAGGGCATCCGAAGAAAAACCCGAACCGGCTTTATTTAATTTTTCTTTTATTTTTCATTTTTTTTTTCTTACCTGAGATAGTACGCCTGGGAAGATACGATACGGGACGGTGAGGTGGCGGGGAAGTCGAAGCTCTAATTGGAGCTGCACGATGTGATGAGGAAGTCGAAGCTGTAATTGGGGAATTGGGATCGTACGGCGTATTAGAGAATTGGGGAGGATTTTTTTTTTTTGTGGAATATTGAGTTGTGGGAATATACGATATGTGGTGGAATTTGGGAGGAAGTTGTTTTTTTTTTTTTTGCGGTGGGCTTGTGTTGTTCTCCTTCAGACCAAAAAATCTCTCCTTTTATTCTTTCTATTTTCTCTATTTATAGTGGGGAGTGGCAGAGAAATATCTGAAATATCGCGTGGGGTTTGTTGGGATTTGTTAAGTGGTTGGCGAAGAAATGCGGGTTTGTTGAGGAACGACGTACGTGGGGAATGTAGGTTCGTTGAGGAAAATTCGTGGTTCAAATTTGAATACGTTGGGGAAATTATTATATTCAAATTTCAAATTTCAAATTTCAAATTTCAAATTTCAAATTTCAAATTTCAAATTTCAAAATTTTAAAATTGAATATGTTCGAATTTAAAATTAAAAGGTTATGTTCAAATTTTAATATTGCGGGAATATGGTTATATTCAAATTTTAAATTTTAAATTTCAAAATCGAACGGTTATGTTCAGATTTCAATATGTTGAGGGGGTATGGTTATGTCCAAATTTTAAATTTCAAATTTCAAATTTCAAAATTGAATATGTTCGAATTTTAAAATTAACCGATTATGTTCAAATTTCAATATGTGTTCAAATTTCAAAATTAAACGGTTATGCCCAAATTTGAGAAAGTATGGTTGTATTTATATTTCAAATTTTAAATTTTAAAATTGAACGGTTATGTTCAAATTTGAGGAAGTATGGTTGTATTTAAATTTTAAATTTTAAATTTCAAAATTGAACGGTTATGTTCAAATTTGAGGAAGTATGGTTGTATTTAAATTTCAAATTTCAGATTTTAAAATTGAACGGTTAACGAACGAGGGAATTGGATTCAAAAGTTCGAAACAAGATATAGGTGAGTTTGGGTAAGTCAGTTGAGAGATATTTTAAAATGTGGTTGAAGATTTGGATAAGTGTGTTTGAGATAATTGACGCATGAGAAATTTCGGTTGGATTCAAAATTTAAATTTGGGTACAGGTGGCATGTGAGAACCTGGGTCCCCACGACTAGATTACTGGTTGACCACTAGCCCCTGGAGGCCTATGTGGCGTGTCGGTGGCGTTTGTGCACCAATTGGACACTAGTGGTGGACTCAAAGTGTTTAATTGATCACGAGAGTGAGAGGGAGGGGATTTTGTGAGGTGCGGCGGTGCGTCGTGGACCTCGCGGAGCGCGCGAGGTGTTTCAAGGGGTCGGTTGGGCGGCACGACGCAGTCGAGGTAGGTCCCGCGCGTTAATTTTACGGTGTTTTTAGCACAGTTTTGGGGCGTTCTTTTGGACATTGGATTGACGCCTTGTTCTTATCTGTGTTAGGGACAGTATTCTTACAGCTCCATTTTGCGTGCGGATCCCGACGACGTGCTCCGTTTTGCTTGCGGACTCCGGCGGTGTGCATCATTTTGCGTGCAACTTGTTGTACGGGCTCGGATTGAAGCGTACCTTTACACTCTTTGGATCTACGCGCCACAAGGATTATCGTCGTGTTTTCGGGGAATTTTCTGAGATTCGCTCGAAGGTATACTTCTTTCCCCTTTACTGTGCAGAGTATTATAGTTGTGTTTGTTGTGGACTTTCGCGCTCACCGTGTTGTGGAATTTTTAACTCGGCCTCCAGGACTCGGATTTTGACGTGCAGGTACTCGTTTCGAAGGTCTCGACGTGGCGATCGCGATGGTATTTTTGATGGATTTTTCAGAGTCCGTTCTGCAGGTGAAAATTGCACATCTTCGGGGCTGGTTTCAACAGATGGTGTATACTTGGATATTTTAGCATAAAGTGTAACTTTGGACCTTTTGTTGTACCCAGGAGGGTTCGCGAGTGTTTTTGGAACACTGCAAGGAGCCGAGGTGGCGCGACATGTACCGTGGATACGGGTTCAGCGGATTGTGCGAGCAAGTGGCCACGCTCTTCACCGACCCCAGGTTTGCCTTGGATTGAACACTTCAGGTGGGTAAGCTAAATATCAGTAACTGTATAAGGCAATGATTATGTTATGGCAAATATAAGTGCACTTGTGGGGATGTCACCCCTCGATGACTGACAGCAAGCATATTTGATGTACAACCGATATGAACGAAAGGTAAGCAAGGAATGGCCTACTTGGGTGAGATTGGTATACCATAGTGGGAATACTTTAGCATGCTTTGCTAATATATGTTTCACCCATTTTTATCGTTTCTGAGGACAAAAGCATGCTTGTATGGACATGTAGCTAGGCCATCTTTTATTGCTACACTACTTATTGGAACTTGACTTAGGAGAAACCATACTTTTCCTTTCTCCTTCTTTGTTAGTCAGGTGGTCAGTGTTGCTCGGGTTCGAGCAGGGGTCTGGGTAGTGTAGTCAGGACTTGGTGTCTGGGACAGGTTGGATTAGTTGTGGGGCTTTGCGGCAACCGCGGATATTGGGCGGTTGACCGGATATTTATTTATGCACCAGATTGGATATCTGAATTCTCTAGTGGACAGAGTTTCCCCCTATTGAGTACTTTTGCATCCGATTGAGGTCGGGTTTTTCTTTAGTGGACAGAGTTTTCCACTTTGATCATAGTCTTGATCAAAGTCCTGCTATACAGAGATACTTTACTCGTGTGGGTCGCTCCCCTCGAGTGCCACTCTTGAGTTTCCGATCGGACGGTTTAGATGCCGATCTGTTACTTACTTTTGTTTCCGATCGGACGGTTTAGATGCCGATCTGTTACTTACTTTAGTTTCCGATCGGACGGTTTAGATGCCGATCTGTTACTTACTTTGGGATTCGAGCCATGTGGGCCGATCCCGCGGTTTCGAGCCATGTGTGTAGATTCCGCTGAGCAGGCAATGCCAGTTTTACTGGTGGCACCAGATTGGGTTTATTACAGATATTCGCTTTATTGTTGAACTCGTGTCAGGGGGACCGAGTGAAGTCTAGTAGCTGTGTCTAGACCAGTGCTAGTGTTGTCGGGAACCGTTTGGGGATCGACGGTTGTCCCAAGGTCATTGTGAGTTGTTGACCGTTGTACGAGAGGCATAGGCAGGCATAGCAGGCATAGGCAGGCATAGGCAGGCATAGCAGGCATGGCAGGCATAGGCAGGCATGGCAGGCATAGCAGGCATGGCAGGCATAGGCAGGCATAGGCAGGCATAGCAGGCATGGCAGGCATAGGCAGGCATAGCAGGCATAGCAGGCATAGGCAGGCTTAGGCAGGCATAGCAGGCATGGCAGGCATAGGCAGGCATAGCAGGCAAGGCAGGCATAGGCAGGCATAGGTAGGCATAGCAGGCATGGCAGGCATAGGCAGGCATGGCAGGCATAGCAGGCATGGCAGGCATAGCACGCATGGCAGGCATAGCACGCAGTGCCAGTGATTACTGGTCTATCGATTGGGTCGATTGTGCACTTCATGTGCTAGTGGTTGCATACCATTCTTTAGTTCTCCCCGTTTGGGCATTTAGATAGAGGCATGATAGTTGTTGAGAGGCTCCAGCTTCCTTATTTCAGTCTTTACGGCTTTGGTTAGTTTTTGTCTCTTGAGGACTTGGTGGGCAGACCGTCGGTCCTGGCGGTGGTACCCACTGAGAACTCCCTTTTTGGTATAGTTCTCACACCCTTTGGGGGTTTTCTCCCTCTTTTTTCTTTCTCTCCTTTGTTTTGCAGAGTCTTAGCGGGTGTTGCTGATTCTGCGGTTGTGGTTCGAGGCGAGGGAGTCGTGAGCTAGATCCCTACCCGTCGTTGGAGAGTAGCGGTACCCCCTTCAGAGGAGATCTTCATTAGATTAGTTATTTTATTTTCCTCTTTTGAGAGACTGTTGTAGTGAGGATGATATGTATTGAGAGCCTGTACACTGTTGTATTTATTGGAGATACCTCCCTGTTGAGCTATGAGTTCTGTATCTGAGGATTTTGTACGATTATCATTTTTGGGAGGTGGACATTGTTGCATCATTTCCAGTTGTACAGTGGTTGATTTCATTTTTGCAGCAGTTTTATTTTATTGCTCTGATATCTGTTAGCTGTAGCACTTGATTTGCAGGTAGGACGCTTCGCCTATGCGGACTTTGGCATAGGTGGCGGATCTGTTGGCAAGCCCGGGTCGCAGTTTCGAACCCGGGGCGTGACAGATTAGGTGGTATCAGAGCCTAGGTTGTAAGTCGTGGTGGACTTAGAAACCCTAGGCTTGTGGTTGGACATTAGGATGACTACGTGAGAGTCGTGACTTTTCGCAAGAGTCCTGATTGAGTTTTATACCTCTCCCAAGGGACGGGAGGAGTGATTGGCATGTTTATTCTCCTAAGTGATTATGTTGGCTGCAGACAACATAATGCTGTGGAACGGGTGACATGCTTTAGACTTTCGCTGGATTGGGTCGACCGTTGTTGTGTGCTGTTTTGTTGTTTCGTCGTGGCGAGCGGTGTCTCCCCGACGCTGGGTTTTGACCCGTGTGTATCCTGTCATAGTAGTTGAGCTTGAGCTGTTGGTTTTGGGCCGGATACCCGGATTGAGGTCAGAGCGCTCCGGACCCAGATGACACGATTGTTAGAGGCTTATCAGCGGCAGAGTGAGCGAGCAGCTGATTTTAGTGACACAGTTGTCGGAGCAACGGGCAGCTCGACAGTGCTTCCTTCCGAGACCACCCGGTTGCAGTATCCTCAGTGGCGGGGATTTCTGTGGCACCGATGGAGTGAGTAGCCCCCTCTGTGCCAATGGTTAGTGGCAAGGCACCGAGGTAGGGTGGATAGTTGACAGCTGGTGAGCTGAGGGGACGCGATTGATCTATTGAGCCAGATTTGGCAGATGAACCACCCCGACTCGTAAGATTGAGTTGGAGCATTTGGAGGCAGAGTCGTGGTTGGTGGTGATGGAGTGATCAATTGAGAGCCTCCCTGTGCTAGAGAGTTTTGGCAGTTGTTGAACTGCGCGCTCCAGGTTTGAGGGACGAGGCGCATAGGATATGCGGCTGGGAGTGGATTGCGCCAGGATACCTTTCAGTTTATTCAGTCCCTCCGTTATAGGTTTTGACGCCTTGTTGGAGTAGGCATTGTGTATGGAGCGTGGCGCTGCAGTTCCTTTGGATAGGGATCTGCCGCCAGGGGCGAGTTTTGGATATTGGCGCTTGGCGCCGGGTGATGGAGGACAAATCGGCCGGCAGAGGCACTTCTGATTTCTTTTCCAGGATGACGGGTTCCTGGGATGCCAGAGATCGGGTGGACCTCGATGGCCGCATCAGCATCTATATCAGAGTGGCGCAGCGGTAGCGTGGATTTGTTATCTGCGGAGGACCTTATTCGTCGCCTCAGTGTGAGCAGAAACAGAGGTCGTACTCCCTATGTGGATAGCCCTGATTTGCAGGCAGATTAAGCGACAACCACTTGCATCGAGTGGATGAACCTGTGTCGCCCGGGTGGAGGGCGCCACGGTAGTGGATCGAGTTGTCGCAGGTGTGATTTCATCACAGTAGTCGGAGTTAGAGCATGTTGCATTCCTGCATGGACTAGAGGCAGATTTGTTACCACGTGCACTCGAGGTACAGGTTCCTGTTAGTGCTGTGCATGTGGAGGAGGCTTGTGGATCATGTCCAATGCAGCTGAGACCGCGAGTTGTACCGGCAGGCTTACTGGTAATTGTGGTGGTTCGGTGTTTCGACCCAGTGCTTGGATTCGGATTGGTATAGTGCCACAGGATGTTAGACTATAGAAGGAGAGGACTTTGACCTTCCGTGAGGCAGACGAGAGGAGGCTTGGTGGTTGAGATAGTTATAGCACACAGGTTATAGCGACAGTGTGTGAGGTGCTTTCGGCGGCACCGGGACTCAAGGATATCTCTGTTGCCCACGAGATCCCGGGTGTGATTTCACCTGAGCTGTTGGAGATGCCGCCGGTTAGGGAGATAGAGATTGCGTTTGACGTGGTTCGGGGAACCGCGCCACCCTCGACAGTACTTCATTGGAAATCGCCGGTAGAGCCGAGAGAGCTGATGGCGCAGTTGCAGGATCTGATGGATCAAGGGGTCTGTTTGACCTAGTGCCACGCCGTTGATATACGGTGGTGATGCCACGCCGTTGGTACACGGTGGTGATTCCACGTCGTTGATACACGACTGTGAGGGTCCTTTTATGGTTCGAGTGTAGACAGGTCCGGGTGGTATCTGTCACGCCCCGAGTCCGCCAATTTGTACGGTTCGGGCACGCCAACAGACCCGCCAATCGGGTATGACCTTTCACTACCCGAAAGGAACGGTAATATCCAAAATCATACAACAAGTATATGCGGAAGCTTAATATCAGAGTACTAAAAATCACTATAAATTTAAACTTTCATTTTTATAAACAAACAGTTTAAGCGATAATGAAAGCATACCAGAGTGAACCATAACTTAAATTTATTACACTTTACATTTCTGAACTTGCAAATAAAATTATTACAAATCCTTTACATAAATTTCCTCACCATACAAGGTTCACTCAAGAAATATATAAAAAGGGATACCTCTGCTAGACCCTCTAGGTCTCTATGCTGTTGGGCTCTTGCCCCTGTCGTATGCCTCGCCGTCTGCATCTGAAACGTCTCGTCCGCTGTATCCATACCCGAACCTGTGGGGGGGGTCACCCAAGGGGTGTGAGAACTCCGACAGAGTTTTCACTCAAGAAATATATAAAAAGGGATACCTCTGCTAGACCCTCTAGGTCTCTATGCTGCTGGGCTCTTGCCCCTGTCGTATGCCTCGCCGTCTGCATCTGAAACGTCTCGTCCGCTGTATCCATACCCGAACCTGTGGGGGGGGTCACCCAAGGGGTGTGAGAACTCCGACAGAGTTCCCAGTGGGTTCAACCACCGAGAAAAAGTGTCCTACACCACTTGGTCCAATGGAAGCAATAATAATAATGCTAGGAAACTAAAATCCTCAATATCAAAATGCGGCTATGCAATATATATGTCACTACACTATCTGTGTATTCTCATCGACCCAGCACTACTCTGTCTAGCCACACTAGGCTGCTAAGCACCAACTCGGCCACTATGCTGCTGTATACAGGGTCAAACTAACCCGGCCACCTTGGCCACTCTAATTTCTCTTTATTCTTTAAGTTCTGGTGCTTTAGTTCAAGTTAACCCTCAGAAATTCTTATCCAACGGGCCCTAGCCCGGTAGTCCTGCTACCATAAGATAAGATTTCTAAGGTTGCCGATAACACCCGCAAGTGTTACCCCGCCCAACGGGGAACTTGTCCTACAGGTCATTGCCCGGGAGAGGGGCACTGCCCTTGGCTCCGACAAGGCTACTTTTTACCCCCGAAGGTATCGTTTTATCTTTATATTTTCTTTCTTTTCTTTTCTTTTTCTTTCTCTTTTTACTTTAGTTCTTAGCCTCTTAGCCTTTGAACACTTGCTTTTCTTTCTTATTCGAGCTTATAGCTCCCTTTTTGCCACTGGCAAATCTCTTTCTCTTTTCTTTTCCCTTGAGCATTTAGCTCTTTGCTTTCACTTTAAGCCTTTCGAAAGTACCTCGTCCGACGGGTCACTGCCCAGGGAGTCCTGCTCCACTTGACGAGTCTCAAATTCGAAGGCGCCATTTACATTCTCTTTATGCTTTTTAGCCACTTTTAGCTTGCTTTTAAACTTTGCCTTTTTACAATAATTTACCTCTTATCCTAGGTCTCGCCATAAGGATAACTAGAGAGTCTCCTGGACTCTTAAACATTTCACCTTTATTTATTTAACTCAAATTGAAGTTAAAGTTATTGTCCATTTGCCCATACACCCTATGACTTTCTAGGGTTATATCTGTTAAACTCTTTAACCCTGGGATCTTATCCCACTTTTCCTGATTCCTCACTGAATCCAAGAGTTAACTTAACTCTATTTTTCTGTTCCACTTTAGCTTAGAGTTACACTGACTCTAATTTTCTGTTCCACTTTTATCTTAGAGTTACACTGACTCTAATTTCCTGTTCCACTTTTATCTTAGAGTTACACTGACTCTAATTTCCTGTTCCACTTTTATCTTAGAGTTACACTGACTCTAATTTTCTGTCTGTGAGTTTAACTCCTCTAGTTCACCTTAGGTTCCCTTTACCTAAGTTTCATGTCATACTCATCCTAGAGTTCCTTGACTCTGTGTTGATCACTAGTTCACCTTAGGTTCTCTTTACCTAAGTTCCACGTCATAATCATCCTAGAGTTCCTTGACTCTATGTTGATCACTCTATCCAATGTCCTTAGGTTATCTCCTAAGACAATGCCACTCGTAAATCTTAGGTTAGCTCCTAAGTTTGATGTCACTCGTCAAACCCCTAAACTAGGTTTTCTCCTAGTCTTACTACCAACATGTTCTGTTCCCTTATGTCACATGATTCCTAGGGTTGTACCCTAACATAATCACAGTCATCACATAATTACCCACTTTTACGCATCCAATTATTTTCATATCCAGCATAAAATAATATTTGTCCTCTACGCATGCAATTATCCTCTATTTCATAAAATAATATTTACTTCTACGCATGCATATTGTCACCTGTCTTTGGCAACTAACAGTTGCACTTTTCATCTGTGTCCATCTACACATGCAAATTTATCCTCTATCTTTGGCAACCAACAGTTGCACTTTTCATCTGTATCCATTTACACAGGTGATCTTAATCATGATTACCTAACGCCTCTAACAGGCTACTATCATACTTCGAAATCGAAAAGCAAAGGAGCAAGGAGAGAGGTCACCCAATTTCGGCAGAATTCCCCACCTTGTGGTGTACCCAATTGCTTGTAGACACTTGCAATTGGTCTCCGCGCGATTCCACTTGTCCCCTCGAGCTTGCACGCAAAACGATGCGCATCCCTCGAGTCCGCACGCAAAACGGTGCACGGTCACCAAACCTGCATGCAAAACGGTGCACATCACTAAAAACCCGCACGCAAAACGGTGCGCGTCATTTCAGTCTGCACGCAAAACGGTGCGCATTAAATCAACCTGCACGCGAAACGGTGCACGTACCTCGAATCTGCACGCAAAACGGTGCACGTCTGACTTTAGGGTTGCACGCAAAACGATGCATATTTTTTCTAGCCCTACACGAAAAATAATGCAAAATATTAGCATCTGCACGTAAAACGGTGCGTATTGGTCCAACCTTCACGCAAAACGGAGCACATACCTCGTATTGGCACGCAAAACGGTGCACTTTCCCTAGTCCTGCACGCAAAACGATGCGTCATATTAGAGACTGCACACCAAAACGGTGCGCGCTAATTTGATCGGCACGCAAAACGGAGCACGTACCTCAAATCTGCACACGCAAAACGGTGCACGCTTAACTGTAGGGTTGCACGTAAAATGGTGCACGTTTTTCTAGCCCTGCACGAAAAATGATGTATATTATTAGAGACTGCACGCAAAACGATGCGCGACAGCACAAATTGCGCGCAAAACAGAACACGTAACTCGGGTTGGCACGCAAAACGGTGCACTTTCCTTTTTCAACGTTGCACGCAAAACGGTGTATGTTTTCCGGGTTTGCGTCCAAAACTGCGCATATTCCCGAATTCGCACGCAAAACGGTGCATTTCTTCCACAACTGGCACGCAAAACGAGGCGCGCCAAAACTGTCCGCGACAGTCCGTGCAGCAACGGTACAGTAGAACTCAGTCCCTAACACGCAAAACGGCACGGGGTTAAATCTAATGTCCAAAATAACGTCTCAAAACTGTGCCAAAAATACCGTAAAAAACGACGAACGGAGCCTACCTTGACAGCGTCGCGCCGCCCCACGCGAATACACGCGATCCCCAGACTGCTTGGAGCATCTTGCGCGCTCCACGAAATCCCCCACCTTCCCCCCTCTCTCTCTCTCTCTCTCTCTCTCTCTCGTGCTCGGGTGGAGAAGAAAAGGAAGAAGGAGAGGAAGAAAGGAGAGGGGTGGACCGTGGACCGGGTTCACGGTCCCCCCCCCAATGGGGAATCTTGGGTGGCGGTCCACAAGGCAAGGGGGCGCGCACCGGGTCCAGGCAGCACCCCCTGCGCCACATGGCGCGCGTCCTGCGCGCCACGCGGGCGCGCACCCGCGCCTTGTGCAGCACGCCTCTGCAGGCTCGGAATTCACGCCCGTCATTCCGGAAATTCGTTTTTGTCTTGTTTTCTGTCCATTTTTCGTCCGTTTCCGTCTAAATTTGACAGGTGGTTTCGTTTCAGCTTAATTTATCACAAAAAATTTTAAATTTTCAGTTTGGGCCATTTCTTGACCACCAAAAGCCTCGCTGTATCCAGAATCCCTGGCGGACCCCGTTCTCGCAATCCGGGTATCCGATCAAAACGAAATTTTTACTGTAACCTTAAAACATAATTACACAGCTCCCGTAATTTTCTCAGAATTTTTCGACACTGTTGGCGGAGCCCGTTCCCACTATCCGGCCTCCGATCAACGCGAAACTTTTTCTGTGGCCTTAAAACATATTTACGGGGCTCCCGTAATTTTTTGGGAATTTTCCGACACTGTGAATTTTCCACTAAAAAATCTGGGGCCCCTTTCTTAAATAAATTTTTAGATCTCTCCATTTTAATCCGATTTGGGCCCAACTCGCGTCCACATATTCTTTACTTCCCTAACTTTCATAACACTAGTATTTCATACCACCTTTATTTACATTTATTTATGTGCCAAAAATTCGGTACTTTACAGTATCTAGGACCTTCTGATGGAGCTATATGCAGGCAGTTATTGTATGATGCGAGTACCTACTTGGAATTAGACAGCCGAGAAATTTGCCTAGATGGCGTTCAGGACACGGTAGGGGCATTATGAGCTCATAGTAAGGCCAAATGGAATAATTAATGCCCTGTTGTCTTGAAGATTTGAGAAATTGTGCATCCCAGTTGTACTTGGACGGATTGGGAGTGGTGTTCCCCCAAGGATATTATGATTTACTCCCAGAGCGACTTGGAGTACGTGGAGCACTTGTGGATGTGCTACCATGCCTGTGTGGATGAAGCTGTATGCCAAGTTATTGAGGTACAAGTTGTAGCTTCAGAAGCATACCTTCTTGGGTCACGTTGTTCGAGCCGTAGGAGCAGCGGTGGAAATCCGGCCAATATGGATATCACTTGGGATATGGCCGAGATCGACAATTATTGTCGAGGTGAGGAGTTTCTTGGACTGGGTAGTGCCAGGAAAGCTTGGCAATCGGATGATGAGATTGCTACCAGCGCCAATGCTAGTATTTCCAGTGTTGGGAGAGATATCAGCAAGTTTTAGTGATGCCTCCTGTAGCGATTGTGGAATTACCGTTGGGTTATTGTTGAGCATTCTGGATTACCCCGACAGGGCCACTGTGATGGCGGATACCTGGCGCAGGAAAGCTGTCTGGGGATGAGTTTGATAATTCCACAGCTGGCGTTGTGTGGACTATTGGGGCAAACATGGCTTGTGGTTGTGTCCCTGAGGGTTCCTTTGGATGATAGACCGCGGCTGAGTAGTTCACTCGGATGGTCAAGATTCGGGAGTGACCGAGTGAGGACCCCTCCTTGTTAGGACTCTTTTTCCTTATTGATTAATCGTGTGGGTGTGCTTCGGGTTGCCTTGGTTGAGTTGACACAGGTTGTGGTTTGGTGCGTGTTGCACTGGCGGTTATCTTGTTTCCCCCAACTTTTGATGGAACCCTTGTTGTGTTTCATGTCTCAGCTCAGGAAGGTTATGTTTTTGGATCCCTCGACCGTGATTGACTCGCCCCATTTGAGATCTAGGAATGTTTGGAGTACGAAGGACGCCCGTTGCGAATTCTGGCTCGTGAGATTAGAGGTTGCGCAATCGAGCTATGCCGTACTGGCTGTTGTTGTTGTTGTTGAGGAGTAATCACGGGGAGTGAGAGGTGACTTGGGAAGCTAGAGACAGTGATGTTGAGTACTTACCCTGGGTGTTTGTGACTCCTGGTGGAATCGAGCTAGTTTCGAGGACGAAACTTTCTTTAGTGGGGGAGGATGTGAGAACCTGGGTCCCCACGACTAGATTACTGGTTGACCACTAGCCCCTGGAGGCCTATGTGGCGTGTCGGTGGCGTTTGTGCACCAATTGGACACTAGTGGTGGACTCAGAGTGTTTAATTGCTCACGAGAGTGAGAGGGAGGGGATTTTGTGAGGTGTGGCGGTGCGTCGTGGACCTCGCGGAGCGCGCGAGGTGTTTCAAGGGGTCGGTTGGGGGGCGCGACGCAGTCGAGGTAGGTCCCGCGCGTTAATTTTACGGTGTTTTTAGCACAGTTTTGGGGCGTTCTTTTGGACATTGGATTGACCCCTTGTTCTTATCTGTGTTAGGGACCGTATTCTTACTGCTCTGTTTTGCGTGTAGACCCCGACGGCGTGCTCCGTTTTGCGTGCGGACTCCGGCGGTGTGCACCGTTTTGCGTGCAACTTGTTGTACGGGCTCGGATTGAGGCGTGCCTTTACACTCTTTGGATCTACGCGCCACAAGGATTACCGTCGTGTTTTCGGGGAATTTTCTGAGATTCGCCCGAAGGTATACTTCTTTCCCCTTTACTGTGCAGAGTATTACAGTTGTGTTTGTTGTGGACTTTCGCGCTCACCGTGTTGTGGAATTTGTAACTCGCCCTCCGCGACTCGGATTTTGACGTGCAGGTACTCGTTTCGAAGGTCTCGACGCGGCGATCGCGACGGTATTTTTGATGGATTTTTCAGAGTCCGTTCTGCAGGTGAAAATTTCACATCTTCGGGGCTGGTTTCAACAGATGGTGTATACTTGGATATTTTAGCATAAAGTGTAACTTTGGACCATTTGTTGTACCCAGGAGGGTTCGCGAGTGTTTTTGGAACACTGCAAGGAGCCGAGGTGGCGCGACATGTACCGTGGATACGGGTTCAGCGGATTGTGCGAGCAAGTGGCCACGCTCTTCACCGACCCCAGGTTTGCCTTGGATTGAACACTTCAGGTGGGTAAGCTTAATATCAGTAACTGTATAAGGCAATGATTATGTTATGGCAAATATAAGTGCACTTGTGGGGATGTCACCCCTCGATGACTGACAGTAGGCATATTTGATGTACAACCGATATGAACGAAAGGTAAGCAAGGAATGGCCTACTTGGGTGAGATTGGTATACCATAGTGGGAATACTTTAGCATGCTTTGCTAATATATGTTTCACCCACTTTTATCGTTTCTGAGGACAAAAGCATGCTTGTACGGACATGTAGTTAGGCCATCTTTTATTGCTACACTACTTATTGGAACTTGACTTAGGAGAAACCATGCTTTTCCTTTCTCCTTCTTTGTTAGTCAGGTGGTCAGTGTTGCTCGGGTTCGAGCAGGGATCTGGGTACTGTAGTCGGGACTTGGTGTCTGGGACAGGTTGGATTAGTTGTGGGGCTTTGCGGCAACCGCGGATATTGGGCGGTTGACCGGATATTTATTTATGCACCAGATTAGGTATCTGAATTCTCTAGTGGACAGAGTTTCCCCCTATTGAGTACTTTTGCATCCGATTGAGGTCGGGTTTTTCTTTAGTGGACAGAGTTTTCCACTTTGATCATAGTCTTGATCAAAGTCTTGCTATACAGAGATACTTTACTCGTGTGGGTCGCTCCCCTCGAGTGCCACTCTTGAGTTTCCGATCGGACGGTTTAGATGTCGATCTGTTACTTACTTTAGTTTCCGATCGGACGGTTTAGATGCCGATCTGTTACTTACTTTAGTTTCCGATAGGACGGTTTAGATGCCGATCTGTTACTTACTTTGGGATGCGAGCCATGTGGGCCGATCCCGCGGTTTCGAGCCATGTGTGCAGATTCCGCTGAGCAGGCAATGCCAGTTTTACTGGTGGCACCAGATTGGGTTTATTACAGATATTCGCTTTATTGTTGCACTCGTGTCAGGGAGACCAAGTGAAGTCTAGTAGCTGTGTCTAGACCATTGCTAGTGTTGTCGGGAACCGTTTGGGGATCGACGGTTGTCCCAAGGTCATTGTGAGTTGTTGACCGTTGTATGAGAGGCATAGGAAGGCATAGCAGGCATAGGCAGGCATAGGCAGGCATAGCAGGCATGGCAGGCATAGGTAGGCATAGGCAGGCATAGCAGGCATGGCAGGCATAGGCAGGCATAGGCAGGCGTAGGCAGGCATAGCAGGCATGGCAGGCATAGGCAGGCATAGCAGGCATAGCAGGCATGGCAGGCATAGGCAGGCATAGCAGGCATGGCAGGCATAGCAGGCATGGCAGGCATAGCACGCAGTGCCAGTGATTACTGGTCTATCGATTGGGTCGATTGTGCACTTCATGTGCTAGTGGTTGCATACCATTCTTTGGTTCTCCTCGTTTGGGCATTTAGATAGAGGCATGATAGCTGTTGAGAGGCTCCAGCTTCCTTATTTCAGTCTTTACGGTTTTGGTTAGTTTTTGTCTCTTGAGGACTTGGTGGGCAGACCGTCTGTCCTGGCGGTGGTACCCAATGAGAACTTCCTTTTTGGTGTAGTTCTCGCACCCTTTGGTGGTTTTCCCCCTTCTTTTTTCTTTCTCTTCTTTGTTTTGCAGAGTCTTAGCGGGTGTTGCTAATTCTGCGGTTGTGGTTCGAGGCGAGGGAGTCGTGAGCTAGATCCCTACCCGTCGTTGGAGAGTAGCGGTACCCCCTTCAGAGGAGATCTTCATTAGATTAGTTATTTTATTTTCCTCTTTTGAGAGACTGTTGTAGTGAGGATGATACGTATTGAGAGCCTGTACACTGTTGTATTTATTGGAGATACCTCCCTGTTGAGCTATGAGTTCTGTATCTGAGGATTTTGTACGATTATCATTTTTGGGAGGTGGACATTGTTGCATCATTTCCAGTTGTACAGTGGTTGATTTCATTTTTACAGCAGTTTTATCTTATTGCTCTGATATCTGTTAGCTGTATCAATTGATTTGCAGGTAGGACGCTTCGCCTATGCGGACTTTGGCATAGGTGGCAGATTTGTTGGCGAGCCCGGGTCGCAGTTTCGACCCCGGGGCGTGACATGGCATTTGAGAGATATTTTGAAATTTGGTTGAAAATTTGAATTTCGAATGAAATATGAGTTTGGATAAGCCTGTTGAGAGATGTTTTCAAATTTGGTTAAAAATTCAAAATTCAAAATTCAATTTGAACATAATTTTTCAAATTAAATCTTTAAACAATAAGTTGACTATAATGTAAGGAGCTTTGATGAGACCCATAAGCTTGTGTTCACAAATGGCCTATTAAGGGATTGAATTTGCAGTAAAATTTGTTGGACCCAAATTATTAATATATTAAAAATTTTGGGCTTATAGGGGGCTTATTAGAAATATATAGACAAATCAATATTACAGACCAACCATAATCTTTCCCCCTATTTTTTTATTATAATTTTTTTTTTTTTTTACGCCAACAAAATGCCCCCATCTTTTCATTGTACGAGGCACGAGTACGGTGAAAAGATGCACGTTCAATTATTTTTTCTATTCATTTTTTTTTTCCAAATATTTTTTTCTATTTTTTTTGTACGCATCCAATTTAATTTCTCAGTTTAATGACATGGCGGTCAATTGAATATGGCTTGTTTAGTTCATTGACGTGATGGTCGAATGGGTATTGGTCACTCAGTTTAGTGACATAGCGGTCGATATGAGTATGGGTTGCTCAGTTTAGTGACATGGCGGTCGATATGAGTATGGGTTACTCAGTTTAGTGACATGGCGGTCGATATGAGTATGGGCTGCTCAGTTTAGTGACATGACGGTCCATATGATATGCGTTGCTCAGTTTAGTGACATGGCGGTCGATATGAGTATGGGTTGCTCAGTTTAGTGACATGGCGGTCGATATGAATATAAGTTACTCAGTTTAGTGACATGGCGGTCGATATGATTATAGGTTGCTCAGTTTAGTGACATGGCGGTCTATTTGATATGTGTTGCTCAGTTTAGTGACATGGCGGTCTATATGACTATCGGTTGCTCAGTTTAGTGACATGGCGGTCCATATGAGTATGGGTTGCTCAGTTTAGCGACATGGCGGTCTATATGAATATGCGTTGCTCAGTTTATTGACATGGCGGTCGATATGGGTATTGGTCGCTTAGTTTAGTGACATGGCGGTCCATATGATATGCGTTGCTCAGTTTATTGACATGACGATCGATATGAATATGGGTCGCTCAGTTTAGTGACATGGCGGTCGATATGAGTATGGGTTGCTCAGTTTAGTGACATGGCGGTCGATACGAGTATGGGTTACTCAGTTTAGTGACATGGCGGTCGATACGAGTATGGGTTGCTCAGTTTAGTGACATGGCGGTCGATATGAATATGGGTTGCTCAGTTTAGTGACATGGCGGTCGATATGAGTATGGGTTACTCAGTTTAGTGACATGGCGGTCGATATGAGTATGGATTGCTCAGTTTAGTGACATGGCGGTCGATACGAGTATGGGTTACTCAGTTTAGTGACATGGCGGTCGATACGAGTATGGGTTGCTCAGTTTAGTGACATGGCGGTCGATATGAATATGGGTTGCTCAGTTTAGTGACATGGCGGTTGATATGAGTATGGGTTACTCAGTTTAGTGACATGGCGGTCGATATGAGTATGGGTTGATCAGTTTAGTGACATGACAGTCCATATGATATGTGTTGCTCAGTTTAGTGACATGACGGTCTATATGAGTATGGGTTACTCAGTTTAATGACATGGCGGTCGATATGATATGTGTTGCTCAGTTTATTGACATGGCGGTCGATATGAGTATTGGTCGCTCAGTTTAGTGACATGGCGGTTTATATGAATATGGATTGCTCAGTTTAGTGACATGGCGGTTCATATGAATATGGGTTGCTCAGTTTAGTGACATGACGGTCCATATGAGTATGGGTTACTCAGTTTAATGACATGGCAGTCGATATGATATGCGTTGCTCAGTTTATTGACATAGCGGTCGATATGAGTATTGGTCGCTCAGTTTAGTGATATGGCGGTCTATATGAATATGGGTTGCTCAGTTTAGTGACATGGCGGTCTATATGAATATGCGTTTCTAGTTAGTTTTCTCTAACATTTGCCAGTGTGACTGAATTTTTTTTTTCTTCACGGCGGAATCTCAGTTTTGCCCGTTGGATTATACCATAATCGAGATTTTTTTTTTTTTTTTTTTGAATAATCAAAATTATCATGCATAACTGAGGAAATATATTTTGGGTATTGAAAAAAAATATGAGTTTATTTTGCCTCGAGAAGCAATCGAAATTGCTGCGCATAACCGACCCTAAGGTGAGTTAGCATTCCGTCATTGGTAAAATACGCCCACATGGGTTTTCACCCGATGCCTTCCCCTAGCTTTTGCCTGTGAGTTCGAATTGTGTACTCTCACAGCGAGGATCCCATTTTTGCCCGTGGGATTATACCACAGCCAGGAATTTTTTTCTTTTTTTTTCTTTTTTTTTTTGAGGGTTTTTTTCTTTTTTTTTTTTCTCTTTTTTTTGTATTGAAATATATGAGTTTATTTTGTCTCGGGAAGTAATCAAAATTGTTGTGTATAACCGAGTTAGAATTCCATCGTAGACAAAATATATTTGAAAAAAAAATATATTTTTGAGTATTGAAAATTATGGATTTATTGAAAAATATGGGTTTGTTTTGAAAAATATATATATTTTTGGTGGCAATCGAGCGCCCACATGGGTTTTAACCCGATACCTTCCCTTAACTTTTGCCTGTGAGTTCGAATTGTGTATTCTCACAGCGAAGATCTCATCTTTGCCTGTGGGGTTATACTACAGCCGGGAATGGTTTTTTTTTTCTTTTCTTTTTTCTTTTTTTCTTTTTTTTTTCTTTTTTTTTAGATTTTTTTTCTTTTTTTGCTCTTCTTTTTTTTTTTTTTTTTTTGAGAATTTTTTTTTCCTTTTTCTTCTCTTTTTTTTCTTTTTTTTGTTGTTTTTTTTTTGAGATTTTTTTTTCTTTTTTTGTTCTTTCTCTTCGCTTTTTTTTTGTTGTTTTTTTTTTGAGATTTTTTTTTTGCTTTTTTTTGTTCTTTTTTTTCTGTTTTTTTTTTTTCCTTTTTTTTCTTTTTTTTTCCTTTTTTTTATTGTTTTTTTTTCATCATTTTTTTTTTGTGACATTTCCTTCAAATTTCTAATTGATGCATTTTGACCATAAAAACAACAATGATCGCATTTTTTTTTTTTCACGAACCCCCTGGTGACTTTTTTTCGGTTGAGTCGATGGCGATTACTCCTCTTAAAGGAAGCTCCGGTTGGAGGGATTATAATTGTCGTTCCACCATAAAATATCGGCCTATCAAATACCGACGAATTTTTTTTTTTTTGACTGGTTCTTTGAAAATATGAGCTTTCCTTTGAACACCATCCTTTTGGATGTAGGTGAGTAGGTGAGGGGTTGGTGAAGAGGATTATGTATGCCCCCATTAGATTATTTTTTCGAGGTTGCAGCCGAGGAATTGACCATATTGTGTGCATTATTGGGAAAGGGTAGTAAAGGTAATCATGCCCCCAGTAAAAGCTGCAATGTTCATATATGTTGGTGCTATTTTCTCGATGTAAGTATTAGGATTTACCTTTACCGCTTTTTTTTCTTTTTTCTTTTTTTTTATATATATATTAAAGGTCTCAAAGATGGAAGGAGAAGTCAAGTCCCACCGGGCGTGCCATTTTGTCTGCGATCTTGAATGACTCATCTCGCGCGGTTCCTCTTTTTTCGGGATTCCCGTGGGATGGTATTCACGATTCAGATGAATATTTATATGTGGATGGGTGTATATGGGTATCAGGTATTGCGGATCCATGACTTCCAATAGACGCAAGCATCTATTGTTAATTACCCCCGTGTAATTGGGGCACCTTCGATTAAGAGACCTTTGTGAGGAGGATAGAATAAATCGTATCCTAATGATTGACCAAATCCTAAGTATATGTGTTAGGATTTAGCTGGATTTGAAATTGACTTGATCCCGATTATATGTGTTGAGAACTAGTCGATATTAAACTCTAATTATATGTGTTAGAGTTTAATTGGGTTCAATTGGCTCTAAGTATATGTATTAGAGTCCAATTATATTTGATTTCACATTTGGCGTATGTTCCAAACTGAATGTATGACCAAACCCCAAGGATATGTATTGAGGTGGGTCAGATTTGACGCTACTCGAAAGTAGGAGGTGGCTAAGTCCTATATGTATTAGGATTGGCCGAGTTTGATATGTTTTTCACTCTAGTTATATGTGCTAGAGTGAGAATTTGACTAAACCCTAAGTATATGTATTAGGATTCATCAAATTTGATTCAACTTTCGCTCTAAGTATGTGTGTTAAAGCGGAAGGTTGACTAACCCTAAGTATATGTATTAGGATTAATTGAGTTGATTTGGTTTCTACCCTGGATATATGTGCTAGAGTAAAAGGTTAACTAGACCCTAAGTATATGTATTAGGGTTAGTTGGGTTGATTTGAATGAACTCTAAGTATATGTGTTAGAGTTCGATCGAATTGGATTTGGCTAAATTCTAAGTATATGATTTAGAATCTAGTCGGTTTGGATATAATTTTGCCTTAATTATATGTGTTAAGGCGATGAGATTGAATGGGTTTAGGGTTTTATTTATGGATTGAATGGGTTTTGGATTTTTTATTTGTGGATCGAATGGGTTTTGGTTTTTTTATTTGTGGACTCGGCTTATATTACATATGGACTGGATTTTGGGCAGTATGTGGACGGAGCCTATGTCATATGTGGATTGGATTCAGTGCCCATATATGGACTGGGCGGGTTATTTATTAGGCCTCTTGGATTTAGGCTCCAAGTTCATTAGATCCCATTTGAATCTTGTTTGAAATCGACTCTGGATTCAAAGAAAATTTCTGTTTGTTTCGATATCCCCTTTTATTTTATTTTATCTGGGGTCCGAAGAAAATCCCATAATCTTATCTTGGGGTTCGAAGAAATCTTTTTTTTTAAAAAAAAAAATAATAATAATTTGGGGTCCGAAGAAATCCACGTTGTTTTATTTTGATTTGGGATCCGAAGAAATCCCTTTTTTTATTTTTATAATTTGGGATCCGAAGCAATCCCATTTATCTTATTTTGATTGGTTTGGGGTCCGAAGAAATCCCTTTTTGACTTAACCTAAATTCAGATGTCCGAAGAAATCATCCGAACCGGTTTTGGGATGAGCCTAAAGTTAGGGCGTCCGAAGAAAACCCGAACCGGCTTTATTAAATTTCCTTTTCCCTTTTTTTTTTATTTAACCTAAGTATGGATGTCCGAAAAAAACATCCGAACCGGTTTTGGAATGAGCCTAAAGTTAGGGCGTCCGAAGGAAAACCCGAACCGGCTTTATTAAATTTCATTTTCCCTTTTTT